>JAGFMF010011942.1:6368230-6462160 GCA_019455555.1 Galemys pyrenaicus | reverse complement strand
GGGGGGTTGAGGGAAGATGGGAGCACGAGGGACTGAGGTGATGGTGCACTGGTGAGATGGTGATGGGGAATGCATGGGGATTACAATTGATGGCAAGTACATGTAAATGTTAAAATATTTTAATAAAAATAAAATTTAAAAAGATGCTTTGGTTTAAGGTGATGGTTCAGTCTGACCTTAGGGCTGGAGAGAAAGGGGTCTTAAAGAGTCTGAAGAGGAAGCCGGGGGAACAGGGAGCAGTTAGAAGATCCGCAGCAGTGAAGGCCAAGGGCGCACATTACAGGGTTGAAGGGGAGTATCACCTCAGGGCCCGGTGAGGTTCTAGGCCCTAGTCCACATAAGCCTTGGGAAGCTGCTGAGCCTGCAGCGGCAGCGGCCGAGAAGCTAAAGGGGCCACGGAAGCAAAGGGAGGCACAGAGGCAAGAGCGGACCTCTGCAGTGCTGCGAACGGGTAGACTCGCTCACCTCCTCTGCTGCTGCACTTGCTGTTTCTTTGGGTGCTCCCCGGAGGGATCCTGAGTGAGCCCGAAGTTGATGCTGAAAAGTATGAGGGGCTGGTGTGTGTATCGTGTTTCCCTTGCTCAACGGGTATTTGAGCGTCTAATGTTGTCTGGCCACCATCCTGTAGGTTCTAGTCCAGGGCCCTAACTTTTCAGGGCTATTTCTGAAAACTCTACAAATGTCATAATTGGCGCGGTGAGCAGCGGGGAGGTGACAGTGCAGTTGCTGATGGTAGGAGGGGAGGCACGTTGGGGGCCGGCACGGTCAGCTGCACCTGACAGCCGAGGCCATGCCGTCAGCAGTCGGCTGGAAGGCCCACTGGTGGTTGCAGCTGTTCTGAAGCTGAGTCTTTCAAGGCCCAAACTGGGTTGGAAACGAGTTAGTCAGCTGCATACTGAATCTTTGGGGGACTATCTCTTGTCCACTCAGGCTGTTCTCAGTCCTCCAAACCAGGGTGTACCTGGTTCTGCTCTTCAAAGACATACCTGGACAGGTGTTGGGGAAGGAGGTTTGGGGATCGGGACACTGAACTTCCTTACTTTGTCAAAATGCATTTGTTTGTATTGATTTGATGACCTGTAGAAGGATGAGGCGAACTTTTTCTGTACAGGGTCGGGTAGTAGACGGAAGGAAAAATTCTCTGTTGTCTGGCTGTATCTAAGAATTAAGAAATTAATAGGGAAAAGCATACATATTTTGTTGGATTTTTACATGTACATGAGAGCTTTCAAAAGAGAATGAAGACCCAAACAACTGACCAGATTAGGGAGCTTTTATACCTTTAGGCAAGAAGCAATAAATTTGTGAAGAATTGTCACGTTTGGACTAGAGGTAGTAAATGATGAAGAATTGGCAGGGCCGGTTTATAAAGCCCTTACGACCCTAAATTCCCTCTCTCTGGTGATGTGGATGTATCCCTTCCTCCTGGGGCTACAGGGAGGGTACCTTTCACGTGCAAGATTTATCCCTTGCTTTTAGGGCAGAAAAGTAAGGGGTAAGGGGCCAGATTAAAGTAACCTCCCGGTGCTTCTGCTTTTCTCACTCCTTGAACTTAAGATATTTAATATGCTAATATTGATATATTTAATATGCTAATATCTGTATTTTGGGGATGTGCATCCTGAACTTCACCAATAAAATATTTTTGACTTAATGGATTATAGGGTTTCAAACTTTGAGTGTTTATTTAGAAATAGACTTTGTCAGCGATTTTAAAATTGAATCATGTATTAGAATTAAGAAAATCTTACACTTCTATGATATATGTGAGCAATAGTGCAAGGGAAAAAAACCCGTTGAGTTGTCCATTTAAAATCATTGACTTTTTAAAAGTTGTATGTTTTCTAATATATATATATATTTTTTTTTAAAGATGTATTTATTTATGCATACAAGAGCTGGTATACAGACAAGAGTCGTGGGAGGTGAGAGGATTCACCAGACAGAGTGGGGAGCAGAACAGGCAGACTGACTGAAACACACTGCTGAGGGGAGCAGCGGGCGAAGCAGGAGAGGTCTGCTGCACCATGTGGGTCCCCTCTGTGGCTGGAGGCAGGGATTGAACTCGTGCTGCAGTGACTGTGGTTTGCTTCATAGTGCATTGCTTAACCCACTGCAACACCAGGGAGGCTCTAATATATATTTTTTTGCATTTTGTTTCTTAAACTGTATTTCACATTTTGAGGGGTGAGGGGGCAAGGAACCTGGTCCTGAGTGCTTTATTTTTCTTAAAAAATGTATTTGGGGGAGTTTTCATTTTAAAGATTTCTCGATTTTGCATGAAATGTGTTGATGGTATAGCAACCTTTCTCTAGACCTGTATCAGACCCAGACCTCTTAAACCACAATTCTTTCCACTTGTCTTCAGGCACTTGTGAAGTTTCATAAACAACTGCAAAAAAAGTGGTCTGCAATGTTCGGTTTATCTGCTTAAGTAGAACATATCTCTGAGCATAGGATTTTGACAGCAGACTAGGGATACTGTCATGTGTAAGGAGACAGCTGTGGTGAAAATGAGTCTCCTAGTGTAAGACAGAGAAGTGTCTCAAAACTCTGAGTGATGCGGAGTGACCCTGTAGTAGTTTATGGGCTGCCTGAACAGAATACATAGACTGAGTGCTTTCAATAACAGAAATTAATTTTCTCACAGCTCTGAAGCAAGTCTCAGCAGTTTGGATACTGCTAAGACCTCAGGCCTCTTCTCGGGCTTGCAGATGGCCTCCTTCTGGCCCTGTCCTCGTTCAACCTCTCCTCTGTGTGTACACGGTGACCCTTGTGTTTTTTTGTCTAAATTTCCTCTTTTTATAAGGACACCTGTCAGATGGACTACCATCTTCCTTCACAGTCTCATTTTACCTTAACTACCTCTTTAAAGGTCCATCTCTAATTGTCACGTTTCTGAGGTTCTGAGTTTAGAGCTTCAATGTATGAATTTGTCGAGGGGGCGGGAGGGACATATTGAGACTGTGCAGGGTCACAGAAGCTAAAAGTTGTGTGGATGAGGCTTGGAAGCGGTTCTGCCTATGGGCAGTCAAATGATCCTAAGCTAAGTGTTTGCCCTGCAGTCTGTGAGGAGATCATAGACTAGACTAAGGCCACCCCAGAAGAAACTTCAAGATTCCGGTACTTACCTTGACTTGGAAACACTCCTCTTTTATGGTGGACATTTGCTCGTTATCTTGGTCCTTCAATCTCTGATCTCTATAGTTTAAAATAAAAGACCTTTAAGTGCACTTTGTTAATTACCCAGTGTTTTTCTTGAAGCTTTTTTTTTTCTTTTATGTTTCCTAACTGATGTGTACACAGCAGGTAACCTTTCTTAATTTGGGTACATAATTTCCCTCCCTGAATGTTATTCTACACTTAGGAGGAACCAGCAGTATGCTACTGACTCCCTGCAGTCTGTTCAGGATTTGGAAGCTGGGAGCAGAATCTATGCCACCAGCTGAAGAAGACCATGGACGGGAACCTCAGTGACACAGAACTCCAGCCTCACTGTGCTACCCAGCAGCACCAGAGGCAAGCACATCCCTGGGCCAGCTTCAGATTCAGATCAAGGTATTTTTAAATTGTAATGTGGTATTTGGGGAGGGAAGTATTTGTTCGTAGAAGCAAACTTACCGACCAATGACATAGAGCAATAGAGGTGAAGACAGTAGGTCTAATCTTTCAAGAGAATGGGGACATGGTTAAATTGAAGTTGGTAGAGATTTGAGGACCATAAATCTCTAGTTTTCCAGGACCCAAACTACTTCTTATGGCCTGCACAGAGAACAGCACAGAAATTGAAATCTTAAAAAAATGTCTAACTAGTCAACAGAATCAAACTAGTCTATTGAATCTGATGTTAATAGATTTGGACTCAAATATTGAGCCTTTTAAAAATGCATTTGGTAATTTATTTCTATAGCATTTTACAAAAATATTGATCTATGGGGGCTGGAAATTTAAAAACAAATCACTGTGGGAGAAAAAAATGCACCTTGAGTGTGCATGCACAGGTGTGCATCCCACAAACCAGAGAGGAGTGAGCTCCAGCCCAAGCGTCTCTCACAGGACCCCTGGGGGCAGTTGGATGACAGCATGCTCCTGAACGGTGAGCTGGAGAGCAGGTGGCTCTGGATGAGCAGTGCGACCCTCTGCTCCATTCTGAGCTGGAGGAAGAGCGAGGGCATTGGCTGGTGGATCCTCCTCGAAGCCAAGCAAGGATGGGTATTTCCCACACCCAGTTGGGGCCCATGAAGTTCCCCTTAGCTTGTTATCTGACTGAAGATGGAAGTTCCCAAAGCTAGATTAGCCTTGGCCTGTGCCCTTGCCATGTTAGGCCTTGGGGTGTCATATGAAGTCTTGGGGGAGCTCTTGGTCCAGTGTGGTGGCCACTCTCATCATCCATTCCCATGTGTGTTAGCCCTTCAAAGCTGCTGCGACAAAGTATCACAAGATGGGGGGATGAAAACAACAGATTTATTCTCTCTGAATTTGGAAAGCTAGCTGTCTGAAATCGAGGGCCGATGGGGCTCTGCTTCCCTCTGAAGCTTGTAGAGAAAGCTTTCTTTTTCTTTTCCTAGCTTCTCATGGTGGTTGGTAGTCTTTGCTGTTCCCTGGCTTATACATGCATCACTCCAGTCCTCCGCCTTTCTCCCTGATTGTGTTAACATCTTTCTTGTCTGCAAGTGTCTGTCTCTGTCCAGATTTCCGTGTTATGTGCACATCAGTTCTATTGAAGTAGGACTCACCTTAATGAACTCATTTTAACTGGATTATCTCTCTGGAAAGGCTCTATTTCCAAAACAGACCATAGTCTTAGATATTATTAGGCACTAAGACTTCAACATATTGGGGGGAAGGATACAGTTTGACCCATAACATTGTTTACTGCCAGAAGAAAAACTGTCAGGATGTCCACAACCAGGAAAATGTGGAGAGAGAGAACATCATTCCCTAGTGTTCCAGAACCACTTGCATGCTTCTACTGTTCTCTGGAAACCATGTGCTTCCTGAGCATACAGGATTAAAAAAAAAAAGGTGCTCCTGCTTCAGAGTCAAGAGATTTCTAACAATTCTGAGTGGCTGCTGACAGATAGGATGAGCTGTCAGACTTCTGGTTTCTCATGGAAGTTTATATAAGTGACATGAAGCAAGAATTCTTAGATCGTTTGCTACTCAGAAAGAATCATGAGAAACCATAGTGACGAGGACAGTGTATGTAGTAAATAGGTCATGCAACAAATATTTACAGGGGACCCGCCATAACCTGGATGGGTCTACATGGTGTAGGTACAAAGTGTTTCCATTATCCAAAGAAAAGGGAAGACCCAAGCAAACACCCTTAGTGCACCGCTGTGACGATGGTGAAAGGTCATGTGCACACAGCAGAGAGCCTTCCCCAGTGTACTCCACTTGAATGGATGTACACTGTAAACAACTCCATTTGAGTTGTGAAGGACACGTAAGAAGTCAGCCAGGTGGAGAGAGTAGTCAAGGATGGAGGCCTGGAAGGAAGTGGGAGTTGGTATGTTAAGGGGGATTGCTACATTCAGTAGAGCACAGGTGGCAGAGGTCAGCAGAAAGGATGCTAAGGCAGGGAGAACCAGGTCAACCGGGACCTTGAGTCTAAGACTGATGGAGTTTGAAATCTGTCTTGCAGCTAATGGGGGTCCATTGAAGAATTTGGGGTAGTTAAGAGTGAAATTGCCAGATTTGAATTTTAGGAAGGTTTCTCTGGTGATGGTTTGTGACGGGCAGGTGAAAACAATTAGGGTGGAGCTCAGGACTATTTAGTGACATCTGTGGAATCTTGCATTTGTTCTAGTGACCAGCGTTTAGTGGGCAAGCTCCAGAGATACTAATAATCCTGTGAAGAGCAGGATAATTCCACATCAGACAGAATTGCCTCTCCCAGAATGCCAGTTGTGCCGCCAATGAGAAATACTGAATAAAAAGAAGCGTAAACCAGAGCTGCTCCAGCTGGAAGGCGGAGCGATCAGTCTGGGCCTAGTTTGACTTCTGAGTGCATGTGAGTGATGCAATTGTGTGTGGGGAGCCTGTGGTACAGATCAAATGGGCTGCCAGCCAGGGTATAATGCCCAGCAGGCTAATCACTTCAACCTTTTCTTTCTCTTTCCAGAAAGCTTATCTAAAGATAATGAGTGGGATTCCTATAAAGTAGAACTTTGAATTTGTTGAAAGTAAATCATCCACTATCTGTAGTACTTGAAAGCTATTGGTAACCAATCATTTGCCATGTCTGTTATAACGGGCGAGGTGCCAGTGGGGCCCTGTCTGAAGAGAGAGGGCTGAGGACAGCAGCCACAGTGGGCAGGAGAGGATGGGGTGGCCTAACAAAAATAACTAGGCAGTAGGGACCCAGTTTCTGGGACAGAGTTTCTGAAACTTTGGGTATTTAAGAATCACTAATACAAAAATTTAAATTCTCAGATCTCGCCCCAGACCTATAAAATCAGAGTCTTTGCAATGGGATCCAGGAATCAGACAAGGTCTCAGGTGATGCTCCCGCGGGGACAACCCTTGATCAGCACATCGAGGTAGCACGACATGGCTCACAGACTTCTCCCCAGCTGCATATGCGAGACATCTTGTAATTTCTAGAATGCTTTCACTCATTTGAACAATTAATGAGTCTTTGATGGAAATTTCTTAGCTCCCCTTGTGTTCACCTTTAGCCTAGAAACAAACATGAGACCAGACTTCTCTGTGGCTCATGATATGTTCCTCAGACCTGAGCTGTGACCATCCAGACTGCCGCCAGCACATGACTTGCTAACATTTCTTCCTCCTTCTCCGCCCCCAAAAAGAGTGTCAGTCACTCAACTTGAAAAGGTTTCCATCATTATCTTCCCAGTAGATTTTATAAATGGTTCTGTGTATAAACACATGAGCATTTGTGCCTGAGACTTTCTTTCTTTACAAAGAGTTTTAAAGAGCTATAGGTAGTGAGCATCCAAGAAATGCGGGGATACACACCCAACCCACCCCTCAAACCTGGGGGTGTAGAGGGCTCTTCATAAGCGTGGGGCATGGCAGCCTTAATGAAGCTGCTTCAAGCCCTCAAGGGTACAACCTGTGAGGCTAGGATACCTTTCTGTTTCCAGAGCTCAGTCACGGCTTTGAGAGTGGTAAAGGAAAATGAAAGGACAATGAGAAAAGATAAATAATAGAAAGCCCTTGCCTTTTATGTACCTTCTCTATGCTCAGGTTTCACATTCTCAGAAAAACTGTGTTTCAATAAGGTCTAAATAGCAGCAAAAGGATCTTCAGCCTCTGGTGTCACTACCCAGGGAGAAAGAATTAGGACAGTACCAGCCATATAACAGAGACTCCTCTGAGGTAGTGGGGGTTCCTAAGGGCTGGAGGATGAGGCTTATGCCAGCTGCCTCTCCCACCTCCTTGCAGCAAAGCCAGGTAGGGAGGGAGGTAACAAGAGAGGATTGGGCTTTTATTTCCTCAAGCAGTGTGCTTTAGACAGATTCTTATTCCCCAAGCCCTGCCCCTTCCCCCCCAGATACCTGCAGTTGATCCTAACCTCTGCCCTGGGGCACCTGCTTCTATGCCATCGGGAAGAGAAGGCAAACAAACCCCTCCTGTTCCCAACAAGTTGAAAACTAATTATGCACATGTTTGAGGCTTGCAGCTTATCTGGATCCTTTTCCCCTTCCTGGTTTAGGCTGTATTCTCTTGAAGACTGAGCCTTTAATGGGTAAAATCCTTCCATGCAAGTGTGCCTTTAATGTCAAAGGGAGGCTTTCTAACATGGCCTCCTGGGGGTGGGAGAATGTTTAGCTCAGTGTGGTTGTTTAGAATGAAACCTGCTCCTGGCTTGCGCCCACTGCACAGCATGTCCTGACCCACACTTGCAAGACCAGCTGTCTTTGCATTGCTGGTCTCTGTTTGCCTAAAGACAGTGCACATTTCTTTAGAAACGAGTCTCCTCAACCAGAAGAAGAAGCTGGAGGTTGATATTGCCAGGATGCAGAAAGAAGCTGAAGAGGCAGGGCAGCGGTGTCAACGTGCAGAAGAGAAGGCCAAGAAGGCAGCCGCTGAGGTGAGCCCATTGACCGCCTGCTACTCCTGTCTTCCAGCGTGACTGGAGCAGTTGCCAAGGGGCAGAGGCTGATCTGCAGCCAAAAAGAATTCCATTGATTCTCTATATAGTCAGGAGGAGGCTGGCTGACCCCTCTGCCTCTCTGTTCCCATTTTGAAAAATTAGGCCAATTAGCTCCTCCCCTCCAACCTATCAAGGCAATGAAAAAGAGCAGTTGAATTGCTATAAGCAAAATCTTATGGAAGCAAGTGGTGTTTTTTTAAGAAAGTTATGTCATTTTCCACTTGTGAATCAATATATTTAGTGTCTAGAAACAATTCTTCCTGTGTTCTCCTGATGCATAAGCTGTTTACCTGGGGTCTATCATGGCTTTATGGTGGTGATCTGGAAAGAATGCTTATCTCACTTATTTTTTTACAACCTATGCTACTGCTTCAGTGGCAGAGTCAGGTTGGTTCAAAAGGGCTTCAGGCCTGGTGTATACCTTTATTTCAAGTTTGAAATTGTTGAGGTTAGTGTTATTCCTAAGTGATACAAAACCCAGAGTTGGCTGCTGGCTTTAACGGGAACTTTGTGGGAACCAGAGAAAGGACGCCTCCATACACCCTGTGGACATGCCCTTCTTTCAAAGGTGTGGCAAGCAGATGCTAACACTTAGCAAAGAATGGCTGCAGGGTGGGGAGAGTGAGGAGAGTTGTGTGGGGTGGGTCCCACCTCACAGGTCCCAAGGTGCACTGAAGAGAGTTTGGGCTCCACTTCAGCCTCCACTCACCAGTCCCCATCAAGCGATTTTGTGTAGTTCATCAAATGCACCACTGAACACAGCACCCCTGACCTTGCTGTGTGACTAGAAGCGAGTCCTCTTGCTTAAAAGGGTGTGGGACTTAGGGAGACAAGATAGTCAATTAGGTTTTAATTTAATTATTTTAAAAGTCAGAGAGGGGAAGAGTTTGTGTCTATATTTGCACAAGTTATTTGGCTCTTGGGAAGTGAAACAAAACCTCTTACCAAATCACAGCTGTCAGGTCAGTGTACCATCCAACCCTCTCTAAAATGGAGAAACATGCCTATTTGAAGCCATCTTGTATGATGGCATACTCTTCTGCTCTCTGATGGAAAAGAGGTGTGTAGAAGCTTAAAAATGTCTTATGGCCAGTGGAAGAATAATGTGCTTAACATTTATGAAAAGCCACATGGATAGAAAGGAATAAAAAGAGCTATCGTTCCTGCTTGGTAATTTATGCAGTCACACATTAAGAAGACTCTGTACGTTTAACCTTGTCTTTATAAGATTTTCTTGACAATGTTGAAAAAAATTTCTACCTCTTCCCCCCACCGTTGAATTCTCCAATAGTTATTCTCTGCGTTTCAACCCACATGGCAGAACCCAGAGTTTCTCCGTAATTCATTTCTTGCCCTCACCATCTGCACAGACGTCTCACACTTAAATTATACAGATGGTTGGTAACCTGATAGACAGAGAAGTTTTGGCTGGGAGGGCAATGTTCTTACATTAAATGCACTGAGAGATTCATGAAACAGTTCTCAATAATTGCATCAAGACAACAAGCATACATAGCCAGAGTCAAGAGCAGGTCTCACAAGCAAGAATTAACCTTCTTCATGCCAGATTTATTGGCAATGAGAGCATCTGTTGCTGCCAAATTCCTGGAGCCTATACTTGTTTGCAGTTGTGAATCACAGAATTATAGAAGTGAGATGTGAAAAAGATTTTCACAGGCACTGCACTATACTTTCCTGGTGAATGATCTTACAGGATATGTCCTGGTGCTTTATTCAATTAAAAATTGTTGCTCCAGTAGGTCATCTCTCAGTACAAGTGCTGGGTAATAATGTTTATATGGTACTTCATTTTTGGTCTGTTTCCTTCAACCCTCATACCAATCTTTCCAGTAGCTGCTATTCTGATTGCCTTATCATTAATCATGTTGAAGGTCTCAGAGACTGGGAGAACATGGTGAGGAGAGATTAAATATACAGAGGCAAGGAATGACAGCTAGTCAGATGAGAAATTAGATTCTGGGTAGAAATGTTAAAATCAATTGGCTGTTGGATTATCTCAGTCCCTTTTTTCTAGGCAGCAAGCATCTCAGAAGAACTAAAGAAGGAGCAAGACACCAGTGCTCATTCAGAGAGGGTAAGAAATAAAATGGAGCAAACAATTAAAGACTTATTAAAAAGACTGTGTAAAGGGCCTCCCTGGTGGCGTAGTGGGTTAAGCAACGCACTATGAAGCAAACTGCAGCCACTGCAGCATGAGTTCGATCCCTGCTACTGGCCAGGGAGGGGACCCACATGGAATAGCAGACCTCTCCTGCTGTGCCCACTGCTCCCCTCAGCAGTGTACTTCTGTTGATCTGCCTGTTCTGCTCCCCGCTCTCTATGGTGAATTCTTTCTCACCCCTCACACCTCTGGTCTGTACCCCAGTGCTTGTATGCATAAATAAATAAATCTTTTTTAAAAATTTTTAAAAAAAAGACTGTGTAAAGCTGAACATTAGGCCCTGACAGGGAGCAGATAGTAAATCCAGAAACTGGAATCGAGGTTAGGAGTTTGGCTGGGTAATCATGTGGTCCTGACAGTTCTCAGGTCAATGCCTTTTTGTCTTGAAATAGCATACCTGATACCCCACCTGCCACATCAATTTTCATTTTAGCATTTTCAGATTCTTCAGAATGTTAAATTTCAATATACTTATTCACTCTTGCTTACATTGGGTCATCAAATACGTCTCATCCTCGACTGGATGAAATCTGCTTTCACTCTTGCTGCCAACTGATACAGAGTTCTTCTCAGTTTGTCTTCTTCCACTCACCTGTATCAGCTCTAACCTCTCCATGGCCAGTTACCTATTCTTTCCAAACATATCCTCACTCTTGCTTCTGGGCCTTTATTCCTATTATCTCCACTGTGGACAATGATTATTTCTTAACAGCCAGAGAAAGGAGGAGGAAAACAATTAAGTCAAGGACTTACTAAAGATATAGTGAGAGTTGACAGAAATGATGTAGTACTTGCCTTCGGGGAGCTTAACAACAAACAGGAAGATCTATCTTGAAAATGGAATTTTTTTTTAAATTATTGAATCACTTGAATCAATTTCAGTGACAACGTACAGATCACATGACAAATGTGGTAGGATGGAAAGAATGTTTGACTTGGATTTGATGGCTAGAAGGACCTCCGATAAACAGATTTGGCCTGTGTACCTTTATGATTCATCCATATAGTCATGCTGATTAAAAAGGAGTAAGGGCAGAGTTCTATAACGTGTTCTACAAAGCACACCTAGCAGTTGAGCAGTGATAAAAGGTGCAAGTTATATGGAGAATACACAACCTTTTGGGCAAGAAAAGGGAGAAATATGTACACATTTGCTTATATTTTCAAAAAGAACTGGTGACCGGATAAAACAAACTAATAAAAGTAGCAACCCACTGCGGGAGAGCACATAGATGAAAATTAGACCTTCTGAAAGTACCTTAATGTTTTAATTACAAAATCATAAGATACATACTTTATAATTTAAAAATAAGCTTAATAAAAACAAAGCTATCCCTAAAATTTTAATACAAATGGAAACAAAACTAGCTACTCATCAATTTGTGAGGGTATGAAACAAAGAATAGTTACTCTCAGTGACTTTTAAACATTTAAGTTTTTTCTAAACATATGTCTAAGGACAAAAGAAAAAAAGCGCTAGCAAATAAATCTACTTTGCAGTTTTAACATGACAGTATCTTATTGCTACTAGAAGTAAGACTAATAAAATTATTTATGCACCAACACATTTAAGGACCAAGATTTTAGTATAGGAAAACCTGTAGATATATAAAAATATATTTAAAATCTTACAATATGGCTTTCTCTCCTAAAAAATAGATACTGGTATCATCAAAGTTAAGATTGCAGACTTTGATTTCCAATTTGTCCACTATTATGGCCTAAAACCAATTATGGTCCAGCAGCAGTGGGCTCCTGGCCATCAGATGATGCTAAGAAATTATGATGAATCTTCTTGAAAAGCATAACCATATCATTATCTAGTAGTATTACATAAATATTTACCGGTAAATTTATGTATTGTCTAGGATTTGCTTTTAAACTTTTGTCTGAGGTGTTTGATCAGTCAAAAAACAACAATGAATGAATAAAACAAGTGTTTAAAAGTGTAGAGAGGCATCAGTTACTCTCAAGATTCAGCACTGTGTCAGGTCCCTATAGATATGAGTCCAGAAGATTTTTTAAATGGGCTTCATCCACATGGAACTTGTGCTTCCGCAGACTCTCCCACCCGCATTTATGGGGCCCATATGGCCAGAGTGGAGGAGGGAGGGGGAGAGGGATGTAAGGTAGTAGGAAGTGGAGTCAGACAGTGGGCACATTCATGCCTCAGGCAACTGAGCTTTTCTTTAAAAGGAAGGTCAGAGAGTCATCTTTGAGAAGGAAACCCTTGTTAAGAAGGCAGGAGGGAGTCAAAGGTGTGTGTGGAAGAGAAGGAGCAGCCAACACCCCTTCCCCACAATTCTCTACCCCTCCTGTATTGCTCTCCATATCATTTATCACCTTATATTCTATATTTTACTATGTTTTGTGTGTGTGGTCCACTTGTTAATGCTTTTTCAGGGGAGAGATTTTTGTCTGTTTTGTTCATTGCTGTATCCCTAGTCCTGGGGTCTGGTGTTTACAAGGCATCAAATTTTGGTTGAATGAATGTTATGTTTGTATAACTCAGGAAGACTAGGCGACAGGCAGATTGTTAGTGTATACATACATCCCACAAAGCCGGCTCTAGGGCTATGTGTGACATATGTGTGACATAGAGTCAGGGTCTGATTTCTTTAGAAAAATTGGAGCAGAATATGGAGAAAGAAGTTGAAGATTAAGAGGTATATTACCTGAGTCCTTAGCAGTGATATATATAGCTTGTTCATGCTTATTCTCTCTGTTCTACCTTCACAGGTATTGTAAGAGGGGAAGTTTATCTCCCTGTATGGATTAGCCTTGCACATCCTTCTGAATCTAAACACTACACACACACACACACACACTCACTCACACACATATATATAAAACCATCCTTCATATTTGTACAATGTTTGTTTTCCCTGTGAAATTCCCACCACCAATGCACCCGTGTGTCATCACCATAGTCCCTTGTGCTCTTCCCACCCCTGTCCTGACCCTTCTCCCTCCTCCCCTACAGAATGTCTCTGATCTGTATTTGCCTGATGTTTTTGATTTTTACTTTATTACAGCTACTTTTTTTCCCCCATGATCCTTTATTTGGTTCCTCTACATTCCCCTTATAAATGAAACCATTCAATAATTTTCTTTTGTTTCTGGCTTATTTCACTGAGCATAATTGCTTTTAGCTCCATCCATGTTGTTGTGAATGGCGTGAGTTCATCGCTTTCGATTGCTGAGTAATATTCCATTGTGTAACTATACCAAATCTTCTTGATCCGGTCACCTATTTTGGGGGTTTGGGTTGCTAAACAGTGCTTTCATAAACTCACATAGTTGAACCAACAGCTCACTTTTGATGAGCTAGATTTCCTGGAGAGGCTACCTTGTTTATCCACTGCCCAAAAGAGAGCAAACACATTTTGTTGTGGGGAGAAATATTGGGATGAGGCCTCAGGCATAGGAGTGAAAGAATTCACCAGAAAAGAGTAGAGGACAGAAAAGGTGAATTTATTGAGATTCACTGCTAAGAGAAACAGCAGGTGAGACTACATAGGCCTGGCACCAAGGATTTGAGGCTCTCTTTTACTCTCTGTTTTCATGAGCTTTCTAACTTACGGTGTAAATTTACACCAGTTATCTGTTGGGATGTCTGCTCTCAGACACTGGCTTTTGACTTGGAATCAAGTCCTGGCCCCTCTTTCTGAATTCTCGGAGTTGGGTTTTTCTGGTCATTGACCATGTGTCTTGACCCCACAGCAACCTTATCAATTCCTTTACTGATTCACACCTCCAAGAGCTGCTTGCTGGGCAAGGAATGGGGGGCTTAGTTTTTAACCTTACTAAATTATACTCCAACACATCTTCCATCAGTGATCTTACTTTAAACAATCATGCCAGTAGGCAAATAAATGTCAGTCTGGTTTGTTTGCTGCCCACCTGTGGTCTAAGGTCAGGGTTTGGTTGCAGGCTTGTGAACTGAAAGGGCAACTGGAGGGTGAAATCCAACACAATGCAGCGTCCCAAGGGGAGCCCGCAGACTGGAGCCATGCATCAAGGATCTGACCTAGCAGGTACGCCAGGACACCACTCTCTGAATGTCTAGCTGGGTGCCATCCTGGAGAAATGTGTTCTTTCGAGCATGAAATGGCCTCCCAGGTCTGCTGCACTTCTGTCTCTGCTCTCCTCTGCATCGACACTGACTCACCCTGCCAGGGCTTCTGCGCTATTAGTGGTTTGGGTTGCTCCCTTTTCAGAGCTCTCAGGAAGCAAAATGTGGAAGCAAGTTGCAATTAGAAGTGAAAAGCTATTTATACTGCCCTTATTTTTTTCACACATAATGTCTGCAGCACTTTCAGAAAGATGCTTTCCTGTGAGAGGCTGAGTGAGAACAATGTGTAAATGAAGTGCCTAGAAGAGACTTGGGTGGCTACTCAGCTAGCAGGTTACCTGACTAAATTGGAGCAGGGGATATTTCCACTCTGATTTTCTGGCTGTATAGCCCCTCTCGGCAACCCTGTAGGGCTCCAGTCCTGGCATCAGGAGAAAACATAGCAAATGCTCAAGAGAGGCCCCAAAGCTTTCTCACTTGAACCTGTTGAATCAACAGGGGGCAGACTTCCTAGAAGTAATTAGTGCATTTCTAAAGTGATGCTGTAATCCTTCATTTCTGTTTTCATCTCCTAACCCTCCTTCTCTTCTCTTCAAATGGGGTAGATCTCAGATTCCTTGATGGCAAAGGAGTTATATTACTTGCTACTTGCAGGCTTAGAAACTTTCTGGCAAAGAGGAAGAGTGCATATTTCAGTTGTTGAACAGATGCCAAGGGTCACTTTTCTGCCCTCTTCTGCTGCACAATATAGCTTATTCCAGTGAAAAGTAACTGTTTACTGTAACTTTGACGGTTCTGTGTAGACCCCCGTCCTGATTCTGGCCCCTCAGGCTGGGTTATTGGTAGACATGCCAGAGTCTCCCTCCCTTGCTACTGGACAGATAGCGTTGATAAGAAAGCAGGCCACTTCCGAAGCATCCTCTTGGGCTAATTAAGATGAAATGAGCTACTTGCATAGCTCTTCTTTACTGGGTAAGAGGTTCCTTTCTAAGGCAAGTTAATCTGACACTTCTTTAGACCAGGCTAGTTACGTCAAATCCATTAGGAATAAGCCCTCGGTACATGTGGCTAAGGAAGAAAACACCTTGGGAACATGAAAGGCATGCTGTCAGACTCTTCTTTTGATGAGGTGGAAGGCCGCCCACATTGAGGGAGTGCAAGATGCTTGTTAATAATGGCAGGGTTTTTCCTCCTTTTATATTCCTATGGATTATTCTTACTGTTTGCTTCTGTAAACAACCTCATTAGAGAACAAAACACCAAAGCTCTCCTTTTTGGTTTTCATTGTCCCAAAGGATGCTTTCTTGTTCTACTGTGTTTTGTCTTTGTTTCTTTATAGCAATAATCTTAGTGTTCTCCATGTACAAGTAGGGAGGTGTATTTCTTAATTTCTCCTAAGCATCTGCACAATGTTTAGAGTATATCTACTCAATTGTGCAATGATTTTTTGCTATCAAATCACACCTATTTTATGCAAGATATTAGGTTATACCCTGTAAGTTTAAAGAAACACTAACGAGATCTCTACATTCCTTGGTATCAATTCCTGGTTTTGATATGTTCAAGCAAGATTTTGAATTATGTCCTCCTTCAACATAAAAATAACCATCAGGACTATGAGGCAGGGTGTTTTGTGATAGTACATTATAGATGCCAATAGAAAATGCCATTTTGAAGGGGACATGTAGTTCTTTTGCTAGGAGAAATCCTCTAGGAAGATCCTATTGCACTAGAAGAGGAATCAGTTGTGAACATCTGCAATAGTTCTGTGGCCAGTCCACACTGGGTGTATATCTTTCCCAATATGTTCCTCTAGCATTTGGAAACTCATCCTATTTCTCTTATCAGTGCCTAGAAGAACATGCAATAAAAGCAGTACATAAGAATTGGAGTGAGGCCATAACTTGTAATTGTTATAATTACAATTTCAATTTTTACAGACGTTAAAGACAGTTTCTTTGCTCCTCATTTTTCAGCTACCTTACTCCATTTTACCCTCAGCTGCTTCCTGTAATCAGAAATCTGTGTAGATATTATTCCTGACAAATATAGTTACAAATATAGGGCAGGCATAAATTGGAGATATTGTGGGTTCATTCCCAAACCATTGCATTGATGCAAATATCTTAAAGCAAGTCACATACATATTTTGGTTTCCCAATGCATATAAAAGTTATATTTACACTACAGTCTATTAAATGTGCAATGGAATTGTTTTTAAAAAAATGTGGGTATCTTAATTTAGCATGACACAGGGACACAGAGTAAGCAGATGCTTTTGAAAAAATGGTGCTTACTGACTTATTCAACACAGGATTGCCACAAACTTTCAATTTGTAAAAGGAGCGATATTTGTGAAGGCCACTACAATGGGTTTTGCTTGTATCTGTTATCTTTCTTTCATTTCTGATTTGATATTTGAATTTTCTTTTTATTATTTATATATATTTGACATCAATTGTTATCCTTCATGGAGTTCCCGCCACCATTTCACCTGTGCACCATCACCTCAGTCCTTTGTGCTCTTTCTTCTTGATGATTCTGGCTGAAGTTCTATTTTGAAATCTTTTTTGAAAAACCTAGGTCTTCATTTCATTGATATTTTCTATTGTCTTTCTAGTGCCATTTTTATTTACTTCCATTCTAAAGTTACTATTTTTCTCTTTCTGCTAGTTTTGTGCTTAGTTTATTTTTTTAATATCTTCAGGTATAAAACTTAGGTTGTTAATCTGCAATTTTTCTTATTTTTTAATATAGATATTTATCACTGTGAACCTTCCTCTTAGAACTACTTTTGCTGCATCCTATAAGTTTTTATTATACTGAATTTCCATTTTTGTCTGAAGAGTAAAAGAATCCTTTGATTTCTTCTTTGACCCATTAGTTTTCAATAGCATGTTATGTAATCTCCATATAATCTAATTTTTCCCTGCCATTGCTTTTTAATTTCAAACTCTATTTGTCAGAAAGATCTTTGACATTATTTTAATCTTTTAAAATTTATTAGTATTTATTTTGTGGATAAAATTGTTTTTTGTGTGTATGGATAGTATTTTTTATTTGTAGATAGCATTTATTTTGTGCTCTAGCCTAGGGAATGTTTTGTTTGTTCTTGAGAAGAATGTGTATTCTGTTGCTTTTGGATAGAATGCGTAAATGAAAATGGGCATTTAATTTCTTTATTGTATTGTTATATATTTCTAACTTTAAGTCTGCTAATAGTTGCTTTATATAGCTATGAGTTACTTAATGTTTTGGTCAGTAACAGACTGTCTTATGATGGTGGTCCAATAGAGTATACCATCCAGGTACTGGTGTATAGTAGGCTTGTATATTTACAGTCCATGACATGCACACAATGGTAAAATTAACTACCAATGCATTTCAATGTATTCCTGTTAAGTGGCACCTGACTCTATATATTTAGGTGCTCCCATGTGAGTGCAAGAATGTTTACAATTGTTATGTTTTTATTGGATTGACCTTTTTATCATTATATGATGACTTTGTCTCTTATTACAACTTTTGTCTTAAAATCTTTGATGTAACTATTTTTGGTTTCTTTTTGTTCCATTTGTATGGAATATCTTTCTCCATCCTTTAACTCTTAGTATGTGTGTGTCCTTGCCTGAAGTGATTCTCTTATAGGTAGTATACCGTTAGGTCTTGTTATTTTTTGTTTGCAGAATTTAGTCAATTTACATTTAAAGTAATTATTGATAGGCATGAACTTATCACTTATTTTGGTCATTGTTTTCTACTCTGTTCTCTTTTCCTTTCTTCTCTTGCTTTCTACTTTTGGTGGTTTTCTGTTTCAATTCCTTTCTCTTTTGTGTTTTATGGGTTTTACTTTGTAGTTATCCATAAGACTTATATAAGACATACTTATAACAATCTTAAGTTAACAACTTAAGTCGACAACAACTTAAGTTCAAACACTTCAAAGTGGTCTACATTTTTTACTCCTACCCCTCAACATTGTTTATTGATGTCACAACTTCATACACAATTTATCTTGTGTATCCACTAATGAATTATTATAATTTTAGTTGTTTTTACTACTTCTGTCATTTAACCTTAATGCTAATTTTATAACTAATTAACCCATCACCTTAACAAACTTAACAAATTGAAATTAGTGGCTTTAATTTCCACTTCAGTGAAGATGGGTGGATTTCTGGATAGACCAGGAGAACTGACTGTTACTGCTCAGAGTGCTACTTATTAACTTCTTAGCCCCTGGAATTACTAGTGTTAAGCACACTTTTAAAATTAAAACTCTAATATGGTATTTAGTAAAGCTTTCTAATCCTTATTTCTTTTTTTAAAAAGATTTATTTATGCACACAAGCACTGGGGTACAGGCCAGAGGTGTGGGGTGGGGAGAGGATTTACCACAGACAGAGTGGGGAGCAGAACAGGCAGATCAACAGAAATACACTGCTGAGGGGAGCAACGGGCACAGCAGGAGAGGTCTGCTGCGCCATGTGGGTCCCCTCCCTGGCCGGCAGCAGGGATCAAACTCGTGTTGCAGTGGCTGCGGTTTGCTTAACCGCATTGCTTAACCCACTGCGCCACCAGTGAGGCCCTAATCCTTATTTCTTTATGAGGCTACTCCCATTGCAGATTGAAGAATACTTCACATAAATATATTTGTATTTCAGGCAGAGGAAGACGAGAAAACTGAGTAGGATACAGACTCTGATGGATAAATTTCAACTTAAAAGTTCAAGGTTATAAAGAGCAAGTGGAGACAGCAGTAAATGCCTGGGAAGCTACGTGAGCTTGTTGGAGAAGACCAGCTCAGTTTAAAGTCTACTCATTGTTTGGTCATTCTATTAATTCAATTTAGAATTATTACCCATGATAAAAATTTATGCTACATTTCCTTCCTTCCGAGTTGTTTGAGTTCTATTTGTCAATATTGTGGTTCCACCCAAATATGTGTGATATAAGAAATAATCTACATAAGGAAATAGTATCATGTAGGGTTGGAAAATTTTTGTTTGGGTAACACTCAAAAATTTTGGGTGAGCATAAATACCATTCATAATCCTTTTTCCTAACAAGCTTAGATGTGACAATGGACAAAACTATTATCCCCTGAAATGCATTTGCCAACAGTGGGTTAATATAGAACCACATGGAATGTAAGAAGTGCCACATATATTGACTTATACCTAATTATTACCTATTAACCTGTAAATGTAAAAACAATTCTATGCAGATCTAGAATAGGCTATGGATTACAAAACAAGCAACTTTTGCTATTCGACCATATACCAAGTCTGTAAAAGCTAGACTACACACTTTTGATAGAAAGTGCAGGCCAGGTTTAAAATTTCCAGGGAACAACAGTTATAGAAATGGATCTTGTGCCTGTACCTCTATATATCATACCAGAATATGATATTCTATACAATACCCAGAAGTTTAGATTCCTTTCACACATCTTTTCAACTTTTTTATGTCATAGCAGAAAAAAATATGACTATGTAGGCACAGGGATTTTTTTTTCATTTTTTATTTTTATAGGAAGCACAAGCCAATCAATATCTTTCCAGGTATAAGAAGCAGAGGCATGAGTTGCATGAAGCTAAGGAAAGGGCAAAGATAACAGAATCTCAAGTCAATAAATTCAAGATTAAAGCAGAAGAGTTTGGGGAAAAGGTATGTCAGATATTCAACTTGTTCTAATTCTTAATGCATATGTGATTAGAGATCATGTCATCACATGACCAGTATAACCAGAAATTTCTTGTTTTTCTCTTTAAAGCTAAAACACAGTAACAACTGAAAGAGCCCAGGTTCTAATTAAATATTTGAATGTTGACTAAATTCAACTTGTCCAGATAGTATTAAGTGCTCAGCGTTTGAGCAGGATGTACATTATATTTGTAATTTTCAAACACTTAATTCAAGGTTAATTTGCA
This sequence comes from Galemys pyrenaicus, assembly GCA_019455555.1. Taxonomy (NCBI): domain Eukaryota; kingdom Metazoa; phylum Chordata; class Mammalia; order Eulipotyphla; family Talpidae; genus Galemys; species Galemys pyrenaicus. Next base: position 6,441,845 of record JAGFMF010011942.1, on the reverse strand, counting down.
GGCTCTTGATTCAGGGAACAGATAAATTTGTAGAGAACAGTGGGGAGTCCAGGGAGCAAAGATGATTTTAAAAACAGAGATGGATCTTCTTGAAATTCTAAGTAAACTCTTTCTGTGCCATACAGGCATGTGACTTTTTTAGCATGTCAATATGGAGATCTGGGGGACAGGTTTAAAAGAGGCAGGTAGTAAAGCAAATGCAAGAGTCTTGCTTTTTCTAGCTTTCTACCCTAAAACACAATGAAAGGAACTCTCTCTATTTGTGGCCCATGCACTGGCTGTTCTGATCCAATGATAGCGAGTGCTCCCCTAATTTTACTGGTAAACTGGCAGAGTATCAAAAAACACTGGTCTGGGTTCCTGCAGCAAATACCAGAGGTTGGGTTACTTATACACCACGGATATTTATTTCTCACGCTTTTGGGGGCTGGAAAGTCCAGGATCATGGCACTGGTAGATTCTGTATCTGAGGAACACTTCCTGAACATCTGCTGTCTTCTCACTGTAACGTCACATGGTAGATAAAGAGCAAGTACCTCTCTGTGGTCTTTTTTTCCCTTTTTAAATGAAGGTACTAACCCCTTCATGAGGACTCTACTAACACCACTATTATATTAGGATTAGAATGTTGGAATTTTAGTGAGGGTATGGGGAGTAAAAATATTCAGACTATAGCAGTCAGTATAACAGCTTCTCATTGAGTTTTTCCCAGGAAGACAGTTTTAAAATGCAGTATGACTTTAGGAGAAGTGAGTTAAAGGATATTGGACAACAGTATTGGCTTACCTTTATATAAAGACTGTAAAACGTTTAGCACAGTGTCTAACACAGACAGGCACCATAATTTCATTTCAATTTGGTCCATGTCTGATCCTTTTTCTTACTATAGCTGCCAATAAAAGTTATTGCTTTAAGGAAGGTCAAAGGAGCTCTCTTAAAGGAGAAGTTAAACATTGGTAATATTGAATATATTTAGATCTAAATATGAAAAGTATGAGTCATTGGCACACTGAAGAGATTTTCTTATTGATGTCTGAATAGCTCTCTCGGCTATAAAGCCTATATGGAGAAGTCTAGTTAAGTGGTTTGAACTCTGGCCTCAATTTGAGAAATGTTACACATTGTATTGGGGGTCTTCTGTGCAGAGTCTGCCCGGCAACACCATACAATGGATTTGTTTAGGGCAATGTCTTGTATGTGCTGCAATTGCACTCAGCTGCCGGAAGTCAAAGGGTCTCCAAAACAAATGTAATGCATTCGACTTTGTCACAGTGACTTCCAACAAAGAATAAAATGAGGGAAGCAGAATTGCCTCCAAGAGGCCAGAGATGAATTAGAAAACTGTCCTTGGCAATGCAATGACTAATTGTTTCCATTCACAGAAGGACAGTCTGAAAATCTCTCTCAACTGTCATAAACCAAAGGAAAAGGTTTCTGATAAAATTGTGTCAGGTCTGTGAAGAGACTTGGTGATGGGGCTATGGTCTATCCCTTCATGGAGTCTCGTGGAAAGGTACTGCCTTTACTGGCAAAGACAGACAAGGTGGTCAGATAATTGAGAATGACCAAGCATGCCCTTGGGGTGAATTACCTACTCATGTCTGATGTCTGCTTTCCACAACGCACATAATTGCCTCAAATCCCTGCCTCCCTCTGAAGCTAATGGAGAGTTGGCTAAGGCCTGCTTACCTCTGGAAAGGACTGGGCTTGGTTCTGGGCGTGTGTTCCACTGATGAAAATCACAGGACACACCAATAATTGTCTTTCAGGTTCATGGAGAATAGTAGTCCTTGCTTGTGAAGGACAGTGCTGGAGAAGTACAAGAAGTATACCAGGTCGAAATTAGGTTAAACAGTTAAAAAGACATTTATGGTGTGTGAAAACAGTTTCTACAAGGCGATTCAAAAAAATGTAATAAAGGGAGTATTGCTGATCCAAGAAGGGTGATTTTTTTGATTCTTAAATACAAGTGAACATTTTACAAGAAAGATTATATGAGAATATTTTAAATTCTTAAATTAAAAAATAAGTTAATACTTGTATGAAGCCCCTGTTGCCTCAAAATGTAATATTCATGCAAGTTATACTTTAACCAGTTATGTTCCATGAGGACCAGGGCATGATGGCAAAGAGCTTTACTAGAGTTACTAAACTTTATTCGACTCATCCACATCCACCTATGAGTCAGTGTTTTCAGCCACAGAGAAAAAGCATTGATAAACTTTTCTCAAGATATATTGCCAATTATTTTAACCTTTACTGTGATATAACTATAGTCACACTTAGGTACTTTGTACTTGTAGGTCAAACACTCCCAGTAGACACAGGTATAGGCTACGTGGCTGTGCAGACTTTAAATACTGAGGGAAATATGAGTTCAGTGGTAGTTTTCTAGGATTGTATTCTGCAGAGTTAGCTAAGCTAATTTCTCAGAATTCCTTTCTCTCTAGTTCTGGATTAAAATGGTCATGAGAAATTTGAGAAAAACAAAAAAACTGGGAAGCAAAAATTAAGTAGCTGTTTAATTTTGCTCTTAAGGTCAGTTATGGCTCCAAGCACTGTAATAGTTGGCAAATATAATTGCAGACAAAAGGATGAGTTAACAGAGACCAGCAGCTCCCATCAGTTTCCTCCTCATCTTCTCAGAGTTCTGTCCAGGACCAGGATTTCATAGCAACAAGCCCTGGCTTCTCCTACAGGTAACCCATGTCACTGATTTCGGAGGCCTTGAGAGACAGGTACAGGTTCCAGTTTGTCCATCTTCATTCCATGTCCAGCTCTCCTTCCTGACCACCAGCACAGCTGACCCACAGCAGTGACTCCAGGCCCAGCACCAGAAGTCAGAGTGCCCACAGTTGTGTAAAGGTGAATATGATAAATCTTCATCGTCATTCTCAGTAGCCTGTCTCTCTGGTCCAATCCCCAACTCAAAGAGGTGATTGTAAGATGAATTCATGGTCATCAGTGTTAAAGGACCACAGTCACTTCTTGTCTGCCATCCTCCATGTGCTGGTGTTGGTTTTAAATTTGCCCCTCTCATCATTGTAAGGGGACTACAGAGAGTCCATCTTCTCTTTATATCATGTCATAAAATCAACAACACTTCTGGAACACTTTTCCAATCCTATTAACCACATTTCTTTAGGTGCCTGTGCTGAGACATTCCAGTGTTAAGGACACTGCTTGCCTGGTTTGACTCAGATCAAAGCTGTTCTTCCTGACAATCAAGGCCACTCGGAGCAAGGTGAGCTAAATAAAAGTTCTATAATTTAGGGGGAATGGAGGGTGGGTGACATGGCCACTGAGTGAACTACCCATGCTATCTAAATATTGTACTCAGAGCAGTGTTGGGTTTTTTTTTCCATTAATCTTATCTCAATGAGCAAACACTAAATGCTTAATATGAAACTTTTTGAAGATTTAAAAAAATTTTATATAAAATTTTGATGAAATATGCTTTCCTGAAATCCTTGAAATTACCCTCTAATAAGCAAACATTTACATCTAGGAAACATCTCTATGTCAGGTTGCCAATCCTGAATGCTGCTGTCCTCTCTCTGCTCCTAACCCCCAAGACAGATTTGGAAAAATCAGACAGCAAACTTTAGCTTGGGAACACACATCCAGTTTTGTGATTTATTATTAAAATTATGTTTTCTCACTTGGATGCACATTTTATATAAAAGGAAGTAAGGTTTGTAGGAGCCAGAGATGTCCGTATCTTTCTTTACAATGATTTCTTAATACTTTATGAACACCTGTGAGTTTATGTAGATAGTATGGAATTGTGCAGTACAGGCATCATACCACAATTCAGTTACATTTTTCTCTGTAACTCTAGAATCAAAAACTTGTGTGACTAAAGTGACAATTCGATAGAATTGACAGTGACTCCTAAAAACTGATTAAAATGAAGTTTATATTTTCATATACATTTCTATGCTGGAAGAGATTATTAAACTTATTAGAAGGTTGATTAACAAGTCAATTTTCATAGCTAAAGTCACTGAGCTATGTATACACACCTGCTGCTGAAGGTATAATCCAACCCAGACTTCTTGAGTTCATAGGGTACTTGGTGTCTATACACTGAGTCTAGTTAGTTGAACTGATAGAACCATTCAAAGAAAAGTAGAAAATCTTAGAAAATAATCTGCTTCAGTTTCCATGCTCTGGTTTTTCACTAAGGTAACTTCTGCTCCTTCACTCGTCATTCATTGATCAGATTTTGAATCAGTTCTTAGAGGATATACTTCTTACAGGTTCTTGATAGAAACTTTATAGTAATCTCTGGGGCTTATTGCAATAGGAGTGAAAATGAATGAGACAATCCTATCTGAGCTGAATGGAACTCCTTGGCATCCAGGCATTGTTAATCTTGATGCAGGTGGGGTGTCAGTGAATGATGCTTAGGTCCTTAAGAGCGAATATGATACTACAATAGAAAAAAGGGGAGGTAAAGTCCTTGGATGTTAAGGATGCTTGTCAGATGTCATAGTTCAGTCTTCATTTCGTGTGGCAGTTGGATTTCTGGAAAGAGGCTAGAATCAAGAAAAATGGACACTAAATGTTATTGTTTAGGTCAGAGTAACATCTTAAATATTTAATAATGATAGTGTTTTGTTTGCTTTGTTTAGTTTTGAGATGGGAGCTTTAAGCTGTTTGCAACTGTAATCATGAGACAGTTATAAAATAAGTAGTTATGAAGTTTGGGTTTATCAATTAATTTTAATCCCCTTGCTAGACATACCTGAATTTTTTAAAGGTAGGAAAACAAGTTCATCCCACTTTACTCTTATTTGTATTCTGATAATGGAATTTATAAATAATAAATGGTATGCAGCAAAGAGCATATACTATCAAACCACAGTTGAAGATCAGCAGTCAGTCTGATATGGGAAATCTGGGCAGAAACTGTAGTCTGCTTTTCTCCACTTTTCTATGACTACATTTCTTTCCATTTCTGATGGAAACATGGGATTCTATAGTACATTGGTGTCCCCTTGTATACATAGGTCCACTGGAGATCTACTCTCTAAGTAATTGTAGATGAAAAGAGCAACCATTTAAGAAGTTCTTCTTGCTGATTTTCAAAAACAGAAAATCTATCTGATGATTTTTAAATTAATAAAACTTCAGTTACCTTTTACAGTAGTGCTCTTATAAATGGTTACAAAAAGGAAATTACTATATTTTCTGCTGCATTATCAGTACTGGGCCTTTCTATAAGGACAAAAGAGAACTTTTAAAACTATGTTGTCAGAATCACCTTAGTTACTTTCCACTTTTCCTAGCAGCATTTGGAATGTGTTCAGTATAAAAAAAATCAGAAACAAACAATAATAAGTGCTTACAGCTAATTCAAAGGGAGATTAAAGGCAGCTCAGCCTTGCCAGGAATCTTTGACTTTTAGGATTGGCCTGTTATTTTTTTTTAAAAGATTTATTTTTATTTATTTATACATACAAGAACTGGGGTGCAGGTCAGAGGTGTGGGGTGGTAGTGAGAGGAGTCACCAGAGACAGTGGGGAGCAGAACAGGCAGCTCCACCAAAATACACTTCTGAGGGGAGCAGCAGGCGAGACAGGAGAGGTCTGCTGTGCCATTTGACTCCCCTCCCTGGCTGGAAATCGAACTTGTGCTGCAGTGGCTGTTGATAGCTTGATAACGTTGAGACTTAACTCCCTGTGTATTGGCCTGTTATTAATGGAAAATAAGTCAGCAAATTGATGAGTAAACTGAAAGATGGTAAACTGAAAGGGTTAAAGAAGCTCTTCCTGGGTCTTGCTAAAATCGGGCTCTTTTTTCTCTATCCTAGACTGAGGACATTTTAAAACAGTAGTGCAAAAAAAGTATTAAACAAGAAACCATGTAAATCATCATCATATGAAGCTACAACCAGGGATCTGAAGGTAGGCAAGACTGAAACATATTTTAGCCCAGGTAACTTTACAGAACCAGAGACTAATTCCTGTTTTAAAAAAGTGGTCAACACCTTGTTGATGTCATCCAGCTTCTTCAGAATTAGAACCTGTCATGGGATGCTCTTCTGAACTGTTGTTCTTTCCAGGGTTGTTCTTGTTTTCGGGACCTAGTAAGGGTAGAAATCAAAGGGAGAGAAGAGAAAAAATCAGGTATTCTTTCAGTTTCTTCCCTTTAAGAGCACCAGGTTTGGGATACTGCTCCCTCACCTTGTCCCTTCCGGTTTAGGTTTGCGAGCACATTGTCCCTGGAGAGTGCACTGTTTCACCTGGCTTGCATGTGCTGTGTATTTTCTGTTAGGACCTGACTTAGACATCTTTAATGTACCATTTCCTGAACACCAGGACAGAGCTCAAGTCTTTTCTGAGATATTACCTGCCCTCCGATGGGTGCTGTTTCTTGATTTACAACGTTTGACTCCCCAGACCAGCAACGCCAGCACCACCACTGCTACCAAAATTATAACAATTGTCGAGACAGCCATTCCTTGATTTTGATATGATTCTAAATAAAACAAACATAATCTATAAGTTGGAAAAAAGATTGCCCAAAAAACCCAAAAAATCAAAAAGGCATGGATGACTAGGTACAATATTTTTACTATTTCAAAAACTAGTTATTTCTACATTCTGCATAGGAGATAGATTTCATATTAGAAAAATACTTTTCTTAGTGAAAAGTTCCATTGAAGATATGGGCAAGAGACCTGTCTGAACCAAAAGTTTTTCATGAGCCTAAATACCTCTCAGTCTCAATGTCCCTCTTAAAATAAACCTAGAAATTCTACTCACCAGTTTGGGGCTTTGTGAGGGTGGACATCAGGAGAAAAAAAAGTGTGAACACTTGAGATGGGTGATGGATTTATTGTAGATTTTAAGTTTGCATTTTTTATGTTGCAGTAAGAATTAATACAATTTACAATGGGATAATTATGACTGAGAACTACTCTGTCCAGAATTTACCTTGGGGAATACTGGGTGGGCGCAGTGCAACACTGCCTTGAGGACAGTGCCCCAGAGGCATAGTGATGAGGAGTGAGAGGTGATGATGGCAAGAGCCAAGGAGAATCTGTGGTTTTGGGTGGGAGGTGACAGGTCACCACTGAGGTAACAAATAGTGCTTAGATCTGCTAAGGATTAACTGGGGGAAAAGAAAACAAAACAAAAGCTTTTTCCAGTAACTTCCCTAGGCACAGAACTTTTGTATTAATATGAAAGTAGTAACCACAGAGACAGACTTGGAGAACTTAAGTTGCCGAAGTCAGAACCCTGTTAATATTGTGATCTATATTCTCCTGGACGTGGCAGCAAGCAGAAAACAGCAACTCAAAGAAACTTGTTTTCTATTCTGAAAGAGTGATGTCCAGAGTCCTAGGACTGGTTGCCTGTTCTCTGCCCTGCTGTGGTCTTGCTGTTCCAGGTGTCTGGTGGGAGATGCCACAACATTTTAAAAGGAGACAAGTAAGTGTATGTTCCTCAATTTTCACGACTAGAATGACAGATTTGTTTTTGTGAAATAGATATGTTCTACCAACTCAGTTACCTTTAGTAAAGTCTGGAGACCTATTATGACCTCCCAGGTCAATCTGCGGATAGTGGTATGAAAATGTTTTAGCTTTTGGCAGTTTGCTATTGGTAGAGGTTAAAACAACAACAATAACAACAGACAGTTGCATTACATATACACTTAAAAGAGTTTCATATGTACTTTGGTGACTATATCAAGTTCACAGACCTCTCTTTTCCAGCATCCAGTAGAGCCCTCAACTCTAAATTCTTTGTTCCTATAGCCATAAATATACAAAGCCCAGGCCCTTGAGGCCTGGTGGTAAGCAGAAATTGAAGTCCACAGACTCACCAAAATGTATAACCTTATGTTATTTCTGAAGCCCTGAAAATAAAATCATGGAGATATATATTTTCTTTCAATGCAGGGTTTTGGTTAAGGAAGGAGATTGCTTATATCTGGTCTATATCTTAACCAGAAATGTTATTTCTATAAACAACATTTTCAAAACTAGGTATATTTTAATGTCAACCTAATTTTTTCTGTTTGATATTAACAGTCTCTACTACCATGGTCAAAACCCACTAGTCAACCCTATTGTAACTTACCTACATGCAGTGTTTGGATGGTGAGTAAAGTATATTTGCTTGAAGAAATATTGCATAAATATTCCCCATTATCTGGAATTCTAAGATCATTCAATGTGGAAGAGAAATCTCCCTGGTTTATTAACTCTTTCTTCCATGATAGTCTGGGTTCATTGATAATTATACTTTGTGAGGAGCTCACAAAGTAAGCCAGGATGAAGGAAGTCTCATTTTCCATTCTGGACCAGGTGATGATGAAGTCTTGATTTGGTAGGAAAAAATTGTTTGCAGTGTCACATGAGAATGAGACCTGTTCACTTTGCATTTTATGAAGATCATCTAATAACAGAAAAGGAAACACCAATGGAAGTATTTTAAATGAATTTTCTAAGTGGCACTTGGAAAATGAATTTAGAAGTAGTGTTTCTAAGAAGCAATTAATATTTGAGCTATGGAATTTCTTAAAAGAAAAGCTTTACTACCACTTTTTTAAAGTCTCCCACCAAGGCACTTAAGGTGGTCTAAGCCTGGGCATTGAGGTGATAAACCTAGGTTTTAACTCTTACAACCTTATAGTGAGTACTCATGAATGTTACTCAGGGTTGTTCTTTTGTTGACAACTCAAATTCTGGTGTTACCCAGAACCTCATGTTTCTCTAGCTACTCCTAGTAACCTTGATTACTTTTATGGTCTTAACCCTTTGGATCACTCTGGACATAGTATCTTTTCCCACACATAACAAGATTTTTCTCCTGGTAGATTCAAAATTGTGGCAGAGGAAGAACTTGTACTCACTTCTTCCTATGTACACAAGAATTCTGCAACTAAACATGGATTTATTTACACAAAAATAGACATGAAATCTGGATGAGTAAAGCATCCACAAAGAAGATAAGAAATCAGTACCCAGAGGGACAGGAGAAGCAGAGACCCACTTTTCTCAAGGAAGAAATGACATTTTGAGGACAGTGAGATCCCATCTCAAGATAAGATCTCTGAGGCATGGGATTTCTCCCTTGGGAGCAGAGAGAAGACTAACACCCACCACCCCAACTCTTCACTCTAGAACAGTAGGCACTGAAGTTAAGGAGAACAGTTTCAGCCATGCCCAACCAAAGTGAATAGAATTAATTTTTCCTTGTGAATACTACCTTCCTAATTTAGTTTTGCTTTTACAAGTGTGTACACAGTCTGAGAGTGATATAGCTTGTACATAATAGATTCTCAACACACAAAATAGCATGAAATGTAAGGAATGAATGTGTCAGGATATTTAGTTCTAAACATGGAAATTAAAATTTTCCAAAGAAAATATTTAAATATAATAACATTTCAACCCTTTCCTTTTATCACATTGCTACCTGATTAATGGGTTCCAGTATCATGAACACTGAAATTTAAGTCGAGATGGCCAAAAAGAAAGCTAACCTCCATTTTCCCTATCTGATGGAGATTTATAGAAAAAAACTTTTGCTCCTTATAATTTTCCTTGTACTTCCTTGTACTTACAATTTTTTTTACCCTCAATCTTTTCTTACATAAGTTATAGTTTAGGTTTGTTCAAATAAATGCAAGGATAGAGTTTTAAAAAACTCTTCATGCTGCTAGAGGGTGTTGACAAAGACAAGCAATATTATCTGTCGGTTAATTTTTGTTTAGTTGAAAGATTGACCAAGAATTAGAGTTTGTGACCTAATAAGCATTCTTTCTTTCTTCTTTGGTCTTTTAAAGTTCAGTGCAAGTAGAAAAGTTTTGGAGAAGATGAACCATAGTGAAATATAGGAACACTCAGATTTCCATTTCATGTTTTTTCCTTCAGCTCTTCCAAGGTAAGAATTACTTTCATTTTATCAAAAAGAACTAAGTATTCAAAAGTAAAAATAATCACATTAGGTAATACAGTCAGTAACTATTAGCCCTGAGATTCCAGTCTTGGTCTTAATTGCTACAAAACTATATTTCTTTTCTGTTCCTTCCTTTGCTTATAGACCAAACACCATTCTCTCCCAAGCTCTAACATACATGAGCCTACCTTTTATCATCCAACGCCCCCTCCATGTTTGCTCAAACAGTGAATTTTCAATAGCACATTCAGACGATGAATATGGTTCTGTAATATTTACTGTACTGTTAATAGAAAAAGAACCTAAAGACCCAATTTCTTCAACCTTGCTGTCAGGAATGGGTGTGTTGTCCATGTGCCATGTGATACTTGGACGAGGATAAACACTTAATATGCTACAGATTAAGATGCTGCTTGAGTTGCTTTTTTCATACTTCATCACAGGTGTGATAAAAGCTATGGGGAAGAAAAAAGGGCACATGAAGAACTCTATAATTCGTTTCTTTTCAGGCCATCTGTGTACAACATTTGATAGTTTAACTGTGAGATGAAAAGTTAACCTTTATGAGTGAAACTCAGTGGCTAATATAAAGAAAAACAAAACATCAGTAGAACCCGAAGAGATAATGTGCTTATCTGCAAAGGGATAAAGAATATGCACTGGTAACTAGGAACCAGCAATCTCAGTTCTCTAGAAAGAATTCTACAAAAAAATCTAAAGGCCTTGGTGAGCAACCAAAATGTGTGTGCCAGAATCCATAAGCTAGAGCACAGACAGCACTCTGAACTCATCAGATACTGACTCGAGCCTTCTTGATTCTGTTTATGCAGAATTTTTAGATTTCTGAGTCAAGGTTCGAAGCAGACAGAGGGAGAAGAAACAAATGCTGGATTAGACAGCCTATTAGCAAATGCCCCTCCTCCCAATAGTTAATTTGTAGAGAAGGAAAGCATATCATTTTAAAATAAACTTCACTGAGAAAACAAAAACAATTTAAATTAGTTTTTTAAGATCAGTAATATTAAGTATTGATAAGGCTCAGAGGAAAATGTATATGGTCTCGTGCTACTAGTAGCAGCAATGTATCAAAATCTTCCATTTTTCTTTCAGATGTTCATACATTTTTAGTAAAACACTGGAAATATCTGAATATCCACCAGCGGTGAAATTGGTATACAGTCATACCATGTCTGTTCTACATGCTACTGTGCATTATAAGTAATGATGCAGATATATGTGTAGACTTGGAAGGAAACCTAGCGCATGCTAGAGAAAAAGACATTTCAGAAAAAACACATATGATATGTCATGTTTTACAAGCCCCACATGTACACTTACCTCCTACCTTCAGCACCACTTTTTGTCTGAATTTTCCAGATGTCGTTCCCACATAGCAGGTGTAAGTTCCTTCATCCTGAAGGCTTAATTTTCTGAGACGCAGGGAGGCGTTTCCGTTGTGAATTTCACTATGGAAGAGGGATGCCCTATCTTTGTATCTGGCATCTTGGTTCTCCAAATGCTCACTGTCTTGGTAGTATGAATAAACATAGCCAATATCTGGAATCTTCCAGTGAATAACAGTGTCTTCAGACTCATCCTCAAATGAGCAAGGGAGAATTACATCTTCATCAAGTTTTCCTATGACTATTTTTTCAATGTTGGTATCAAAATGACTCAATAAATTTAAGGAATGTGTGTCTAAAATCACAAGCAGAGAAGTTACACAGAGAATTAGTAATGGATGCTCATCAGGGTTATGGTAAGACTACTTAGGGGAATCACCCTAGGTCAATAGTCTGGTCATCAGCTGTCTATACCATCTAGGATCTTGGCTAATGTGATTACCTAGCAGCTATGAGAGTCCTTTTAAGTAGCTGTAATTTTAATTGGTTATCTGTTTGGATATAGTCTAAAGCATAGAAAGTCTAGTTTGTTATTTACTTGATTCATGGCCTCACCTTTCCCCTGATCCTGGTCTGCTAAAGTCCTTGAAATTATGTTTATGGTATACACAAAAGATCCCTAGTCATTGTTATCTAAAGTGAATGTGGTCAGAGAATAAGTTTTTCTAAATAGTTCAACTGTTTATTTCCTTTCTATATTTCACATATAACTGAAATTATATTGACTTATTTCACTAAGCCCAATACCCTCTAGATCCATCCCTCTCATTGCAAATGGCAGGAACTAAAATTTTTTAAGCTAATTAGTACCCCATATGTATGTGTATACACCATATCTTCTTTATCCATTTGTCAATGTAAAGCATTTGAATTGTTTCTAATCTTGGCTACTGTAAATAATGCTGAAATATACATAGTGGATGCATATAACACCCAAATGGGATAACCATATCAAATGGAATTTCTATTCTTAATTTTTTGAGACATCTCTATACTGTTTTCTATACTGGCAACACCAATTTACATTTCCAGCAACAATATAGAAAGAAGATTCCCTTTTTCCCACATCCTTCCCAACACTTATAGTTTGTCTTTTGGATAACAGCCATTTTCACAGGGGTGTGATAACTTATTGTTTGGATTTGCATTTCCGTCTTAAGAGACAGACATTGTTTCATGTGCCTCTGGGCATCTGTATGTCATCTTTGTAGAACTATTTACTCAGATCTTCTGCCTAATCAGTTTGTTGAGTTTTCTTGTAGTGTTTTATGAGTTCCTTGTACAGCTAGTGACTCCTTGTCAGATACGGCATTCAGTAAGATTTTGTTTTGTTTTGATGTTTCTTTCACTGTGAAGGAGCTTTTTAGTTTGATGTGGTCCCATTTATTTTTTTATTTTGCTTACCTTGATATTGGAGTTAAGTTCCTGAACATATCTCTAAGGCACACTAGTGTGTTTTCTATATTTTCTTCTATGTATTTTGTGGTTTGGGGCCTTACATCCAAGTCTTTAATACATTTAGAATTATTTTTTTCACTTAATATAATAACAATTATATATTATCTATATAACATTATATATTATAATACTATAATAATAAGTCCAGCTAGAGCTAGGCTTTAAAAGAACACAACTAATTAACACGTTTTGGTCAAGAATTGTTTGGAGCATGTAGAAGAAAATGCTGGGTTCAGGTATCTATTGAAAATACCCAATCCCTATTTCTATGCAGGAGAGAACATGGATAGGAGGTACCCAAAATGGGGAAAATGACTAATTTATTTGGACTTTAGAAACAGTGAAGACTATTATGGATATAAATGTAGGAGTCCAAGTCTTCTGGGAAGTGTGTGTGGTCAATTCAGGAGATGATTCAACACAATGAAGGTTTTTGCCAAGAACATATACTTGGCCATTTCATAGCCACTGAAGGCAATATCTAGCTTCTTTTACCAATTCACCAAAATACTTTAAGTAAAATTTGTGCTCTATTTATGGATTCTGGGATATTAGGGCTGGGAAGAACCTTCTTTTTTGAACATGGAGTAAGACTCTTTGCACCTTGGCCAAGGTCACCTACAGTGGCCAGCCATGTTTCACTTCATTCCTTCAGAGATTTTTTTTTTTTTTTTTTGGTACAGCAAGATGTGGTATTATATTGATGAAAAGATGGAGGGAAAAAGTTTTGTCAGCCTTCCTACTTGCACCACCAAACACCTCTAATATTGCATTGTATAATCAAAAATGCCTGTCACAGGACCCAGTAAAGTTGATAATGCTTTCTGTCAAGTATTGAGCATATACCAAACTTATTAAAAAAAATATCAACTAGTCAAATTTGTCTTTCTAGTGATTTTTTAATCTGGTAGTAGATAACAGACTAAAAAGAGCGGTAATCTGAGTATATAGTAGAAAAGATGGCTTTTTAAACTTCTAGTTTTTTCCCTGTTTTCTATTATAATAATTAACCTTTTAGAAAAGTCACAAAGTTATTGTTACAGAGGAAACAGTCACCTTGCATTGTCTGCTCATGTTTCTTTATACTGACACAAATAACTAACCCTTAGATGTATTATGAAGGAACTTACCTTCAGATGAACTCAAAAAGAATATAGAAATGAAGAGGAAAAATAGCACTTCCTGTGACCTCATGTCTTGCGGTGGTCACTTAGTTACACTATCAAAGAGAAGCAAAGTATGCATGTTATCAATTTTGAGGACAAACAGGAATTGGAAAAGAATGTGTCAGATTATAGATGCTTAATTAAATAACTGTTGTAACATTCATACAAATAATTCCTTTTCAGTTATTAAAGATATTACAGATGTTTCAAAGGCATGGGAAGAAGTTCTTAAAATGTTATGAGAAAAATGAGATCATAATACAACTTTTAAATAGCATAGTTCCTTTTAAATATGTGTATATATATATATATACATAGGAGACTGACAAGACATTATCATTAAATATACACTAGGATGTTAACTCTGAAGAGTAGATTGAATCATGATTTGGTATACCCTCAATAGGTTCTCTGGATAACAGTTTTTGTCATTTTTTAAATGGACATGTATTACTTTACAGCATATATACTAAAAATTCATTAAACACTAAGTAACAACAGTAGTAACTATGGTATTTTTATAACAACATAAATAATTAAAATGAAACATTCTTAAAAGCCCAGTAGTGGTGCACATCATAAAGCAGCCACTAAAATACATGTTTTTAAAAAATCAAAATATAAATGGCAAAATGTATCTATATAAGTGGTTTTGTCTGGTGCTAAAATTTTTACTCTTTAAAAAAGTAGTTAGATTTAGAACCTTTAAAAAATTCTAAAGAAATCATTTGGGAACTCAGTTATTAATTTGTAGTAGGATATAGGATTTTAGAATTACTAAAATTGTTCCAGTATTTAAAATTAGTTTCCTTTATCACATCAAGCCAAAACCTCATAAGTTAGTAACTTAGTTTCATTTTTTACATTTTAAAACTGGAAGGAAATAATTGAGTAAACAATCTTGAAAGAGGGCCTTTTAAACATATAACTGTAATTGAAAATGTATATGGATCTATATGAAAAGCAATAAAAGTAAATAGGGGAAACACTTGTAATTTGACCAGGTTATCACTCCAGTAGCTTCTCAGAGCAATAACTAAAATGTTTGGCAAAGTGAAAACATACACAATAGTATGAAAATAAGAATTTCGTATTGCTTCTTATAGATATATATCTCTCCATGCATTGTACATGTAGATATATCAATGATTATCTGAATAAAAGATTACAAGTAACTAAATTTATTTTCTCTATGTATATATGTCAACTTAGCTGTACAGTCTACTATAAAAACCTTGATTTATACCATCTCCTTAAGAAAAAATTACTCTATTTAATGTAACTTTGGATATTTCATATCTACTTTCCTACCATAGTTTCACCTTCTCACTCTTCATAATGACTCTAATATTTCCTACTTTTCTGAACATTTCCTTTTCCCAGCTTCCATTCAACTGACACTCTTGCTTCATTATTTAATGACAATATTGATATACTTCATCATCTACCACAAATTTAATCAACCCATTAACAGCTGTGTTCATTCCTTCTGCTCTTATCCAAAACCAAATCCTTCACTTTCACTCCACACCCACATTTTTTTGAATAAGAAATTTGTCCTTGCAATTATATCTCCTCTATACTGCATCAAGTTCAACAAAGTCAGTCTCATAAGCACAAATGTTTATGAGCAAAATATGTCATCCTAAGAACATGAGGAAAAAACTCCAATATTCTATTAATCAGCTACCTACTTTCTCAGCTCCATTAACTTACTGGAATAATTATCTAAATAGCACCGCATTTCCCCTCTGCATCTCCCCTCAGTCTACTCTGAACCTCTGTCTGCATGACAAGGGCACAAACTGCTCTTGAAGGGGTCCCCAAGAACTCCCATGTTGCCCCAAACAGTGGACATATTGTCCTCATTCAATTTCACAGAAGTACTTACCATAATTGACTGTTATCATTCCCATGGAAGATTCTCCCCTGGGTTTCTGGAACACCAGATTCTAATTTTTTCTTCAACACTGATCCTCCTTAGTCCTTTACTGAGCATCCTCCTCTGTTTGCACTGTTTATGTGGAAATAGAAAATGGTTTCAGGCATTCTCTATATTCTCTCACTAGGTGAATTCCTCTGTCATCTCAAGAGGATCCTCAAACTTATTTGAGTTAAGGTCATATATTCAATTGCCCATTTAACCTGTTCACCTAGATCCCTTACAGGCATCATGGAATTAACAAAACCCATCATCCTCATGTTGTTTCCCTTGTCACTGTTCCTTGCCCCACCCAAAATAAAACAAGACAATAAAAATTACCCGTTTCCTCCACTAGTCTTCATTTCAGTAATTGATACCAAATCCTCGTGTTTAGGACAGCAACTTAGAACTTAGTCTTTATTCTTTCCTTCCCTCATATACCATTAACTAGTCTCTTATTAATGGATTAAATAACATTCCATTATTCACTTTTTTTCTAATTCTACCATTACCATCCTCTCTAAAAGCCACTATTATTTACCTAAAATAGCTATTTTGCTGGTCACTTGCCCCCACTTTTTTTTTAAACTGTTGCCTTATAGTAGACTGTCAACATAACAGCCAAGTGTCATATTTTTAAAATTTAATCCTTCTATGATATCCTTTTTTAAAAAAGATTTATTTATTTATGCATATAAGAGCTGGGGCACAGGCCAGAGTCCAGGGCGGTGAGAGGATTCACCAGAGACAGAGTAGGGAGCAGAACAGGCAGACTGACTGAAACACACTGCTAAGGGGAGCAGTGGGCGAGGCAGGAGAGGTCTGCTAAGCCATGTGGGTCCCCTCCTAATTCAGTGCTTCCAGTGACTTCCCACCACACTCTGATCCAAATTCTTGGCCATTATCTTCCAAGTCCTTTATTTTCTGGGTCCTTGTCCTGCCTGCCCCCAGTCTCTCCCACAATAGCACATACAGAACGTGCATTCCCAAAGACTTGTGTACATAATGCTCCCATTCTAGGGTCAGCAGGAACATGAGCTGAAAATTAGGTCTTTGAAAATTATTTAATTTATGTCTTTCGAATAAAATGACAAATTACTATAAACCATTTATCATCTAAGATAAAGTACTATGAAAAAAACTTCAACCTCTTCTACACAAATGCTTGATTTAGCACTGTTGAAATAATTTCAGCATTCAGCTAAGTGAGGCTGTTAATGAGTATTTGGCCCTATTTTTATGCCCAAGTTTTATTTTTAGACATTTATTTTCTTCCCCCAAAGCAGCAAAAATCTTCCACCTTGGATTAAACTGAAGTTACCCAAGTTGCAATCAGCACCCTTCCAAAAGGGTTCAAATGTTAGGCACATCTTGTTCTGGTACATTTTGGCTGAATTCCAGATGTGCAGGAGAAAGGCAAAGAGAAGCAGCCTCTGTAATGGAACATGGCAAAAAGGAATCCAGATGCTAAGACCAATCAGATAGGAGAGAAGATTGAAGTCGTTCTCAAGACATAAAGGGAAGAGCAGAACAGCTGCCCCTGTGCCCATTTTAACAGCTACAGACCAAATTGACTATGCCATCAGCGCTAATTGTGACAATGATGACAAACATCATTTGTCTTCAGGTTAGATTCTCTCGCCTGCACACCAGTAACATTGGAAACTAGTCCTGGCCTCATAGCTGGTGGCCTAGGTATGACCAGAGCCACATAGCAAGTCAATTCTCTGAAAAACAGGACTGCTTCACATCACTCACATTATGCCAGTTGACGTTATGAATTCCTTGAGGAAAAGCAGCTTCCAGAGAGCTACATTCTCCTCTGCATTGCTTTAAAATTCAGAGTCTCTCCACAGTGCTCATGGCACTCAGCCAATTTGTGAAAGAAGTCATAACAAAAGGAAAACACTTTGTAGCCTCCTAGGGATTTCTTCTTAGCATCCACTTAGATTTTAATAGGATTGACTTTTTAGGTAGAAAAAAAGAACAAAAGAACAATTTTAGGATTACTCTCTACTCAGAAAATCTCCCCTGATGTTTTATAGTGAAATTGTACCCCTTGAGGATTCTTATATTGGGCTAAAACTTTGAATCTCTAGGGGTACTTCATGCTCTGTTTCTTTTGGGGGGTAGAGTTCTTAGTTTGTGTTGTTGTTGTGTTTTGGGAAACCAGGATAATAATATGTGATAATTTATTTTGGGAAAGTACAGACGTGCAATTGCAGGGCAAGAAGAGTGAAGGGAAAATGAAACAAAACAAAGGAAAGCATATGCTATGTGGGCATTGTCTTCTGGCCACAGCTTTACAACAGAAAATCCTGCCACCTGCCTACTCAGAGGGACAGTCTCCAGGCACCTCCAATAGACCCAGCACCTCAAACAATTCATTGGAAGAAGAGCACAAAAGGAATTTCTCTAGGGTGGTAACTACTATGCTCTTTCCTGTTGTGCATCTGGCCCCTTGGGATAACCACTTAGGACACCAGATGTTAGGCCTCACTGTATGGCATGTTAAGTCTAGAAATAAAGGACAGGAAGCCAAAGCTTTCTGGGAGTCTCCTCAGCTCATGCATGGATTCTAGCTATTGCAATTCCCACTGAGGTGGGCACAAAGGCCTCCCCAGGGAAGGTGGGGAAATTTGGAAATGGGGAAATGGCACTGGAGTGGGCTCCTTTGTCCAGCCAGTTGAGAGTCCAAGATATAGGAAGGCCAAGAAAGCCTAGGGAGGTTCATAAACTGGGTCCAATAAAATTAGGTATTTCACAAATGCCACACATTCTATCTCATATTTGATATAATTAGCAGGCCACTGATCACCTGTCCACACAGACATATCTGAAACTTCCCTGAGAGGATGATGCTCAGGCAGTGGAAACCATGGTCCTAGGACTTATACTTCTTCATACTCCCCTGCCCCAGTGGGTCTTCCAGACACAGATATCTGTGGTCCAAAACTCCCCTGAGAACGAGGTGGAGATTCACTGCCATGTCCTAGCTTAACTTCTTTCTCTGGCCCATCCTGCTTCCCATACTTCCTTACAGCTTTCTTCTGCAGTCAACTCCTTATTACTTGTCCACAAATTCCCATCTCAGGTGAGATTGGTCTCCTGGAAGCAGATCATGAAACAAAGCTACACTAATGGGAAGAGCCAGGGTACTTCTTTGTCCCCAAGGGCGATTTTCCACTTCAACTCCTACAAAGAAATGTTTCTTTTTATCAAATAGGTAGATCGTATAGCCTTCTCAATGGCCTCTATACAAAAAAATAACTGGACTCTTTTTTTTTTAAGCAAGAATGCTATTAAGCCAATACAAATTCCCCTCAGATCCCTCCCCTCACCCCAGCCAAAAACATTTCCAGGGTTAACAGCCAGACAGCAGGCATTGTATGGAGTACTCAAGGTAGTAGGCAATTGAACCAGATTCCATTAAGTGAAGTGTAAGGCCAAGAACTTCTTGGAAATAGCCCAACTCTCCTTCTATAAAACATACTGATAGATGACTGTGGCATGCAAATGCCTCTGGGAAGCCAGTGTGCAGTTTCTCTACACTTCTACCCCCATCAGTTTTGTGTTATCATCATTAAATAATTTAACTAAATGTTATGTTCATTGATTAAATGGCAGGACAAGACAAACTTGGTGTTTCTCCAGCAACTAAGTTGAATAAGATGAATGTTTAGGGAAGGCTAAATAAAAGTAATTCATGAAGAAGGGAAGAAATTCTATTGGATTAAGTAGAGCAGAAATAGTAGTAATAGATTGAAAGCAAAATGTAAAGGTCTAGAGAGTTAGACTCTCTTTAACAATCCAAATACAAGGTTCTCTGGTCACTTTCAAGAAACAAAACCTGGAAATATTGGATGATGCATTGTTAATTTAGTTTGTGCAAGAAAGCTAATAAAAAAAAATCAAATAGTGGTCTAAACTCAGAACAAGGTCTTGAGCCCCTTCATTCAAAACGCTAGAAGATGGACAGAAATTTATATATGTAAAGTTTTAAAATATTAAATATATATCACTTGGATATAATGTATATCCATATATGTAACTTTTTTTAAACCACTGGGCATGATTTTGTCAGAAGTAAGGATTTTGACTAAAGTAATGAAAGCTCTTCAATAACAACAATAAAATAAATGTGAGTTCTTCACAGATAATGTGAAACAGTTTCTTTAACAGGAGCATCAGTACCAAGTATTAACAAATTTGAGCTAGATTTCTATAGGAGACTTCTTTCCTAATGTTGACTTAAGTTTATCAATTAATTCAAATATCAGAATCTCATACTCTTATAGTCATGGTTGTCATATTTATTTAATGTGTCTATTGTATGGTGATATGTTAAATAGTCATTTCCCAGTATGAGATTAACCATTCTAACCCAATACCTATATCATCTTTTTAAATCCAGAAGTAAAGAACTCCTTCTGGTATCTATCTAGGTGTGGGGTTGAGTGACCTGTCATGGAAAGTCAAAATCAAGGATCTGGTGTAAAAATGCCAATTTTTATAAGGCATATTTCTAGCAGTAGGCTGCTTAGAGATTTTATTAAGTGACACTTTATAATAGTCTTCAATCTGGCAAGTGCTTATACCTATGTATGATCAAATTAGTGGTTTCCTGTAGTTAGAATTTTAAGCAGTATTTAACTGACTCTGGTACACAGGAAGAGAAAGCTGCTAGCCTTGGGCTGTGTACACAGCTTCACTGCCTTTTCCAAAGTACAGTGTTACCATGTTGGCTTTGTACCACTGAGTTTTCTGTATAGCTGAGAGACAATTCTGCCAAGTAACTTGTTCTTGTAAAGGTCTAATGCTTCAGCCCTATCTTCTACTCACAATCCATTCCTAAATTACAATCAGAAAATTTCTATGAAACAAGAGGAAATGAAATAATTCAAAATTATCCTGATCTTCTAGGTCAGTCTTTGTTTGGTATCTCATCATCTATAAAGCTTAATATCTCTTTTGCCATTAAAGTCATAATTTGAGCATCATCTGCATGTTATATACTATCTAGGGATGAATCAGACAGTGCTTAATCTCAAAAATCTCAGTCTGGTACTAAAAGACAGATGAAATATACAAACAAATCATAACAGAGATAGTGGCAGCAATAAAGACTCCAACCAGGCCATATAAACTGATAAGAAAAACAAAACAAAAAAACTTGAGCTTCATGAAATCAGAGAGTTAAGGAAAGCATCAATTTTGAAAGATAAGGATAAACTGGTTTAGAAGGAGGAACAGAGGAAAGGGAAGGAGAAAGATATTCTGGGTAGAAAAGATACCAAACAAAGATACAGTTGCAAGAAGAATATAACCACAAGGCAAACTTTGTGTAAGAGAAATGCTGGAAATGACATGATATTATACATAGAATATACTAAGGAGTTTACTAAAAAATATATACAAATCAACATAATAAAGTAGCAGGTTACAAAATTAAGTTACAAAAGTCAGTTGTACTTCTATATGCAAATAAGATTGAGGAAGAAATCAAGAAAATGATCCCATTTACAACCTCAACAAAAGGAATGAAACACCTAGGAATAAATTTTTTACAAAGAACTATACATTAAAAGATATAAGATGTTGTTAAAAGAAATAGAAGAAGACACAAAGAAATGGAAAGTTATTTCCCTTCTCAGGGATTGGAAGAATTAACATGTTAAATTTGTCATGTTACCCAAAGCAATATATTGGGTTGTCAGAAAAGTCATGACACATTTTTGCAACCAAAACCTGAAAAAATACATCAGGACTTCAACAACCCTATAGATTCAATGCAATTCCTATCAAAGTTTCAATGGCATTCTTCAAGGAAATAGAAACATTGCTGAAATTCATAGGAAAGTACAAATAACCCTGGATAACCAAAGAAATCCTGATGAAAAAGACTTAAAAAACTATAATCTGGTATATGCCTAGACTTCAAACTATACAATAAAGCTATAGTAATCAAAACAGTATGCTACTAGAATTTAAAAAATACAAAGAGCAATGGAATAGAACTGAGAAATAAATCCACACTTATATGGAAAGTTAATCTATGACAAAGGAGGCAATGGTGTTGAGAAAACTGGACAGCCACATGTAAGAAAAGAAAAAAAGAAAAGAAACTAGATTACTATCTTGTTCCATGTACAAACATTAACTCAAAATGGATAAAGACTTGGAGGCAATACCCTAAGCCATAAAATTCATAGAAGAAAACACTGCATGACATTGGCATCAGTGAAGTTTTTGTGGATTCATCTCCAATGGCAAGAAAAGCAAAAAAGAATATAAACAAATGACACTACATCAAACTGAAAAGTACATGCACAGCAATATATTCTGAAACAAAAAGACACCTAACTGAATGGGAGAAAATATTTGCACACCATACATTGGGAAAAGGAGCTGTTTAAGATTTACAAAGAACTCATACAACTCAAAAAAAAAAAAAAAAGAAAGAAAACAAAAAAAAGCCAATCAAAAAATGGAAAGAATAGCTAAATATGCATTTCTATAAAGAAGAAATATTAGATGGCAAAAAAACACATGAAAAAATGTTCATCACTGATCAGGAAAATGTAAATAGACACCATAATGAGATACCACCTCACACGTGTATGAATGGTCCACATTAAAAAAACAAAACAACAAAAAAGCAAAACCAGAAACAACATATGTTGGCAAGGATGTGGAGGAAAAGAAACCCTTCTACACTGTTAGTGGGAATGTAAACTGCTCCAGCTCTTGTAGAAAACAGTATGGAGGTTTTTCAAACCAGTAAAAATAGGTCTACCATATAACCCAGCAATTCTCCTCCTAGGTATCTGCCCAAAGAATGAAAAAAATACTAATTAAAGGATGTATGCACTATTGTGTTCATCACAGTACTATTTGCGATAGATAAGTTACAAGAAAAACCTAAGCACCAATGTACAGATAAATAGATTAGGAAGATAACTTGAACTTGGTTTCTATAACTTGCATAGTAAAAATACATATAGCACTTAATTCCCCCCAAATTCATCTTTGATAATATTCAAAGATGAAAAAATATCTAATTAAGATCCTATTTCCAATCTGGCAAAATAGCAGAGAGTAGACAATTGATACATATATACAAACATGCATAATATTGTTCTGGCAAATATACTTGAAAACAGTTACTCATGGCAATGTTTACGGTATGTATTAACAAACAACTTTATGGAAAATAATTTGACAATATCAAATTATTTTAAACAGCAAGACTTTATAATGTTTAAGATGAATTTAGTGACAACAAATTTAGTACTTAAGCAATAAGGGAATTAACTAGAAGGACACTGAGAAACTCCTGAACTGGGGGAACAACCATCAAAGCTGGAAAAGAACAGAGGCCCAGAAAATTCCAGGAAAGGCAACTCTAGAGAATTCTTGGGTTCTGTCATGTGGTGACTCAGTTCCAATCAACTTCCACCTGACTATTCACTGTTTACTTTCCATATTTCCACACCAGACCCAATTTTGATTACATACTTCTACTCTTAGGAAAGCCAGCTATGGTCCTGGAGGGAGAAGAGCAACAGGATATAAGCTACACTGTTAGCTCATTGGTATATTTCTACATGTACCTGCGGCTGCTCACCACTCACATATGCATGCACATGCACATGCGCGCACACACACTCCCCAATATAGCAGATGCCTTCATCAAGATATATAAACAATGACCAGTTGGCTCAACTCCTCCAGAGTGAGAGGGGATCCAAAGTTACACTCAGCTGCTGCATTGGGAGTAACAATATATTTCACAAGACCACTGTTGAACAAGATCAGTGCTTCTGAAAATGTAGTAAAAGAACAGTAGATTCTTTTTTCTAATCTGTCACAAATTCATCAGAAAAAAATGTGATAAAAATGAATTTCCAGAAAAAATTAAAAAGAAACCAACATGCAAGCCTTAACTTTTGTATTATATACAATAGGCATAGAAATTTTGCTAACAACTAGATAGTAATTTTAAATATTTAAATACTTATAAACACTATTTCTGTATGCTTTACAACATGAACCAGTGATAAACAGCTCACAGTCACCAACTTGCAGACTCCCCACTTTTAGTAACTCTGTTTTAGATGCTACCCATTTACCACCACCAATAAACTATGTAGATATGGATAGAGTCTAGGAGAAGACATTTTGTTCTAAGTCATCACACAGTGAAGGAAAAAACAGTCTTTCTCTTTGCACCCCTAAGTCAGAACTGGTATTTATATCTTTCCTTTTCCATTACCCATTCTATGATCTTCTTAAACTTCAGCTCTTTTACCAGCAAGAAAAGTGATTTTTGAGCTTTTTCAGTTACTAATGGTCTTGTCCATAAAGGAGCAATAGTGTCCTCTTAACCTTGCCCACTAGGAACATCAAAAAAAGAAAGGACTATACTAAACTCCTATCTTATTTCTCCTAGTGATACAGCAATAATCAAGAGTCCCCTTAATAGACCTGGTCAGTCATCCCAATAAATACAGTACCCTGTTTTCATGCCATTTTACCCCGGCATGAAGAACCCAAATAACCAGTTTTAGTTCCAGTTCAGAAGAACCACACTACATCTTTGATGAAAGCATTCACTCTGGGCATTTAAAGAGAATGAATATTATAAAAGGGATACTAAGTAAAAATTGCCATGCTTGCTCAGTGAGCTGCTTAATGGCCTCATGATCTGGGTCAATTCTGAATATTCAATTCTTACATCCCTCTTCTCAACCCTCCAGTCATTCTTCTTCCATACTTTTAACTAACATAAACAAAAATTGCTATAGAATCTGACGTAAAGCCTGGTGTTTGTCTGGGCATAATGACGATGACATATGTGCTACTCAATATCCCATCTAATTGGAGGTTTTTCCTACTCCCTGTCCTTCAAAGTTCCCCCTCAGTAATTCTTAACTGCAGAGTTAACTGCAGAGTCTACTTACAGGTCATGGTAGTTATTATCCAGCAACATCATACTCATTACTCAGTGTTTTGTTAAAGAAACCCACTCTGAGGCCACAGCACAGGTTGAGGATGGAATAGCAGTGTTGTAGGCTCATGCAAGAAATCTACTTATGAAATTTATTCTTTTTCTTTGAATCTTGATGGGATGCTGGAAGGCACACTCAACTTTGTTCCTATTTTGTTGAGGATATTGGATTCCTTATTATATGATCTAAAACTCAGGTAGCATCTTCATAAAGTCTGTGCTATCTGACTTACCTACACACAATATCTGAAGGGAATAATCTTTGCTAAAGGGAACAAAGGCTTTCACAAAATCTAGGAGCTTTTATTGCAATTCTTCTATTATGATTTGCCACAGGCACTATTTAGTATCCAGATCTGCCCCACCACTGCATTAAATTTGCTCCAATGAAGAAAACACAAATGGTTATCAACTATGATGAGAATCACCATCTCAAGTGGGTTGTTGGAAGTACATGCTATTTTCCTGGAAAGACTACCTATAGACCAGATAAGTTTTCTAAATTAACGCATTTTTTTTCTCTGAGTATATATTAGGAATGTCTATCTTTGGTAACTTTCAGAATCCCCAAATTAGCTCTTTGATCGCTTTTGTAAAAGCTAATTAGACTAGGAGAGTCAAATGATAGTTATTTGCACACTCTGTACCTTCAAAATAGTTGATCAAAAGAAGCAACACATCCTAGGATAATTTCAAAGCCTTGAAAAAAATCTATATATGGATGCTCATGCCTTCTATCCATTTCCTTTTAGCCATTGAACTGATAACATTGAAGAATGGAGATTTCTGGGTTTTATGTCAAAAAGTAAAAACAATGAAAAACACTAAACATTGCCTCTTTAATTTAATTCCTGAATATTCCATGTTTAATTTGCTCCAGAGATTCTTACTTGTTCATCTTCTGAGTCTTGATTATTGTACTACCTTTTGGTCTCTGACCACACCTGCCTAGAGTATGCCATCATTTGCCCTCAGCATAACTCCTGCCACTCATGAGTTTAGTGATTCCATTTTCACTGCATCTTTCTCCTCCGCAGTTCTTTCCTACAAAAACAGTTAACAATATACATTTTTAAAGAATCCTGCAGCCTGCCTCAAGTAATTTATGTCTTATGGGAAAGATTTTCTGAATCCCAGTAGCTGATTTATAAACACATACCAGAAGAAACTAGTGTCTTTAGTTGTCGCAAACTTTGAAAGATGAACAGCCTCCAGAATAATGGAGGAGCATTTCAATGTCACCAAGCGTGGACAGCATTCAGCAATGGTTTGTGCTCTCCAGGCTAACAGATCTGAAATGGAAGCTGACTGCCTAGGCTAGCTCATTGAATATAGACTGCCTGGTGAGTACTGTAGCAGTAATTTCAGCAGGTCTGAATTTCTGGAATTTCCTCTCACTGGACACTCTAAGATATATATGTATTGAATATAAATTAATTTTTGCTACTGAGAGAAAAAGGTAGTGTTGCCAGATAAAATACAAGATGTTCAATCATTTGAATTAAAATAACCATAATATTTTAGTATAAGTATATCCTATGCATTGTTTGCTATCTACTTATATGAAAGCAAATCATTTATTGGTTATCTGGAATTAAATTTTAACTGCAAATCCTGTGTTCTTATTTGCCAACTCTGGCAGCTCTGTAGGTAGGAGCAGTTGGCATTAGTTCATTTTCATATACAGGAGACCCAGCTGCATTGGGCAGGGGAGCACAGAGCGACTAAGACTGTGACATTGCCTAGGTTTAACCCACATCGCCTCCCCCTGACGACTGCGTGAACTGTCACCAGGGCCGTGTACACAGTTTCTGGGCCCAGGGTACCTTTCAACCTCTATTTTCTTCATTTTGGCATCAGCTACCCAGATAGCCAGAGCGTCACCTGAGGAGATCCCCAGGTGCCTGGGGTGAGAAGCTCATTCATCTTTTGGCTACCACTTACCGTAAGTCTTTACATTTCTGTCCCAGAACAAAGAAGAGGGTCTCACTGCCTTTCCTCCCAGCAAGCGACTTTAGTTCCAAATACTAACTTTCTCTATGTGACTTTAGTAAACAGCGAACCAGGGTCTTTGTGAGTTTTTTTCTTGTTGTTGCAACAGACGGGGAGACAGAATAACAAGCAAAGCATGGATTTGAGGGCAAGGATTCCAAGGTGCTCACACGACTCAACTGCAGGCTGTGCAACCAACTTTCGGGAGTTCAGGGATGCAGTGCAGTGAATTGTACAAATCGAACTGCAGAAGCCTGAGGTCCCTGCATCAGCTCCCTTCCCAAGGTGACCCATCCTATCAGCCTGTTAGGTTTCCAAATCACTGGGCTGGGAAGGGGGCTGCCACTTGAATTCATATGCTCTATTCCTAGATCAGATGGGCAAGGCCTGAGAATGGTTTCAGGAAATTAATGTGAAGTGGGCACACCCCATTTTGAGCTACTGTAAGTTTTGCCCCAACAATCCTGTGAGGACTTTGTGCGAAAATCATAGAAAAACATAGATGTGTGGACAGGGCTTTTTGTTACTGTCAAGATTTAGAAGTAGTTTAAATGTGTAGGGGGAAGATGGAAATAAAATATAGTATATAAATGTATGTTATTTATGAGGTGACTTTAGTGCTGGATTGATATTTAACATTACAGAAAGTTCTTGTGTGGCATAATGCAAATCAGGATTTTACAATGTTTTCACAAAAGACTAGCAAGAAATACACTAAAAAATTGAAATTCACTGTTAGGACTGCCCAGAGTAATTTTGCCGTACATTTTTCTACGAGTTTGGAAATTTCTTTTATAAAATAAACAAGGATCAGAGAAAGACAAACTTTAAGACCAACCCTTGAAAGCTGACCACAGATCTGAGTATCCAGGAGAGGAGGGCAAGAGGAAAAGGAGAAACTGGGTAGTGGTGGGGGGAGGGGCAGAGGGCAAAGACGATGGGTGTTCTGGTGGAAGGAAATCTATGGAGATAAATCTGCAGGAGAAATTGTGAAAAAACAAACAAGGATGTAAAGCAATAGCACATCACTAAAAATAATAAAAGAAAACATTTATGATTGATTATGAATCAAGCTACCTGTTACCTTCCAGAATGGACACTCATCGCTGAAGCAGCTACTTGAGAGAAACCAAGTTTCTGAAATGCATCTCCTTTATCCCCCCAACTGTTTTCCTAACAGTCAGCAACTGTGACCCACAGAAGTGCCCAGCATTTCATGGAGCTTTAGCAACTCCTATTGATATAGCGAGGTACCACACTCCTCTGCATCTTGCTGTTATCACTCATTAAGACCTTACCTAATTTTCTGTGCTTAGTTTCAAAAGCATGGATGAGTTTAAAATTTCCCTCCTTGTTTTTTTTTCTAAAGTAGATAGTGGGAAAGGAGGAAGGGAGAAGAATAGAAAACAGAAAAACAAAGATGTTTTTCTAGTTCAAAGATGCTAGAGAGTAAAGAAAATAACGACGATCAAGATGTCATGTGCTCCTTCAGTAGATCTCAATCAAAAAATTGGTATGGGACTTCTCAAACTGATGCACATATGAAAAACTGGGTTCTTGTCAAAGCCCCATGAAGCCTAAGCTGCTCATTTAAGGACTATATTTTAAGAAGCGATAATATAATGAGTATGTTGAGGACTAATGGGGGAAATTAACTATATATTAGACAATATATCAGTGTTTCATTTCTTAGTGTAGGTGATATAACTTCATTTGTAGGAGATATGTATTAAAGCATTTATGGGTTATGTATCAGGGTGCTTTTAACTTGCTTTCAGTGATTCAACAATAAAATCACATTCATAAGTGTATACATAAGAAAAACTTGGGTAATGTATTAACAATTGATAAGTTTTGGTAAAAGGCATATAAGTGTTCACTATTTTCACTTCAATTTTTTTCCTGGTTTAAAAATTAAAAGAAAAAAAGCATTGTGAAGTGATACATGTGCACAGATGTAGGACTGAGTCAGTACATCTGGAGTGAGGCCTAGAACCTATGTTTTAACAATTCCAGAGAGTTTCATTACTGGTCATACACAGACCACGTTTTAAGAGCAATGTTTAGACATAGTAGAGAACATTGTTTTCTTGCTGATTTACAACCTTGAAATGGCTAGAGTCCCCAGGTTTGAAATATTATAACTTTGAGAGCTACATTTGGTTTGCCTTAGCAGTCTTTGCCATCCCCTCATCCTTCTAATAGCATCTTTCTTTCTTGGAAGATCTTTATCCCAATACACAATATACAGAGAGCCCGACAAAATACCTACCTATCCCTTACCTTTCACAGGCAGACATCTATATTAGATTCCTATGAAGCCTAACAAATTACCAGAAATGTAACAGCTGAAAACTTACCATTTAACTCACAATGTGTGTAGGTCAAGGGCCCAGGCATATTTTCATTGCATCTAGTCCTCAAGGTTTTACCAGGTTGCAATCAAGTGTGAGTCTGAGGCCTGGAGTGCCCTTCTAAGTTCACTGACATTTGTCAGAATTCAGTTCCTTGAAGCTGCAAACAGGCAACAAGAGACCACCTACCATCCCCCAGCAGATGGCCCTCTTCAACATGGCAGCTTGCTTCCTCAAGGCCAACAGAGAATGACTCCCCTGTGTTAAGAGACTGACCATCTGCTGAAAGAATCACTCCTTAGGCCAGCCCATCCCAAGTAACCTCTCCTTTGGTTACCTCAAAATCAACTGACATGAGACTTTAGTGACATCTGAAAAATTCTTTCACCTTTGTCATATAATGTAATCTAATCAAGTCTCAAGTAAGGAGCATAGTCATCGTCCCACCCCACACGCAAGAGGAAGGAGTCATATAGACTGTGTACTCCAGGAAGTAGGAATACTAGGGCTTTTTAGTCCTATCTATCTACTATATCACTTGCTATAGCCAGACTTTAAGAGAGCTCTCAATGATCACTCCATTGCCTGTTATTCAGACCCTGCACAGTCCTCTCCCAGAGCTTCAGGGTTGGTCTGTGCAAACGGCAGAGAACAGCAAAAATGATATGTGGCTTCTGAGATTAGGTTATAACTGGCTTCCATTTGGCTTCTCTAGCTCTCTGATCATTCCCTCTGTGGGAAGTCAGCTGCCCTGCTGTGCAAGCAGCCTGGTAGAGAGATCCACGTAACAAAGAAATGAAGCCTCCCAAAAACACATATGAATAAGCTTGGGAGCAGTTTCTACAGCCCCTTTAAATGCCTGTCACCCTAATTATGCTAGCCGAAATAAGTCAGAAGGAAAAAGATAAATTTATCAGATGCTCTAACTTATATGTGAAATAGAGTGAAACCAAACAAAAAGGTCAAGAAAAAGTCAAAACTAGCAAGCTGACCATAAATCTGAGGCATACAGCAAAGGAGGATGAGGGAGGAGTTACAAACAGGGGAGGGATGAACATTAGGGAATGTGGTGATGGCTCACAGGTGATATGGTGGTCGCTGGTGAATATGAGGTCTACAACTATATAAGAAAAAAATTAATAAAAAATAAACGACTGTCGCTCCAGCCAATACCTTAATATAAACCCATGACAGACCCTGAGCCAGAGACATCAGCTAAGTTAATTACAGATTCCCAGCCCTTAAAAACAATAATAGATGATAAATCCTTGTTTTAACCTGCAGGTTTGAGGATTTTTTTATACAGCAAAAGATAACTGATGCAACACCTCCCCCAGGCCTGACTAGCATAGGAAGAGTGATATATGCCTTTAGGGAATAGAGATTCCTTAACAACAGGGGGGAAGCAGATAATGCAATGCGCCCTCAAAGAGAGGATTAGAATCAAACCCCCTTGGTTAGATGGTACAAAGGCAGCCCTGGTATTGCGACTCACCATCAGGTCAAGTATGATTTAGTGCCAAGCCTGTTGCTTCCCTGCTCTAAGTTCAGAGTCTTCCAAAGTTCATTTAGACCCACTGAAAAAATTTCACTTTCTATCACCAACAAGTACAAAATTATACTGATATGCAATGTAGTCAAATTTACTCTTCACTTTCTTTTTTTTTAATATTTATTTTTTTATTCATATAAAAACTGGGGTACAGGCCAGAAGTGCTGGGAATGAGATGATCCACCAGAAACAGAGTGGGGAGCAGAACAGGCACATTGACTGAAATACGCTGCTGAGGGGAGCAGCGGGCAAGGCAGGAGAAGTCTGCCGCGCCATGTGGGTCACGCCTCTGGCCGGCGGCAGGGATCAAACTCATGCAGCAGTAGCTGCATTTTGCTTCATAGTGTGTTGCTTAACCCACTGTGCTACCAGGGGAGGGCCCTCTTCCCTTTCTTTTAATAGCTGATTAAGTTGCTTTGAAGCTGGTTTCTGTCACTTGCAAACAAGAGCTCTGACTCATGAAAACCCTCTGTATGATTAGTTTCATGCTTCACTCTGGTCATTTTCTGTTTTTTGTTTGTTCGCTGTATCTTCCCTCACAAGGTCACATTGTTTGACCCTGAACACATGTTAGGTTGTGCTTCTCAGGTTCCCTGGAAAAGTTTTCTTTACTTGTGTTTCTAAGAAAGTCCCTATAGAATTTTCTCCCAGGGAAGTCTTAGCATGCTGAGAACACATTAATTTGACTAAATCATCTACATTTATCCAGGGTGAATTTCCTCTATAGTGTATGGCATTTGGCTTCCTAACTTAGCTAATCACTCTCTGGGTTTTGAGCCAACTATTCATGCTGAAGTAACCTAAGCAGTCATTGTAAAAAGAAAACACAATAAACAAGTCCCACACATGAACCAAGCCAAGATTTTGAGTTCTTAAGACACAGTTTTTCCATACTTGTAACTCTCTGTGCAAAATGGTTTATTGAGACCCCACACTTAATTCACAATTCTGTTTCATCCTAATTCTGAAGCACAGTAGTGAGTTTACTAACTGGAATCTTTCTTGGTGGGTCTCCTTCCTTATATCATAATCCTATTGTGTTTTTCTCCTAAATACCCCAGCATCATTTCCAAAGTGACAGAAAAATAAAACACTTCGAAATGTGTAATGCATAATCCTTAGTTATGTAATTATGTTAATGGTGTTTGCTTTTGGTTCAGTACATTCATCGGCTAAAAACTGAGCTTGAAGAGCTCAAAGGAATTGGCATAAACAATAACCTCAATTTTCCTCCTGAAGAATGCTCTCACTCTACCATATTGGTTAGGATCAGTGACTCTGGAAACAGATCACTTGAATTCAAAACACGCTTTTCCATTTAAAGTCATGTAACATTGGCCAAGCTACCCAACCACTCAGTTTGTATTTGCAACATAGGAATAGTAGACATATCCACCCTGGAATCATTGTTATAAAGAATTACCTTAATAATATTGGGAAGTATTAAAATGTTACCAGAAAAACAGCATGTGTTAAACAACAAGCACACTCCATAAAGGTATCACCTCACTCACCATAGCAGGTGCTCCTTATGCTTTTGAATAATTCAGCAGAGACATCATCAGCACATCCTGTGTGGTATGATTCTCTCTGTGGATAAAATTATATTAAGGTGACCCCATATGACTTAAAAAAAAAAAAAACACAAAAAACCACCCTTTTGCAAGAAGATATTGTACCAAGCTAAAAATTATCTCTACAACATATTTGCAAATACAATGGCTGGCACATAATAAAAAATAACCAGACACTCAGAGACAACAAACAATCTGGTGGAAATAACAAAGTAAAACTAACAAGCACTGCAGATGTTGCAGTTTGGGACATAAGTAACCTAATGTTGTTCAAGGAGACAAGACAAACTAGAGAATTTTGTTATAAAAGTGAAAACCATTACAAAGGACCAAAAAAGCACTATAAAAATTCAAAAATAAATTAATAGCAATTTAGGCAGCTGTCCTGCCTGCTTATAACTACGTAGGCCTTCTCTTTCTTTCTCCCTTTCCAAGTAAACCTACCCTTTAGGATATAAAAAATTCACTTTTAGACTAAGTTTATTTTTGCTTGACTTAGTTTTGTTTTTTGTGTATGTGAATGAAATTATAAGGAATTTGTTTTTCTCTACTATATAATACCCCTTAAGTTCACCAATAAGCTACAATTCAATAGATTGATATAACAGCTATTTAGATAGTCAGAGAACATTTGTAGCCTGTGATATAGGTTCATAAGAAAGAACTGTCTAGAATGACACAAAGGAAAACTTAAAAGTGAAAACAGAAAGGAAACAAACAGAGGTTGCGGGTTGAAGATGCAACATTAAGTGTAACTCCAGGGTGAAAAAGACAATGGGTAAAAGAATTATTTGAGGAAATAATAGACTATAATTTTCCAAAACTGAAAGACTTTATTTTATATAAGCATTTAGGAGTTCAAGAAAACTAAAGAGAAAATAACCAGTGATCTCACAGTAAAATGTTAAAAATCAAAGGAAAGGAAAATCTCAAAGCAGATTGCCTTCAAAAGAGCAACATTTGGACAGATAGCTGACTTTTAAACAAAGTTAACAGAAGCCAGAAGACAAAAGAGTATCTTCAAAGTGCTAAAAGCAGCTAACCCCCAATTTAGAATTATGTCTAGCAAGAATATATTTCAAGAATAAAGTGAAACAAACAATTATAAGACACACAAAACAGAATCTGTGACTAGTAGGTCTGTACTACTAAGGCATGTTTTGCTGGCAGAAGGAACATAATACCAGGTGGAAGCCCAGATTCAGACAGGAATGAAAAAGTGGCTAAATTATCCACATTTATGCAGAGTAAATTTCCTCTACCATGAAAATTTAAATATTTATAGTGTATTTATTTATGTGGTAATTATTTATTGATATATTTGTTTAATAAATTAGAAGTGCAAAATTAGGGGCAAATTTAAATAAGTAGATGGATAATATTTAAAATATAAATAGAACTAAAGAAAGATGGCTCAAACTTTAGACAGGTCTAAATAGAGAAACTAAAAGAGTTGGGATATCTCAGCAAAAGAATGTAAGGCCCATGAAGAGGAAAAAATACCAATTAATACAGGGATTTGGGTCCTCAAAATATGTCTAATTATCTCATTGTTAATCAGTAGAATAATTGTAAAAAATATATGTACTTCACAAGGCATTAGAGGGGAAAATCTAGAATAATAAAATCACACAGTAAAGGACAGCAAAAGGAAATCTGGATTTCCAGGAAAAAGGAAAAATAAGTAGAAAGTCCTGAGCAAGTCAGAAAGGAAGCAATTTATAGTATGTAAATTCCAATTGTTTGAAATTCTAACATAGGCTAATAAAAACCCTAAACACGCAAAGCTAAATAATAGAGTTCAGGATGTATACTTAAGTAGTAAAATGAAAGAAAAACAAGGAAGATCATAAGTTAGGAAGTTAGGAAGAGGCTTCCTTTGAGAGAGGTGATGGATACTTGGGGGGTGGGTACACAAAGCATTAGGAAAGAACCATCACTTTACTAATTAGGTGGCTACCTGATGGGTTTTAGTTTTGTGCTGATTCAAATACAAACAAAATATTTGTGTCTTGCATACTTCCTTCTATTTCCATAAAGCATAAGAAAAGTCTAAGGGAGATCTAAATGTGCTGACATGGTATAATCTTTAGAAATATGTGGTTAAATCAAATAAGGCACAGAACAGCAGAAATGGTATGCTACTGTTAGTATAATAAAGCTCACAAACTCATATGTCCTGTATTCACACATATTTTAAGACATATACCATAAATTTAAACTAGCCTGCTGACTTAAAGAGGAAGACTAGGACTCTGGTAAAATTTATGAAAGGAGGGCTAATTTTCATCTACATGCTTTTTTTTTTTTACTGTGAAAATACATTTTGAATTTTATATATATATTTATTTAAAGATTTATTTATGCATACATGAGCTGGGGTACAGGCCAGAGGTGTGGGGAATGAGAAGATTTATCAGAGACAGAGTAGGGAGCAGAATAGGCAGATAGACTGAAATATACTGCTGAGGGGACCAGTGGGTGAGCAGGATAGGTCTGCTGTGCCATGTGGGTCACCTTCCTAGGCCAGGGATCGAACTGAAGCTTCAGTGGCTGCAGAAGTTCTACAGTGCAACACTCAACCCCTTGTGCCACCAGGGAAGTCCTTGAATTATATTTTTAAATAAAACAAAATTTCATCAACATATAAATCAATTATGGAAATAACAGGATTATCGTTTGATGAAATAATTTTCAAATTAACAACTGCATTTTGAGATCTTAATTGAAATCTGGTAGTATAACCAAGAATTTTAAGTACTGCTAAATTTATTGAAAAGTTGGATAAAATTTTCAATAATCAAGAAGGGAAGAGAAGTTGCTTTTATTTTATACAGACACCCAGGAATTGATTGTCTTTCCATTTCCCTCATACAAAAGGAATAGAGATAGGTATAGATAATTCATTTTCATTTCAAAGTTGTTTCTAGAATGTTGGCAAGAAGCCTTCCCATCTGCATTACAATGGAGTGGTACTAAAAATAGGAAGCAAAGTTAGGGTAAATTGAATGGCTGAATTTAAAAATCTGCCAGATATCATAAGACTAAAAGCCTAAAGAACAATTTCATGAACAGTGGACTAGATCAGAATCAAATAATGTGGATAGTCTGAGTTCCGGAAGCAATTAGAATTAATGCAGTACACATTTCAGGAATTTAGCAATGAATGTAAATACCCTTTGTCACCAAGGTGTGAAGAAGTGAGATGTCCAGAATTTGTAGGTTAGGCTGCAGCTTGAATATAAGCTTCTAATTTTCTTTATCTCCTAAGTCAAAATTTAGGGAAGCTTTTTTTTTTTTTAAGAGAAAGCTACAAATCAGAATAGAGGGAAAAAATCAGCAAAATTTTATTAGTTAGACAAAGATGGCAAATAGGAATGACTTAATGGATCCAAGAAAATTAATCTCTCATCAGTACCAGGAAGGTGAGAGAGCCAGCCAAATTATATTCAGTATGCTCAAAAGATATACGAACTGTCTTTAGAACTGGTGATGAAAGGAAAAGTAAGATCAGAAAATCTGTGAGAGCTATTTCTTGTAGCCATCCAGGTGTGCTGGACCCTCTGTTCTGGACTACATGGTTGTACTGCCCCAAAATCTGTAAGTTGTAATCCTAAAATCCAAAGAAGACCCAAAGTGATGGGGCCCCTATGATGGGATTTGTGCCTTATAAGGAGGAGCTTGTTGCTTTCTTCTGACACATGAGAACACAAAAAGAAAATGGTCCTCTGTAACCAGAAAAAGTGCTCTTGGAAGATATGGAATCTGCTGGCACCTTGATTTTGTATTTCCTAGACTCCAGAACTATGTAAAATGTTTAAACCCAGTCCATGGTAATTTGTTAAAGCAATAAGGCAGACTAAGACACTCTTCCAGTGAAAGCATGGGATGTTTAGAATGATGACAACATGCACATATGAAGAGGTGAAGAAAAGTTGTACGACACACATCATGGAATTTTCTGAGAACAGGAAAGCACCTAAAGAAGTCTAGAATTGGCTTAAAGATCTTCCGAAATTATGAGTACATGGCCCTGAATTTTAACACATTTAGTGCAGGACTAGGAAAGAATTCATGCCTAGAGTAGTTTGAACATCTTTGGGTGCCAAAGGAAAACATGCCCTGGCTTTCTTATCAGCTTGTCCAAATGTGGGGCAGAGGAGAAGGAATAAAGTGGGGCTTGAAAGTTCTCAGCAATCAAAAATAAATTTTATATGTATGTATACAGTAATTTATAAATTATATGATTTTATCTATATGGAAAAAATTATACTACTTAAGAAGTTAAACCATCCAGATCCCCTCCTCTAATTCATTTTGCTGAGCTGTTACCCTTACTACCAATAATTATGAAAGAAACCAGGAAGCCTGGATTTTTCTTTTTAAGGATTTATTTATGTATACAAGAGCTGGGTACAGGCCAGAGTCCAGGGAGGTGAGAGGATTCACCAGACAGAGTGGGGAGCAGAACAGGCAGACTGACTGAAACACACTGCTGAGGGGAGCAGTGAGCGAGGAGAAGAGGTCTGCTATGCCATGTGGGTCCCCTCCCTGGCCTGCAGCAGGGATTGAACTTATGCTGTAGTGGCTGCAGCCTGCTTCATAGTGCGTTGCTTAACCCATTGCGCCACCAGGGAGGCCCAAGCACAGAATTTTTAAGCAAGATGTCTGGACTAATGATTCAGGCACAGGTTAAAGGGCTAGTATTAAGTGATCAAATGCCCTCATTTTTAATTGAAGCAGATATTCAGATATTACTAGGTATCTGAGAAAAGTGCATACTATGGAAGAAAAAAATTAAAACAAGACTGATCTCCTTTCCAAAAAAAAGCTCTTAAACAAATAAATCAGGGGGGAAGAATCCACAAAACCAACTGGCATGTTATCTTCCCCAAAGAAATGAGAAAGTGCCATACCCATAACAGAGGAAAAGGTTGCCACAAAAACTCAGAACAAAGAGGAGTTTCTGGAGTTGAGGATTTAACAATAGAAGTGAAGTCTTTAGAACTTTAGAAGATAAAGTTGAGAAAGATGCCTAGAAAGCAGAGCAGATAGAGACCAAGAATAGCATAAAAGAAACTTGAATAACAACTTCAGAAACTTTAGAAAAGAAAAAAGAAACAGAACAGAAAACAAAATTATTCAAGAAAATTCCCTCCAAAATACAAGTTGTATTAGTGAATAGAAGATACATGATATTACCTATAAAGCTATTCCATTGTGAAATTTCAATGTACCAGCAGAAAAGAAGATTCTACCAACTTCCAGGAAGAAGAATATCAAAAAGGACTAGGAAATGCAACAACTTTTGACTTTGCAGCAGACGAGAAAGTGGAGTAATATTCAGTACCCTAAAAGAAAATGACTTGTAACCTAAAGTTATAGTCAACTTCAAACCTTATTAGGGTAGAATGTTTTCAGACATTCACACTCACAAAAATTTACTCCTATTCTTTCTCTTAAAGCTACTGGAAATGTGTTCCACTAAAATGAAAGTGTAAACCAAAGAAAAAGAAGATATGTTCAGGAAATATGGGCTCCAAATAGGAAGGGAGTGAAGGGCTTTCTGGAAGCAGTTAACTGGCATCCTGGGATGCTAGCTAAGAAACTAAACCAGCCTGGATCAGTGCCAGCCTAGACACTCTGCTGGGCGTTACAGCAAGATACCTACTGCTTTGACAGTTTTGTTTTTTTTTTTAAACCAACTGCGTGAATGACCCAAAGAATCTGACCCAAACAAGAATGCGGTGATCTTGACAATTTGCTGGTAAATTTCCTGCTCTTTTCTCCAGGTTGTTGTTTATATCACCTGCGGATATTTATTTCATCCCATTGGTGCACTGCTTCAATTTAGTTCTGAGAGCTGGAACAAGCTTAGAAGCAAGGCACCTAGGGCAGTTCACTTGGCTCCCACTGATCATATGTTTGGTACCAGTTTTATGTTACAGCCCCTCCAAATTCACACTGTGGTGAACCTCAAATTTCTTAGAACTCATGCATGGCCTCTCCCACTGAATACACTAGAAGGTCTTCTTGTAAACAGGCGGGAAGCAAAAACCCAAGACACAGAGACTACTGAGTTTATATTGTTTCAAAATCCCTTGTACAATTCCTTTTTTATTTGCTACCTTGTGGGAAGGGAAAGTATGGAGAAGAATGTTAAATAGTAAACATAGGCAGATCTTAGGTTTTATTTCATAACCTGAGTAGAAGAGTATTCAGTTATTTTTTAAAAATATTTATTTATGCATATAAGAGCTGGGGTATAGACCAGAGGCACAGTAGGTGAGAGGATTCACCAGAGACAGAGTGGAGAACAGAACAGGCAGATCTACAGAAGTACATTGCTGAGGGCAGCAGCGGGCAAGACAGGAGAGGTCTGCTGTGCCATGTGGGTCCGCTCCCAGGCAGGGGATCAAACTCACAATGCTGTGCCTCAAATGCTTCACAGTGCAGTGCTCAACCCACTGTGCCACCAGGGAGGCCCCATTCAGAGTTCTTTAAAAAGCTTTTTGGATTAAATATTCATATATTTTCACATAATATCACATGCAGAAATAAGCCTATATATACAGTAACTGTATGAATTACATACAGTTGAACCGTAAGCTTATAAATTGGAACAAACCTCCTGAATGGCTTCTTAGCAATAATGTTAAAATCCTTAAAATTGGTCATGCTTTTAATTCAATAATTCTACTTCTACAAAATATCTAAGAGAGTGTACAAAGTTGGTAAGGTACAAAGTATATATAAAGGCTTTGCTAAATCATAAACTGATAGTTAAAAACTGGGAAACCAAAGCACCCAATCTTGCAGACTTGATTAAAATGAGTAGGATAGTCATTCAATTGACCATTGTGTAATCATTAGTTCTGATGCAATTACTACGTGGGTAAAGTTCACACTACCCTGTAGTTCACTTCAAAATAGTTAATCATAGACCATGTAATGTGTATACACTGGTATAATCTACTCCCCTAGGGTGTTTAGTTAATATTTTAAGAGCCTTGTTTAGTTCGTACACTCCAATATCTATGCTTTACAAGAAGCAAGCACTTCAATGCAACTAACTCCATTAGTATTGAAGGATTTGCTAACTAGCAGAAGAGATGCTCGGAATATTTATTCATTAATGCAAAGTACAAGCCCATTTTTCTCTTGCATGAAGAGGGATATAACAGAAGTCTATACCAACAAGAGTAGTCAGCACTAGAATATTTCTGTGTCTGCCTCTGAAATTGTCATGGGCTAAGAGCTTTTAGTATCGCGACAGGCTCATGTGAATAGGTTTTATAGCACTTCATGGTCACTGATAATTGTGTGTATTACTTTGGGTACTTCTGAGAAGCATATGCCAACACAGAATTATTGCAGATTTGTTGAGGAATACGCCCACAAAGGAGAGAGCTGGAGAAGGCATGGAGGACCTTTAGACTATGATGAAGGTCTGATACTTGTAAAGGAGACAGTGAAGAGTTTCTGGCTACAGAGGTTTTCCAAGAAAGTTCTAAAAAGTTTTAGCAAGTCTGATGGAGGCGGGGGAATGCTTATGCCACAGTTGCCATATGAGGAGTCACTCATGCAGCAGCTGTGTTCAGTGATTGCTGGGAGCAGCCAATGGAAGCATGGCATCAGTGTAAATGAAATGATAGAATACAGAGACACAGCAGCTGGCAGTGCCAGTCAATCATGTTCCTCACGGCAGTAGACCTAAGTATTTTCATGGTTTCCACAGCACAGATAGAAGAATTCAGATTCAAATCACATAGTAGATGACAAGGAAAAAGAACCTGATGGTTATAAAATGACCAAGTTAACTGAAATCTACTGTAAACGATAAAGTGTATGTGTGTTTTAACATGAAAGTAGCATAGTCCCAATTTTGCCTTTTAGTTCATTATAATATATGTTGGGGTTTTTTAAAAAGTACTTTACTCGCTACCACTCAAATTCCATACTTTGCCTCCTTCCCAACCAGACCTTCCAATCCTATGTGTCTTCATAACCATCTTATCAAGGCCTTTTCCTTAGCCACTGTGGATAAGAAAGAGGTTTGGCATCTAAGGAAACATGAAGAAGAGTAAAGATCAAAGAGCAAAGTAATAATGTGTGCAGAGGTCAAAAGACTTTATGCTGCCTCATGAATGATATTATGTGTGTTTGAGAGAATAAGGAAAAATTGCTATATGCCAAGTGTAGTTAAGGAAATATCTATCTATAAGACAATATAAGAAATGATAAGCTAGGTTGAGCAATACCAGAAAGCTAAGGGCTTGCACTAAACTTTCTACTTGAGGTAGATCATAAGAGGCAGGGTTACAACTGACATTTTAGTTAAAAATATACACAAACACAAAATGTATGTGTAGGGTAGAAAATATTTGACAACATAAATATCAGTACGGTTTCTTTCAGGACAGGATTATAATGATTTTTTTAATTTGTATTTTAAATTTCTCTACAATGAACAGAATTGGTATAATAGAAAGAAAAAGATGTTGTAAAAAAATAATTTGGGTGATTGCTTATTTTCAAGAATTAGACTGAACATTAGCTAAGTAAAGTCATTGTTTTCAGTACAGTCTCCAACATAATTGGTCAATTATAACAGAACTCCATAGAACAGGTCAATTTGCCCTGCAATCCATGGATGCATTTTGCAGCTAATTCATCCTGGTAGGCTATTTAGGAGACCATGTTATTCAAAGTAGACCTTTTAGTTATTTTTTTTCAAGCTGTTGATGATGACTGCCTATAACCTCTTGAAAAACTTTTGACTTTGTTTTGCTCTCTAATGAGGCCTTAAGCAAAACATTGCTCCAACAAAGGCTAAATTCTAAATTGACTGTAGTTAAAACTATTATTTTTCTCAAGACACCGTCTTCCTGGATCATGCATGTCCTCTCAAGGACACGATTAATCAAGATTCTACTGGTAAAGTTATGTACGATTATCTCCAGTAATAAAGTACTTAAATGGTACATAAAGAGCTCTCTTACTGTCATTCATACTGAAACATATAGTTCTATCATTAATCAATTAGCACTTTAGACTCTTGCTAGCATATACTGAAGAACAGTTCTAACCAGTGAAAAAATATATGTGACTGAAAAAATGCCATGAGGACCTCACCTACATGTCACATATCCATTCCTACAGGCTGGTTAGGTTCTATCCTTGGGTCAAGATAGGCAACAGGGACATGTGTGTTTCTACTGGTCACAGTACAGTCCTATTTAAAAAAAAATAAAAGGTTCACAGATACAAAAGAAAGCTGGGTAAATTGGATAAAAGTAGTCAATTGCATGGTAAGAGATAAAACTGGACTTTTAGTAGTGAACTTTATATAAAATATGCAGATGATGATTTACAAAGAAAGCACATATAGAACACAACAATGCAATGCCACTTCAATGAAAATATTTTAATAAATATAAATTTTAAAATGTAGAAACTTAAAAAAATATGTTCCCCTCTTCCTACTCTATACAAGTACATGAATTTCAGTCTCTACTCACCCCTAAGAGGTAGGTGACTTTTACATTGTCCAAACTGAGTAATTTTCAGGGCCAGCTTTGGTGTGAAGTGCTTAGAAGACATTACCTTAGCCACCATGAGGAACTCTTTTCTCTAAATTATGCTTCAACTCTGAACTTTATTACCCTCATCTCTCTCCAGTCATATTTGTTGAGGGGAGTAGGGGAGGGGGCATATGTACATATGTTTCCCAGCTTTTTGCACCAGTTAAATTTGGACCAGTTAATTTTTTAAAAGTATTTTGGGGAACTGACATAAGGTTGCCAAATTTATATTTGGTAAAAAAAAATATATATTATGTACTCTATGAGAGATGGGAGTTTTGAACCAGAAGAACCTGTTCCCGTCTTTTCAATATTAAAGATTATATAATTTGTTTCTCATCTTGCCATTTCCAAGAATCTTAGACACAGGTTTATATTCCATCATAGCAACTATGTTGACTCTTCTGGTTGGAATATTTACTCTGTTCTAAGAGGTTTCAAATTCCTTTTCAGAAAAATGTGGGGTGTAAATAAACAAATAAAAGCCTTATAATGCAATAGCTCACCTATTCTTGAAATAAAATACTGACATTTCAAATGCTCCTTATTGTAAAGGTTAGATGATTAAATAGATTCCTCTTCTGCTACCTCAGATTATCCAAATAAACATCAACTACATACAAACCACACAAACAGATCAGACTTTTGAATAGAGGTAGTTTTAAGGGACATATAGATATTTGAAAACCAAGAGAAAAAAAAATGCAAGGTGTGTCATTCTAGTTTAAAAGCAGATAAACATCCTTACAAAAACCAACACATACACTTCTATTTATGCTTAGTATATGCCCTTTAAAATATCAAGAGCGTAGCTCCCAGCTAATGTACTTTCCACTGCTTTTGCATACTCTTCTCCCATGAAAACAAGCTTAATGACTCCTGTTAACATTCAAATAATCAGATTAGTTAGCTCTACTATGGTAAATAGTAATTAAAACTGGGATACATATCAATTAAACTTTACATTCCACATTATTTTCTAATAAAGGATTTGACACAAAATATACATAGCTAATCATCACTAATTGGCTGAATTATTCACCTAAGGCATATATCACCTATAGGGTTTGACAGAGCTTTATTATCTCAGAGGAAGATCCTCTGGGTTTCCCTAGGAGAAAGTTCCCACCATAAGATAAACCATCTTAGTTTATCTAACAGTTCACCTTCAGAATTAAGAATCCTTTAAGAATCAAGTCCCTTGGAGTGACAGGTAACCTCTCTCCTTCATGCAGCAGGTAAGCTGCAGCAAAGGAGAAAGGACTTGCCTAAGACCACAGAGAAGGTGAACAGCAGCTTGGGCTAAGTGCTTCCTGTGTAGCCGCAGTCTCTGCAGGGTACCCTAGGAGGATCAGCTGAACGTCAAAGTGGCAAAGGGGAGGCTAGCAGCTCTGTGGGAGCACACCGACATGTACTCTGGGCAAGCACTTAAACTCCGAGACTATTATGCCGATTCTTCGTGATCAGAGGCCATGTTCTCTCTGCCACAGTTCACTGTTCTCCAGCTGCTACTGTCTCCAGAGTCACAGAATACCCCTAATCAGTGTGCTCAGAACTTTTAAAGAACGCTCAGGGGCCTCCCTGGTGGCGCAGTGGGTTAAGCAACGCACTATGAAGCAAACCGCAGACACTGCAGCTCGAGTTCGATCCCTGCTGCCGGCCAGGGAGGGGACCCACATGGTGCAGCATACCTCTCCTGCTGTGCCCACTGCTCCCCTCAGCAGTGTACTTCTGTTGATCTGCCTGTTCTGCTCCCTTCTCTCTGTGGTTAATCCTCTCACCGCCCCCACACCTCTGGCCTGTACCCCAGCTCTTGTATGCATAAATAAATAAATCTTTAAAAAAAAAAAAAAAGAACACTCAGGACTCTATTCTGAACTCAAGGCTCTTCCCAGGGTAAGGAGGCAAAAAAGTGCACCCGAGTACACATTCAGTGAGTCACCTTGAATTTAATTTAATTTCAAGGGTGAGAGTCTCTGATGAAAAGCTTAACATGAGCACAAAAATACCATTTTCAAACCATTGGGGAAAATAAGGGCATTCACAGGGCCTGGCATCTTTCTTAGTAGGCACAGCAACTGCTGTATTCAGATAAACAGGAGGAAAGTCCCAGCTCAGAGCACAGGAGCCTCTTGCAGTGGGGACACCTGAGCCTTGTCAATACCAGCAGGAGGGCATGGGGGCTAGAGTGAGACCTGGTTTTGACTTCCAGTTTCAATATTTACTAGTTACGGGATTTTAAAAAGATTTTTATTTATTTATGCACACAAGAGCTGGGGCACAGGTCCAATCTATAACTTTCTATGTTTATGACCTGTTTGGGGTTGATAGTTATTAAATTTGAATACATTCCAAAATTACCTTTTTTGTTTCCCTTCCCCCACATTTTATTTTTGTTTAAAGATTTATTTATTTATGCATACAAGAACTGGAATACAGGCCAGAGGTGCAGGGGGTGAGAGGATTCACCAGAGAGAGAGTGGGGAACAGAACAGGAAGACTGACTGAAATACAGTAGGTGAGACGAGAGGTCTCCTGTGCCATGTGGGTCCCCTCCCTGACCAGGGATTGAACTTGCGCTGCACAGGGCAGTGCTCAACCCCTTGCGCCACAAGGGAGGCCCCTAGTTATAGGATTTTAATAATGGAATAATCTTTTAAACTGTTTCTCACACGTAAAATGGAGAGAGCAGGGGTGGTGGTCGA
This sequence comes from Galemys pyrenaicus, assembly GCA_019455555.1. NCBI lineage: Eukaryota > Metazoa > Chordata > Mammalia > Eulipotyphla > Talpidae > Galemys > Galemys pyrenaicus. The sequence continues at coordinate 6,397,203 of JAGFMF010011942.1, read as the reverse complement.
TACAAATATTTTCTTTAATACCGAAACTTAATGAAGCAAAATATCTAGTTTTATAATAAAGGACACTCTACTTCCCTCTGCTTATCTTCTATTACCCTCCCAACAGAAAACTCCCGAGTCTCCAACTAGTCAAAGGTACAATTTCATCTTTTTGCCATGGCAACTATCCTTTCTAAACCTTCTTACTTTTATAAATCATTATTTTCCCACATATTAAAATCATTACTTCAACATCTTTAAATTCGGTAATGATGTTTCGGTGTTACTTTTTCATTTTTACCTTCACTACCCTTACCATTAAGGACTGAAATTGAAGATCCAGTCAAAACTTCATGTAACCATACCACCAACTTAATAGATTTTCTCCATTTCCACAAATACACTTTTTAGGTCAGGTTCCCTAAAAGCATAGCTAGAGATGGGAGTTTTCATACAGTTGATTTACTGTGGCTACACTTTCAAAAGAAAGTCATAGGGAAGTAGAACAAAGAAGGGACACAGAAGTAGAACAAAGAGAAGCCAGGCAAACAAGGACACAGCTGCAGTCTGGTGTCTTACTAGAGGCACAATGATCACTAAGGCAGGCATGGCACCACACATGTGTTCCACATTAAGGTAATGGTTTGTATTTTGAATTAGTCAGTGTTGACCAGGGGCCACGCCAGGTGGGATGGCACAGCCTCCCAGCTATCTTGGACGCGGGCAATTTTCTGGAGAGGAGTGAATCCATAAATCATTGGTAGCCAACACCCAGAGCAGCTTGGAGTATATGGGCAGGTGCTGGGGATCAGGGAAGGACATGAACAGGGGCTACTGCTCACACTAAGCGGGTCCATTAACATAACTAATAGTCTACAAGGTGCAGACAGGAAACATCAACAACCATATGCCTTTTACAAAGAAGACATAAATGACAGGAAACTGACCACAAGGGTGATGTTATTGAGCAACAGGGGTGAGTAAGGCAATCCAGTGATTTGTAATAAACAATAAGCTACTACAGCCCTTCATACTGGACAGACAATGAAAGAAGGTGGTATTTGAGGTCCAGGGGAATCGAGACACCCTGAGGGGATGAAGGGGATATACTTAACAGTAAGGATGGGCACAACAACCTGGCTTCTACAAAGAAGCCAGAGATGGAAAAGACTAGAGTCATGTAGCTCTTTGTGATACACAATACAGGAGGGGACAGGCAGGAAAGGTAGAAAGAGAACAAGAATCAACAAGCAGGTGACTGCCACAAGCACTACAGTATATATGCACACGTCTGTTCATAGCAAGAGATACACATGCTTGCCCAAACAGCAGTGTGTCATCATTTCTCTACTTTTGCATAGAATAAGCTAGTTTTAGAATATATATATATCTTCAGATTAAAATAGAAGTTACCAAATTTATGCCAGGTTTTAGTTAATGCAATCAAATGTATACCATGTGCTATTTCTATAGTTCAGTCCCTAGTTCTCCAACTGTGGAAGAAGCCAATACCAAAAATTACACTCCCCTTGATGCTCATTCCCAGCCCAAATTAAATCCAGGCAATGGGACAAGAAAAGTGGGAGGATTTTGAAGGTAACAATCGAGAATTGAGTTCTGTTCTAATCATACTTTGGGGACTGTTTGAGTGGTAGGGACCGCCCATTGCTTGAATTTTCATTTTCTCCTTCATACATCTGGATAAATAATACTCAGTACTCTAATTTCAAAATGTTAGTCATCAACTGAGATGTTTCTCCATGTGCTAACATAATTAAGCATTAACCATAGTTCCAAATTTATTGGGCACATTTACATGTGTCCTTAATTATTATTAATTTGTGTCAGTGCTTGGGACTACTCAAGAGACAGTTTCAACAGTGACTGCCCCAAGGGGCTTAACGAATGCTAACAGGATTTTTAGAAAACACAGAAAGACAGGTCTTCCAGGTGTTGTTCTCTGCCACTTATAAACCAAAGAGCTGGGGCGGGAGTTGGGGGGTGGGGGTTGGGGTGAAGAAATACAGGTTTGCTACAAGTGAAACAATTTTCCAAGTACAGGCAGACACAGGCACCCGTTTCCATTTGGTAAGCTGAGGGGGAAAAATAGAACTTTGCAAGTGTTCTCAACCCTGTATTTATTAAAAGCAAGCCAGAATATCTGTGTAAGGTATAAACCTCTACCAAATCCATATACATTTTGATAAAGGATAAAATCGTATGTAAGAAAAGTGTTTATATGCAGTCATCAAGCTTTTTTTTTGTTGTTTTTAAAGAAAAACACAACTGAATACACCAGTTCAAATGTTACATTAAAAAAGTTTCTGCTTTCCAGGAACTTACATAATGGGACAAATGACAGAAGTCAAACTATTTATAATATACCAAGTACTTGAATTCTCCCCTAAGTCCAAAATCAAAATAGTCTCTCAAGCTTTCAAATCTATCTTGAGGTGACCAAACGGGCATCCAGTTCTGTATCTGAGATGAGAAATCAAATCCATAATCATTCTACAAGTTAAATTCATTCTTACTGCCAATATGGATATGGGATGCAGTTAAATTTCAGTGATTAACCACTTGTGAGAATCAGAATTTAGACCATTATACTGTAAAATTTATCTTAATAATCTAAACGAATTACTCTGACTTGCCAAGAAATTTTTTAAAAAGTTAGTGTTTAAGCCAGCTGATTTTTCCCAACAAGTGGGCAGGGAACAATATACCATTAAATCCAACAGAATATGATTGATGAAAATAGCACATGAATTAACTGATAAATTTTGCATTCTTCATATATTTTTCACCCAAAAGCAGTTTTTTAAAATAATTTTTAAAAAAGATTTATTTATGCATACAAGTACTGGGGTACAGGCCAGAGGTGTGGGTGTGTGTGTGTGAGAGAGGATTCACCACAGAGAGCTGTGAGCAGAACAGGCAGATCAACGGAAGTACACTGCTGAGGGGAGCAGCGGGCACAGCAGGAGAGGTCTGCCGTGCCACGTGGGTCCCCTCCCTGGCCGGCAGCAGGGATCGAACTCGTGCTGCAGTGGCCGCGGTTTGCTTCATAGTGCGTTGCTTAACCCACTGCGCCACCAGGGAGGGCCCAAAAGCAGTTTTAAATAAATATCACTGCTTTTTATTCATGCAAAACTTATTTTATCTCCAGTTTTGGTATTTGTAGGAAAAATGTCCTGTAATATAGTCTAGAAATTCTTCCTAGAAAAATATATTTGATCAAGTCTAGAAATACAAAGCTATGGGTAGTAGAGGGGGAAAAGAAAGTACCATTATAAAAGAAAAGTGGGGGTATTTTGGAAGGACATAGGCTTCAAGTAGCCCCAAGTGACCAAAGCTGGAAATTCTGAACAGCAAAATAAATTATAGTATTGGACTGTAACTCAGAGTTAAAAATGAATCCCTGTGAATATGAATACTGACAAATGAATACTGACAAAAAATGAATACTGACAAAAATGATTGAATCAATTTTTCTTTACCAAAGAATCCTAGAGAATATATATGGATATGTATGTGGATCTGTGTACACACTACCCCCTCCAAAAGGTAGCACTAACTCCCTTCCCCTAAGAACTGTATTTAAGTCACTCAATTTCAAGGAAGAGTTGGAATCCCCAATTCCAAAGGGGAATAGTTATAACTATATACTGGAAAAACCAGAGAGCTATCACCTTAATCAAGTGGTCAAGGTTATCAATGACAAATCAAGTTGCTACTACCTATACAATGATAAGGGCACTTTACTTATGTGGTATTCTGCCACAAATCCCACAGCTTCCATCTAATCATAAAACAACAAAGCCAAATTGAGAGAAGAGTCTACAAAACATTTGACCATAACCTCTCAACTGTCAGGTTCACAAAAAATAAGACAACAACAACAACAAAAACCAAGACTGAGAAATTGTTACAGATTAGAGGAAACTAAGGAGACATAAGGAGTAAATGTAATATGGGGGTCTGGGTTGGGTGGAATAGAAAGTAGAAATTAGTGGAAAAACTGGTGAAATTCAAGTGAAATCTGTAGTTTAGTTCATAGTGTTTAATCATTACCAAATTTCTTAGTTTTGACCAATTATAACCAAATGAATTATTTTTAAAACTATAACTAAATGAAAAAATATAACATAAATGTAGCAAGAAGTTATTTAAGGAAAACTTAGTCACAGATCCATAAATTAAAAACTATTGAACATGTATAATTGTAAAATGTAAGACTTTAGAAATAAATAGCCAGATATTATTATGCTGGAAATAAATGACATAGAAAATAGGAAAGTCTTAAAGATGTGACTGACAAGATTAATAAAATTGACAAGACAAATTGCTGGCAAAATTAAATGAGAAAAATTACCATAATGGAAAAGATAATATAACTAAAATAAAACAGATTTGAAAAGATATCAATTAACAATCTATGCATTTGAAAACAATTTTCCTGGAATCTTTCCTTTTACAAAAGTGCCATATGCACACACAAACATAGAGTGCTTAATCATCTACAAAGCTGGATAATGGTCTAGACCTTCACACACATGTGCACACTCACACATGGCAGTTTTCCAGATGAAGTTACCAGACTTCAAGGAGAGTCTAACCTTGGTATTAAACCCAGCAAAGATAATCAACCTATTTCACTCAGGAAAATAGATGTAAGAATCTAGATAAAATATTAGGAAGCCAAATCTAACAATGTTTAAACAGCTAGTATACCATGACTGTACTAATCATGTCCTCCAAGAAGCAGACACCAAGACGGGATAACACAGACAAGGGAATTACTAAAGGAAATTCCTGTGAAGGATAAAGAGAAAACAGAGGTCAGCAGAACTTTCAGACTGTATTGTGAAAGAGAGAGACAAAGAAATGGAGTCAAAAAAGACTTAGACTGCAGTGCATTTCTGAGAAAGTTTTGGCAAGACCACCAGGGAGTCCTTGAGCCACATACACATTAGAGGACTCAAATATCCGTTAGGGATGAACCTGCACTAGTATCACCACCACACTCCACCATCATTGGCTGCGTAAATAATGGTGAGCATCAGGTGAGCTCAAACCTGGCCAGCGGGAAGTTGGCCATAACCCCGAGGTGGTGATTAATCCAAAGGGTAGCAACAGGGACTGTCAATAATTACACTCCTGCACAACTCCCACTGTACCCTATATTTTTATGGCTATCCCAATGACCAAACTGGGTTTTCTCCCAGAAGTCCAAAGAAAGTGTGATATTAGAGAGAGCTACAAATATGACTTATCACATGTGTTGGGTGTGAATTTTGTTTGCCACTTCAGATCCTCTTGGTTCAAAGGCTTTACAGCTTATCTTTCCTGTTAGGAGCTGATTAGACATTTGCCCCATTTGGTACCAGGCCCTCCCTTTTGCCCACTACTATACAGCTGAGCCAGCCAGTCATGTAACTGGGGAGTCCAAAGTTCCCTGACATTGTCCCCTTTTTGAAAACTATGCACATACACTAATGTAAACATTGGAATGGAATACTTAGGTTCAGTAAGAAAAGATTTCAGCTCAGTTGTCTAACAAAAAAACTGCACAAAGCTTAATGTTCACCACTGTCCAATAACTCAGGCTAACAAAATGAGAACGGTATACAAAATACCCAGTCTTCGAAGAACCCTTGATATGATAATGGCACTGGGGATTTGATGATGGTGATAGATATCGGATACATTAGTGGGGAGGCGGATCAAGAATTAATCACAAACGTACTATGTCAGAGTAATTTAACAACTTAGCCACTAACCAAGCAAAATAAAGAAATGGCACATATTAAATATACAATATATACACAATTCAAAAATAGTGGGTGCAGGAATGGCACGCAAATGACTAATAGAGCCCCACCTAAAATAAACTATTTCCAGGCCCTCTCTGCTTCTAGAGAGGTGGGGTGCAGGGTTGAAAATCCCAAGTTTCTATAGATGGTGACCAGCCCCCTTAGAGGCACCCACTCAAATTAGTAGAAATATTTGTATAATCTTTTTTCATTTCCAAAATGAAAGAAAATCTTAATTGAAAAGCTATGAAATATTTTAGCCATGTTAAGTTAGACCTAAATGTTTTATGGCATTTCTCATTTTTTGATTACTCCCAGCCCCAAAACAAAAACATGTGTAGATAAAAATTAGATTTTTAAAATACTTGAGAATTTAGAATTCTGTTACAAACAATGGAAGAAAATTCTGGACAAAATGGCTTAGACAACAAAAGAAATTTTCTAAGAAACGTACTGAAGATAGCGGGTGCCTCAGATCAGTTTGATCCAGGACTGATGGACATTCCTATCTCTTTCCTACGACCCCATCGAGAAAAACAGTAGAAAAATGGTTTCTTTTCAAATATGGTAATTATATTTTCTAGTGTTCTCCTAACAAATTGCCACAAACATGGTGGTTCATAACAAACTCTTAATTCTCATCAGAAATGTCGGCAAAGCCATACTCTCATTGATTGTCCAGGACTCCTTACCAGATCACACGTCTCTGCTTTGCCTTCTCAGTGCTCCATGTATAATCTGGTTTTCCTCATAGTAGCAAATGCCCGTATCCACACATCACTGAGCCCCAACAAAAAGTTTCAGCCAGCACCTCCTGAAGAGAAGTTTGTTGCCCAGAAGCCTAAGCAAACTTATAGTCATAGGTACACCTGGGCTATTTTCTTGCCCCACCCATCATGCTGGCTACACCCTCTCTAACTGGTTTCTGGTGAGACCACTATTTTAATAAATCATTGTACCTACATCTTTGGCTAAGCAGCTACTTGTAGTAAAATTTTCCCTAAAACACAGACAAATGCATTGAAACTTTGGCAGATTGTCCTTGAAAGCTCTGAGCTGTTTCTTCCACCCTTACATCTCTGCAAAGGCCAACATTTCAACATGTAACAACACACATGCCTACTAACGCCCTTTCCCAGGTTCTGTGCTACTTCTCCCCTGATGCAGCCTCTCACTTTCGTTCCTCTAAAGTCTCTCTCCTGTCCCCTCTGAAAGCATTATTCCATAATGAATTGCCCTTTACGCATAACAAAATCAGATTGCTGCTGCCTTCCAACCTCAAATGAAACCTGATTTTCTCCCCAGAGGCACTATTGTCCCATCTTGTTTTTCTTAAAAAGGCTGACTCATTTTCCATCTTCTCTCACAGTGGAATCTGCAAATAAAACTAGAAATGTCCTTGAATAATGCTCTCTATGAATAATTACTTCTGTGTCTTTAGGACTTGCAGATCTCATTGTGAGAATCTAAATTTCCTCTGTAGTTATACTTGTCCATACACAGAAAAGTACTTAGGGAGTGACAACTGTGCTTAGGCCAGGCTTTTAGGACTAGGTCATCATATATTTTATGTCTTTCGTAAGTACAATGTTTTTAAGTAAATGCCTTGTGACTCCAATTTCCTATTTTGTTATCTATGAAATCCTGATTTGATCCCATCGATTTTGAAAATTAGCACCAAACTCAGTCTACGATCCTATCAACCAAAAAAATAGAAAAACGGTTTCTTTCCAAATACGTGATAACTGCATCCCTCCTTTAACAACATTCTAGGGGATTTGATGCCCATGTGTAGGGTCAGTAAAGTGATCAGGCTTTTCCACCCTCCCGTCATTGGTGTCCATGATGGACACCTGCGGTCCTGCACGCAAGTCTAATGGCAAGCACCTCAAGTAGGGTGTGGGCGCACCTGGGCTGAGACATGCAGTGTATTAAGACGGCTTCATGAGGATGCCGGGAGAGAACAGAGTAGAAGAAAGAGAGAAGGAAAGCAAGAAGAGAGGAAGCAGTAGAGAAGGAGAGCAGAGGCAGCATAGAGTGTGAAGATTTGCTGGGGGCTAGAAGGTCTGCCAGCCTCTTGGTCCCCCCAGCATCTCTGCCTGCCATGTACCTGGCTGCCTCTGATATAAATAGCAATAAAACCCTAAAAAAGCTACCAAGGGCTCCAAGACTCTTCCTTTACCCATCTGCTCGGAATCATTGAGAACTTGCTCTCTGCCTTCCTGGCACTACACCATGTGATAACAAACCCAAAACTATAAGGAAAAAAAATCAAGAACTCCTGAACTAGTCACTCGCCATGCAATTTACCCTTTCCAGACCTAGATTCCTGCCCTCATCATCCAGAACTATTCTAGCCCTGCCATCTCACAGTCAGAACATCCTGCTTTCACTGACACAACCCCCTATTGTGCTAACACTCACCTTCCCCCTTCCCCCCTAAACTAACATCTAAAGATTTCCAAGTCCTGACTCAGTGGCTTTCTACCATTTTCACCTGGGTTACTGCAGACTTCCTGAATTTTTTTAGAATGCCTATTTCACATTTTGAGTAATTTTTTTAAAAAAGAATAAACAAGTTTCTTTTCCTTGTTGTCAAGTTGGTCTTGATAACTACCGAGCTGCTTGCTTAGCCTAATGTAATTGAATTAGTGTAGGGTAAAGGTTAATTGGGACTTTCCGCCCTCCTACCACTGATGATGGAAACCTGTGCGCATGCCTGAGTGGGCATGCGCAGGTAGATGCACCTGGGCTGATGCACCAGGTGTATAAAGCTAGCATCCCGGAGACGCCGGTGTGGTGTGGTGGTGTGGAGGTGTGGAGCGGTGGAGTGTGAGCGATATCGTGACGGCAGTGAAGAAACTGCTTGAACCGACGATGAACCTCCTACCCAGTCTGGGATGGTTGCAAGACAATTAGTAATATAATTTGTCAATTTGTAAATCTCTAAAAGCAATGTTCAACAATTGATATAGTTAATTTAGAAGAAACTTAGATTCTCACAGGGAGATTGCCATGTGAAGGAGAAAGAATACCAGTTATAACCCTTAGATTTCAATAAGGCTTTGGGTTTTCCTTTTCCTCAAAAATATAAATACATGGTAGAAAAACTCACTATTTACCACTTTAATACAATTATAGATGAAATCAGTGTTAACTCAATGAGTATTTTAAATTCTGAGGGCTTTTTTTAAGTCCTTTTAATTAAGAACAGTAAGTGCATATCTTCTTGAAAGAAGAGTAGAAAGTCCCCCACAGCACATTCCTACACCCACATACTCTGTACCATGTACATCTGGTATTGGAGAATCAATCCAGTGGCATTTGAAAAACACTAGAGACAAGGAAGAAAGTGAGCTTCTTTTGATATCATCTGGTCAATTCTTTCACCAGAAACACTAAGGTGTTTTTGTTTTAAAGGACTACACAATTCCTGAAGTCAAAGAAAGAAAGCTGGCCTCATTTCCATAAGCAGCATGCTCAAGCACACAATATACTTCTAGAAACAATTATCTGAACTGGGGGACTGGGAATGATCTAACTGGTGTGTCCTTAACCAGTCACTTCCGAATACAGGGCATGACCCAAAAGCAGAAAGCAAAATAGTATTTACACAAGGAGTGAAGAAAAAAGACAATGAAAACATTTATCGGCTGGCAAGTGGCCAGATGCTGTTTGGAATAACACCAGACAAGGCAGGGTTCCAAGCAGGCGTTTCCCTTGGCAATCAGCTGAAAGAGCCCCAAGTACAGCCCACCTGTTCTGTCTTTTAAAGTTTACCAGGTGGTCCTGGTTCACCCACCACTTGGTGCCAGCAACGTGCATTCAGGAAGCCAGAGGATACAGTTGCTAAGTCAGCACTCTCTGACAGTCACTATGTGTTAAAGTGGATTTGTGAGGCTGGAAAACTACTGAAAGATCTCACTGACTTTCCAGGGCAGCAAAAATCTAGATACAGAGTATGGGCCCTCTATCCTTAGGAAAACTGGAGAAGTCTCAAGAAAAGTATTGAGTGAAATGGAGTTTCCTTCTAGGTAATCTTGAAGCAATTCCTACCAAAATATTCCTGTGCTCATAAGGAAAGAAACATGTAAGAATCCTCAGAACTAGCTGGGTACAGCAAGAAGCTGTTAACAACTCCTTTGAGCGATTCTGTAATCATATTGTGTCCCCTTTCTTCAACAGTGCCAACAGTTCTCATCATAAGATCTATGAGGAGGAGACTATGCTGCATTACACAGTCCGACCTGTCCACATCTTCAAAGGCACAGGATCCAGATCTAGTCCTTCCGTTGAGCTTTAATACTTTTTCTAGCAGGTCCCCACTCTATTAAAGTGCATGATACTTTACATGTTTGTATTTACCATACATCAGATCTGAATTGTCCTCTATAGACACTGTCTTTAACTAAGGAAAAGTATGTTTCTGATAGACATCCTTCTGATGTGAAGAGGTTAGGTATAAAAAGTTAGCTAATGACAAGTTTTAAGGAATAAGTAGTTTTGAATCCCCCAAAATCTGCTATCAACTCAGTTTGGGGAGAAAGATGGAGGCTGAGGTATTTTATAATACTCAAAGGGTAAAACAGTTAAAGGTATACTCAAAGGGTAAAATAGTTAAGATTCTAGTAGGCAAAATTCAAAATTATGATTATAATAAACCCATCAATTTCTTTTTTATCACTGTAGGAAAACCTGTGGAGGATTAAGAGAGTTTCCCTTTCCAGAAACCCCTCTCTCTTTTCTAGTTGGCGGGGCTAATGGAATATAAACTATAGGAAAGGGGAGAGAATTCTATTAGAACACCTATAGTAAAACAATAAAAAGATAAGTGGTTAAGAGAGCCTCTCTCAGGATATATATCTTTGAAAATATGTTAAAAGACTGAATAATTAGTTGTAAGCTATAATGGTCTCTATTTAAGTCCCTACTCAATCTCCATTTAAATGAGAAAATGGAGATTCAGAAAGTAAATTGCTCATACTCAAAGACAATGATGGAGTAGAATTGAGACCTGTTCAAGCCAGTTCTCCTCCTACTCCGCTCTGTGTGCACCTTAAAGAGACCACAAGTCATTTAGCCATTGGGCTTCTCCAGGTGTGACCATTTCATCTCCATTAGGGAGATGTGGTTTGGGTGCTTGTGCAGTCCAGGTGAATACTCAGATCTAATAAAGTAAATAGAGTCAACAACAAAAAATTGATCTCACAAAGATCTCATTTTTTGCTGCCCACAAAGATTACTTAAGCAACAAGATCCCTCCTCTTCACCTACACATACAAGAAGTTTCCCTGTGGTTTACACTGTAATTAATAGAAGTTATTTAATAATTGTTGGCCATGTGGTAGGAAATTTGCTTAGTACGTTATAAACATTCTTTTATTTGTTCCTAGCAATAACTCTATAAAATGTATACTACTATGTCCATTTTATAGCTGAGTAGATTTTGTAGCAAGGATTTAAACAATTTATTCCAAATTCATATCAAGTGGCAAGACCTAACTATAAAGCACCTGCTATTTACCTCATTCCACATGTCATGGAGGACAGATAACATGGTCCAGGTACATGTTTTAAACATATTATCCTCCTCAAATATCCAATTTATTTATGCTGCCCACAGAACACAGAGTCCTCAAAATAAATTTTAAGATACCAAAATATGGTCTCAGGTTATCTTTCTAAAATTTCTAAAAGATGTCAGCCTCCATTTCTAGTGTTCATATAACACAGGTTTCTGGCCACTTACTTGTGTTCATGTAACACAGGTTTCTGGCCACTTACTTGTATCTTGACTGTGACTTGTATTAATCCATGCAAATGTGTCTGTTCTACCTGGTATGAGTAATAATAGTAGGTGTTTGTGATCTGCATCCTAGAATTTATACCCTTGGGATATTCCTCTCTCTTCCCTGTAAATCTCAGCTTAGTGACTCACTTCTAAAGATCCTAGTACAGCAGAATGGATAAGATATCACTTCCAGGATTAGATAACTACAAGACTTTTGAAACTAAAGATATTTCTCTAAACACAGATTTTAAAAAAGAGAATAAACTAAATTAGAAAGAGATTACTAAGTAAGTATTCAAAATTAGGATAGTGACAAGTTAGGATTAAAATATCAGAAGAAACCAATTCCAGTTTGTGATGAGGCTAATGAGAAAAATTAAGAATGAACAAGGACTTTCTGAAGCTGCTTTGGAAGCCTATACTGGAGGAAGGATGGGCTTTACTGTTTAGCTGCTTGACACGTGCTTAATACCTAACACACAATAGAATTCTTATTTTGCTTGCATCTTCCTATTAAAAATGATTTCTTATGCTAAAAGTGACAGAACAAAGAATATCTAAGTATGACATTCTATGAAGGCCCTCATAGAATGAAGATCTTCAATTTCTGGACCCAGATTAAATAATACAGTACACAGGAAGAACTTATTTTGTAGTTTTAATTATTGTTTTCCTTGTCAGATTCCTTAAGGTTGGTATCATATTTTGAAGCATAATGTGTACATTGTTAGTGATTGACTTAGCTGCTGATTTTCTTGAGTTCCACATATATCCATGGATGAGTGAGTCATAGCAAGAACTGATATTCAATCAATTATAGCCATATGACCCTACTGGCTGTTTAATGTTGGGCACATTCTTACTTGCTGATGTTCCCAACGACTGTCCTCAAGGTTAAGAAATATTTTAAATATACCCTAACTCATAGATAAATATTAAATCCATATTGTGTAGGTGAAAGCTCCTGGTATTTAATTTTCCTGGCAACTGAAAGAGTATAATGTGGAGCACAATTTGTCATATATGACCAGCTAGCTGTATCTGATAACATCAGGCCAAAAGGGACATAAAGATAACATAATTAACATTGTTAAGCTAGGCCAACAAGGAAGAGTTGGATGATATATTTTGGCTTTACACTTAGCTCTGTGACATTGGACTGAAATAGTGATAAAAGTTCTTGGGTAGCTTCAAGGATTAAATAGATCAATGTGTATAATAGTGCTTAGAACAATGTCTGGCATATAGTACATACACAATAAAGAGAGATGATCTTTCCAGCAACCTACTAGCTCTGGAAATAATGTTTTTATACTATGTCTTAGTACTTCATGAATCTCAAAGAAACTCTAGGATTATATGTAATCTATATTTTCTGAGATAATGCTTTCAACAGGGTTCTCTAATATACATCGCCACTAGTCACGTTTGGAAGTTCTTATCATATGATACCCAAAGATCACCAGCACTAGGTATTTAAAACATTTTGCTGATCAGAAATGGACATTTTTGTCTTGTGTCAATTTGCATTATAATTTTTTAAGGAAGGGAGACAGCTTTGATAAATATTTTAGCTTGTAGCTTATACTACCTAAAAATGCCACTTGTGGAGACTTTTGCAATTATATCAAAAGTTATGATAAAAATTGCTTATGTAATTATAGGTAACTGAGCATTAAACATTTTGTTCTTTTAAAAAATACATAGTGCACTTTAAAAAATTTATAGTACATTATTTAGAGATCAGATAATTATATGAAATGGTCCAAAGAATATGTAAATTAGGAAACACTATTTAAATATGGGAAAGTATTTTTTAAAATATTATAAATATGGATGAGGTGGAGACTGGATAGGCTGGAACTACAGAGAGGGGAGGATCCAGATTATTCATAACAGATTAAAAAGCAAAAAATAAATAAAATAAAATAACATGTGTTGGTCCCCAAACAATGAGTAAATATATAATTCATAATAGTACAGGATAGTTCCCAGGGAAAGGGTAGCTTCCAGTTTCCCTACCCAACCCAAGGGAGCATGGAACTGAGTAGGGAGATAAAGAAGCTTGAGAAGAGACTGGGGGTGGAAGAAAGAGGGTAGAGAACCAGAAGGAGACCCCTCCAGGTCTTCAGCACATGAAGTAAAGAAACATGTGAATAAACTGCACTTGCTTCTTGGCTTAGTTGAAATAAATGCGAGTCAGAGACCCATGGGAGGTTAAAATGGCAGCTTTTATCTTAATTTTTATTTTGCTCTTTTTCTTCCAGACTTGTCTGGCCACTTCTGCCCCTCTCCTATAGGTCCCCACAAGGAGGTACCTTAGACTTGTGGCAGGCTTTTGAAACACAGTGGTCCAGCTTTGGGCCAAATCCTATTGGCTGGGCTTACCAACAAGAGCATAGGTGATAGATTTGGAATCTGTATTCTTTTTTTTTTTTTTAAGATTTATTTATTTATGCATACAAGCACTGGGGTACAGGCCAGAGGTGCGGGGAGGTGAGAGAATTCACCAGACAGAGCAGGGGGCAGAACAGGCAGATTGACTGAAACACACTGCTGAGGGGAGCAGCGGGCCAGGCAGGAGAGGTCTGCCTGCACCATGTAGGTCACCACCCAGCCAGCGGCAGGGATCGAACTCATGCTGCAGTGGCTGCGGTTTGCTTCATAGCGCGTTGCTCAACCCACTGCACCACCAGGGCGGGCCCGGAATCTGTATTCTTTGTCTTTTCTTTGTTGCACAATAATAGTATTAAAATTTCTTTCCAAGCTGTATGGAGGTTCTTCAGTCTACTGAAAATAGAGCTACTATATGACCCAGCAACTCCACTCCTAGGGATCTACCCAAAGGATACAAAAACATCGATCCAAAAGAGTACCTATACCCCTATGTTTATTGTAGCACTATTTATAATTGGTAAGACCTGGAAACAACCCAGATGCCCAAAAGTAGATGACTGGATCAAGAAGATGTGGTCCATATACACAATGATTCTATTCAGCAATCAAAAAAGATAAACTAGAGTCATTTGTAGAAACATGGATGGAGCGAGATAAGTCAGAAGGCAAGAGAAAAATATCAGATGGTTTCACTGCTAGGAGGAATCTTAAGGAACAAAAAAAGGGCTCAAGGAAAATAACAATAACAATACAAAAAACCCAACAAGACAAAGACAAATCAAACACACCTTGTTGGGGGGAGGGGCTGGATTGAAGGCAGAAAGAGCACAAGGGACAGAGATGATGGTGTACTGGTAAAATGGTGGTGGGAATTCCATGGGTTTTACAATTGATGTCAAATATATATAAATAAATTAATTTTAAAAACTTTAAAAAAATAAAATTCCTTTCCAAATTTTTGCACTCCATACAACTGGTAAGGAAGGGACTGATCACCAAGATCTACAAAGAACTCACACGACTCAACAAAAACAACCCAGTCAAAAAATGGGCAGAAGAGCTAAAAAGACATTTCTCCAAAGAGGAAATGAAAATGGCCAACAGGTATATGAAAAAATGTTCAACATGCCTTATAATCAGGGAAATGCAAATTAAAACTACAGTAAGTTACTACCCTACACCAGTGAGGATAGCACATTTAAAAAAAACTAGCAACAAATTATGTTGGTGAGGATGTAGAGAGAAAGGAACCCTCTTAGACCACTGGTGGAAATGCAAATTGGCCCAACCACTATGGAAAGCTATGTGGTGGTTCCTCAAACTACTAAAAATGGAGCTACCATATGACTCAGCAATTCCACTCCTAGGACTCTACCCAAAGGACACAAAAACATTAATTCAAAAGGATACTTGCACCCCTATGTTTATTACAGTACTATTTATAATAAGTAAGATATGGAAGCAACCCAAATGCCCAAAAACAGATAACTGGATCAAAAAGATGTGGTATGTATACATAATGGAATATTACTCAGCAATCAAAAAAGATAAACATACCATTCACAGCAACAAGGATATGCTAGAAAGGATTATGCTCAGTAAACTAAGTCAGAAGGAAAAAGGAAAAATATTGGATGGTTTCACTTATAGGAGGAATATAGGGGACCCAAATAAGAGGTCAGGGGGGAAATAATAGCAGTTAAAAAAAACAGAAATTAACAGACAATGATAAATCAGACACTTTCCGCAGGGGAGTGGGAGGAAGAGGGATCAAAGCAGGGGAGGGAAGAACAAAAGGGTATGGGTGAATTGATGGTGGGAATTCTGTGGGGACAACACCGGAGTAAAGAAAGCAAACATTGTACAAAAATGAATGTATAATATATATAAATAAATTATATTCTAAATAAAATAAAATCTCTTTTCAGGCCATCCTGGTAGCATATGGGTTAAGTCTCAGTGCTATCATGCTATCATGACCACTATGGCCTGAGTTTGATCCCTGGCCATGGAGCTAACCCACTATGGTGCAGCAGACCTCTCCTGTCTCACCTGCTACTCCCTTTAGCAGTGTATTTCAGTTGATCTGCCTGTTCTGCACCCCACTCTGTTTTTGGTGAATCCTCTCATCCTCCACATCTCTGGCCTACACCTCAGTTCTTCTATGTATAAATAAATAAATCTTTTAAAAAATGTTCCTTTCCTTAAAGGTCTTATATATTTTGTCTTGGTGCATGGATGGCAAGAACATATTTAGAACAGGCAGATTTGGGGGTTAGGGGTGCCCCTCTCCCTGCCCTGTAACAATAATATACTAGACAATGAGGAACTAAATTTAATGTCATATTTTCCAAGTGAAGAAATTCTTATCTCCTTAATTTAAAATGAACCTTATTCTATAGCTTGATATACCAAAGTCACTTATAGTACCACTGATTTTGTAAAATTGACAGGACATTTTAGTGATTACAGTTAAGGTAGATAGAGAACTGGGCAGAAAGAGAGGGCAAAAAGAATTTTCTCTACAGGTGTTCCTGTAACCTCTAATCTAGGTTAAATTAGATAAAAAGGACTGTATTTGTCAAAGATGGCATAGAGGACAGAAACTGATGATTACAGAGAAGATATCTCCCTAGAAATAGAAAGTGTTAAAGTTTAAGTTAAAGTGTTAAAGTAATAAAGCTGTAAGCATTCATTTACACATATCCAGGTTATGCATTAATAGCTTGTTGGCTGGGGATTAGTAATTTGAACTCTAAATTGACGATAAGGAGTGATCACAATTATTGAAGAGTCCAAGATCAAGGGCATAGGAAAATCAACTCTCATCACTCAGAATTTAAAAATAAGCCTCCGAAGGGATATGTAACTGTTTTTACAGAGAAAAATTGAGAAACTGAAAAGATAAGAAGTCGTTGCTTGTTCACTGCATCTAACTCCTTAACAGAGAGAAACGATAGAGTGCATTTTCAGAGTCTTGCTAAAAATAAAGATCCAGAGGAAAGAAAGCCTCCAAGAGTAAGGTCTATCTTAAAAGAAAAACAAGACAAACCACATATTTTGAAGATCATGTGTTGGGGGAAATGTATTCCTGAATGAACTCTATGCACTAATGTATTATGGGCCCCACCCCACTTCCATGCCAAAGGGATCCCAGAGTCTTATGATTACAACTCTCATCATGCCATGGGTCTGCTTTAATCCTTGTCTTCTTGAAAGGAGGATTACTGGAAAGCAAGGGTGGAGCTTTAAGATAGCTTGGAGATAGAAAAATGCTGCAGGGAACTTGGTTTTGCCTGCTTTCAGCATGTACCTAGGATCCCAGCTCAGGCAGCATTACTGGCTGGATTCATTGACCAATTAACCTCTCTATAACTCAGAAGTCAGTTGCAGAGATTTATGCAGAGATTCAGAGAAAAGGGTGCTGTTATCTAACAATTTAAAACAAAGTTTCCACTCCTAGACAACTTTATGGGAATGTCCAGTTGGTTGGACAGCTTTACTGGGCTGGCTGGGAAAAACATCTTTATTCTAAAAATTATGTTTATTGAGGTACTGGTGTTTTATCACACTATATGTTTTAGGGATACTCATATAGGTTCACACCTCTACCAATGGATGTAATCCTATCACTAAAGCCTCAATAATTTGCATAATTGTCCACTGGGTCCCCTCCCTGCTTTGCTCCTACTCTACACCCTCCCACTCCCCTTGCCCTCTTTGTAGCTTCTGTTTTATTCAGCAGGTTTCAGGGGCTTGTTTTGTCTATTCTTCTGCTGTTTTTTTTTTTTTTTTCTGTTTGTTTTTTATATTCGACAGATGAGTAAAATCATACACTAATTGTCTTTTCCTGACTTATTTAACTTAGCATAATCCCCTCCATTTCTATCTATGTTGTCACAAGAGGCAAGATTTTATCTTTGAAAAACACCTTCAATACATTACTATATGATGCGCACTTGATTACTGACCGTAGCAAGGAGGATACACTCAAGAATTCCCATTAATTTATTAAAAAAATTCATACAGCTGTGGTCTTCTCTAGGTCCTTGGAGAGACCTAAATCCAGCAAATGATGCCTTCCCTAGGACAGGCCAATTAATAGAGCTTGCTGGTGGGCTGCATGCTGAAACTGGACAGTCTTCGTCTGTGGACTTGACTTTAGAGCCATAAAACTTTTAGGACACTATTGATATGATCAGAAAATTTGTCTTTTACATCTATATTCTGAAATTACAATAACCAATATTTATTGAATGCTTGCAACATGTCAGACACCTTGCTAAAAAATTTGATACACTCAATCTTCACAGCAAACCTAAAAGTCCTGTCTACCACATTTTACAGATTAGGAAACTAAGGCTCAAAAGAAAACACACAACTGCTTGAGAAGGAAGTTCCGATAATGACTCAGGATTATTTGGTCATGGTGAATATGAACTTGACTGCTACACTTTATTACATCTTTTAATTCAAATATGCAGGAGATGGCACCAGTCTGCTTTTCAGGGTATCAATGATTTCCTTCAAGTTTCTGGGATATGGAACTCTCAGTTTGCTTTGCGATATCCGGCATACAAAAAAAAAACAACCCTAAATTACCTTTTAGTATTTCTTTCCTAGTGCCCAAAACTCCCAAGTAATAGAAATCTAATGAGAATTAAATCTTAACTTGTTGAATCCTTTCTTAAGCATTACAATGAGATACATTTAAGGACTCTCCCTTGAGACATTGTAAATATATAGCAGACTCCAGTTTCTTGTTTTAGAATTCAAAGATCACTCAATTCTGCCAGGAAATCACTATTACAGTAGTCTGTTTTCCTATAGAGCGGGAAACAGGTATATCTGTGGGGCAGCTAGCAAGCCTCTGTGGTATGACTAAATGAACAATTTAAAGTAAGAACATATTCTCAGATATAAATTCCCCAAAGTACTTTCAAAACTGCCATTTCTCATTCCTCCTTCACTATCTTATCAGAACATTAAGGAATTCATCTTTTGTATTTTATCATTTTTGGTGTGTTCTCTTATTGGAACTATTTCAGGAACACCCTTCAGGACAAGCTTTTTATTCAATATTTCTTTTGCATATTATACAGTATAGATATTTGCTCTAAAACAATTTAAACAATCAATCACAATATTTTTCTTAACAGAACTATAAAGTTCTTTCATTCTTAATTGCTCAACTTCAAGGTATAAAGAGGTATAAACAACTTAGAAAAGAAGTCTTACCTTATTAGAAGACTAAATCTTTTCCTTGGATGTTAAATAGCCCATAAGATTCAATGTCCAGTTTAGGTATGAGGGAGGTATGGTGAATGCAGTGAGTATCTGAGAGTAAAGTCTAAGGTGTGTTTTACTACTTATCACCTATTACAAAATACAACAATGCTAAGAAAAACTATTTCTTCTAACTAAGCCTCACCCATTCGCAAGTCAGTACAGAGGTTGAGTCCAAACCACAATGCCACTTACACATAATATAATGGAGCAGGTGAGCACTGACCCTTATCTAGGTTTCCATGCTATGATTCCTTGGGATGGCAACACCCTTGGCTGGAACTGCTCCATGACCTCCACGTCCGCAGGAAACCTGTCTACTTTGCTACAGCATAGTAAAGAGAACTGTGCTGCTGGTTGCAGTGGGTGCTAACTATCCCATGAAAAACAACTGTAAACCTACACAAAATAATAGTTAATCCATACCTACAATGAGCCTTTTTTTTGGTAAAACTTCCCTGAACTCTCTGGGGGGAAAATATAACAGTGCTCTTTTTTATGCTATCATATCACTTATTGTTATTATAATTTTGATGCGCTCTCTCTCTCTCTTTCACACACACACACACACACACACACATGTGCAGTAGATACTAGGGACCATGCTTTCCTCACCCTTGCAGTCTCAACAACTAGTATTATGCCTACTATATACTAATACATAGTAAGTTGTCAACAGTTGCTTATTGAATGCATGGAAACAAAAGACACAAAGCAAACAAAAGGCACTTCATGAGGACAATGCACTCTTCAATAGGATTCATCTGTCCCACTCAAAGGATACCAACCAAGCCTTAGCAGGGTACACTAAGCCCTTGATCATATGGACCTGCCTAATCTTCCAGCCTTCATGCATCATATCCCACATCTGCGTCATAGTCCTACTACATGGAGACACTTGGAAGAGAGGGCAGGGTGTATTGGGGAACTCCACCCTTTTCTTACCCCCCTCTTTCTTGCCCTTCTTCTCAGAAGTCAACTGTGATGAGTCTTTATTACCCACTGAAAGGTGAGATGGAGGAGGTCCCTGCTCACATTTCAGAGTCCCCAAAGTCATCCATGTCAAATTTTATCTTCATTTAATAAGACCCATTATGAATTAAGATCAAACTGGGACTTCCTTTAAAGATGCAGCCAAGTCCCGCTTTCACCTTTGAATTCTCAGGGGCCACATAGCTTCTGGTACATCAGAATCACTCTAATTTAGTTTATGGAAATAGCCAAGATCCTAAAGCATTTTCATGTAGAGAACAGACTTTCTCAGAATCTCAAAGTAGAAGAACTAGATATTCTTTGAACATTTTCTAAGCATTAAGATGAAATACCATACACAAAGCAACTTGCTATGCAGTGATTGTTCAAGCCAAAGCAAAAATAGAATTAATTTTTTTTAAGAATATCAATGACTAGGAGACGGGGTTTGATCTGAAGTTTATGTCACAAAGAAAGTTATTACATTTAAGCTACAATTCAAGCCTATATTGACAGTTTAGTTTATGAACCTCTTCCTTGCAATGTATGTGTCACTGCCTCTCTAGGAGTACCTAAAAGGAAGTTGAATCTAATGGACCCTAGATCAAATAATCCCATAGTACTCTTTTCTAGCAGAAAGGTTCAGTAGATAAGCTTTGAGATCTGCTGTTACTTCAAGTGCCAGTTTGGGCTCTCCTCTGCAAATTTCCTCCATTATATCTTCAAATTGCTGGAACAGAGATGGCAGATGGAAGTGTTAACCTTGGTTATACCTATCATGCATATGTGCCTACACTAAGGCACAGAGGAGAATTTAAAGTAACATTGACATTTAACACTTACTGAATTTACAAAAGTTCTTAAGACATAAATGTATAATTATATTGTAATTTGAGGATGGGAATGTAGCTACTGAATGAATCCTAGAGATCAAATAGGAGTGAAATTAATATTCCAACAGGAAACTTCCAATTGTCAAAATACAGTAGAAGAAAGTAAATTTGAGCTCTAAAGCTGAGGGGTGGACTGGCATGACTTAAATGTAAATTGTAAAGATGTAGAAGATCTTAAATTGATCTGGGAAGCAGACTAGATATTATAATCTATATATATTAGGCATTTGCTAAATCAATTCAATCAATATTTCTAATAAGAAACAATCTCCTAACATCCCAATTAGCAGATAATTGAATTTGCTTAATTCATACATTTATTTCCCGAGATGCTAAATGTGACATTCATCATCATCAGTGCATGTCTTCCTTTCCTGGTCCACTGCTGCTAACAGATACGTACAGGGGCTTCCTGTGGCTTTCTCGGTCTTCTGTGACCTTCCTTTGGTTCTCTGTTCTCTCTATATGTCTACATATCTCACATGTAGGACAGCCCCAGCTATTTCAGTTTTGTAGTGAACTTACCTTTAAATTGCTTCAATATGCTTTTACAAATCCTTAATGATCACCCTGGATAACAAGGCAGGGTAGATTACACACTGTCGCTTTAAGGATGAGGAAGCAGGAGCTAATAGTGAACAAGTGATGCATCTCATGAATTGGTGTCAGAGATGTGCATCCTATTAGGCATCTGCCACTTCTGTCACATGCCCCAGCAGCTAACCTTTTGGCTCTGACCACGAGAGAGTCCCCTGTGAGCTGTGCCCTGGTGCTCTTGCTGGTAACTCATCTCAGCTGCACTATGTCTATCTTCCTTGTCTAGGAATTTTCTGTTTCCTAATGAGAATCCTGAAGGAGAGAATATTAATACCCTTCATTGTTAATCTTAGCCTATTGAGGTCAAGTTGCTCCTTTCTTCTGTGTGTATGCTTGAATTTTATGATAGCTCTTCTACATGATTACTTAAAACACCCCTACCAGCACCCCTGGACTATGCCCAGTTACTCAGAAATAGTTGACTCAGCAACATTCCTTTGGGTGAACTCACCTTCCTTGTTTCACCTTCCCCAGGGCCTCTACCCTACTCCCAGGTTCACTTCCCTGTGAACCACATGCATGAAAGTAGGGCCTCTACCCTACTCCCAGGTTCACTTCCCTGTGAACCACATGCATGAAAGACTTAGCTCAGGCTCTGCTTCTTGGGGGTACATAAGCTACAACAGACTATAAACACATTGTTTCGATTTCCTGGCTCATTCTTATTACCCTATTAATCACCAGACCTAAACTTCAATACTCATCTTTTGTTATTTACAATCACAGACAAAGGCAATGCAATTTAATATTTGGATGCCAAGTATAACCTCTGTAAGCTCCTAGTATCATCACACATTAAGTGCTTAGTAATGGAATATTGTGGTTACCTTTAAGGTAGTGATTTTTTTAAAGAAGACTAATAGGTATGTAAATATGAAGGGAAATATATAAGTTCTTTTTCTACAGATGACTTAAGAGAGCTGAAAGTAGCTATCTTTACCCAGTCATATTTCTAGGGACAGTCTATAGGTATAGTCTACATCTCTTAAGTTTCCTAGTTATCTTCTTTTCATTTAATATCTTCTCAATAAAAAGTAAAATTTTTATTCCTTTTACTTTAGACATGTTGATGACTTGCATTAAACAGTCTCCCCAACTGGACAAAACAGAATAATGTTTTTATAGTTTTAAGGTTGATAATAACAATATGTCAAAATTTACTAGTTGTAATTATATATACACGTAAATGTATTAATAGCAGGTTGTCTTTCACAAATTTTATTTAGGTGGAACATGTTCATTTCTCGTACAAAAATAAATGAAATCTCTTGGGTGAAGTGCCATATTATATCACATGCCAGCAGAGAATCAAGAAAATTTTCAACTGCAGAATGTCAAACTAGTCTTAATTTACAAAGGATACAGTGAAGTATAAATAACAGTACAAAATGAACAATTCTGTTCAGTTTGTGTAAACTATCAGATAAGTTGGTCACACTACTTCTGATTTAGGAGCCAACAAAGATCATTTTATAACATGTGGTGACAAATACAAGAAATCAAACAGTCTGAATATATTACCATGACTGCTTGCCACTAAGATTGAGATGTAGTGTATTAAATTATAAATATGAAAAAAAGAAACGAAGACCCAGCTTTTGGATCTTGGATATATTGGTTGTTACCTCTACCACTGAGGAACTGATTATCGAGCTTGTTCCATAACTTTCTTAGAGGCTAGATATGTATGTGTGTGCAATATATACAAATATATTCATATATACACATATTGTATACACAAATATGTGCATACAAACTTACACACACATATATATGGCCAGTGAGTCTTTTTAATCTCAAAAAATAAAGATACCTATAAAAATTATTAGTTACTAGTCTATGGGCTGACCACCACTATTATCCATATGATTAATAACTTGATAAAATTAATAAAAACATTTAAATTATAATTTGTTTGAACACTCACAAAAGTATTAACAGGACATTTCAGTTGAAAAGAATAAAGTGCAAGCTTTTACCATAATTAATTCCTTAGTAGAAAAACAACATGTAAACCTGATTTTAAAAAACTCTTGAAGCACTGTGCAATGTATTCTTTAGTTAAAAAGTAAAATACCTTTCTTTCAGTGAATACATTCTTTGACTTCACATTTCAGTAGAATATAAGTCCTCGCAGGTACATTATCATGATTTTTCTCTATTCTCATCTTATTATCAAAATTAGATTTATATTTACATGACAATCTTGGTGAAAAGCAAGTTATCAATACCCTCTAATCTAATGAGTTTTACTTAAAGTCCTATGTATTGACTTGGCAATAATCACTACAAGTATATATTCAGAAAAGGGACAAAAGTTTAATAGAGAAACAGTGACTAACAGACACTAGACATTATAAATGGCCACACTTGGTGGTCACCTTTTAATGTTGCAGATGGCCAACAAGACAGGACCCATGGCAGAAAAATCTTTCAAACCCATGGTAAGACTAAGACCTCAACTAGTGGTAGACAGGGTGGACTTTATTGGAAATGCATTATGAAGTCTATAGTCTGAAGTAAATTATATACTTGCTCTCGAAATAGGGCAATTATGTGAAATGTTAATGAATACTTTCAGACAAAAGAAGTGTCAAAATAGCAAAGTGGGATTAGATTTTATGAGGAGGTTAATTTCTTAAGTCAGCATATAAAGCAAAGCACTCACAAAGTCAAAATTACCTCTGAAAATTCCTTGTGAAAACTCTTACAATTTAACAGACAGAAGCATCTCAAGTTCAATAAAGATATTTATTATTCTATCTTTATTTTTTTAAAGCATAGAAACATTACTATTTCCTTATTTCAGGTTACTATTTTTTCATTTAAGTATCCAATACTGCTCTCTTGAACTTAGGTGCTAGATGAATTTAGAGGCTAGTCACTGAAAACCAGTATGTTTCTAATCACTATAAAATAGTTACACTATAAAATAGTTACAGTCAAAATAATGTGACTTTCCAAAAGTCACGAAACATTATGTGGTGTCAATTACCTTTAAAGTTAGTGAGGTACTTTTACCTACAAATGAAGAAAAAGCACTTAAGGTAATTCTTAAGGTTATCTTTGAGATAGGCCCATATTTTGAAGGAGAAACCTCTCAGGAAGTACAGACCACAAGAGAGAAAATAAGAAAAACACATGAAAAAATGCTATATTTGGAACTGTCATTTTGACCTTCTAAGACTCCAGGTCAGCACCCACACTAATCACCTGTTTGAATTCATAATTTAGATTTTTCACTTAGAATTAAAGAGATGCTGACACAGAATAGAGACAAAAGTTGGGTCAGTTTTCTTTGTATCCACTTTTACATAAAAGTATATTAAACTCAGTATCTAAACCTTGCTTTTTCTTTAAATAATATTCCAATTAGTCATGACTTAGTGCTTATATACTTTTTTGATGTCATAAAATTCCACTGAATAGATATAATTGATTTAACCAGCCCCCACTGAAAAACAGTAAGATTAATTTCCAAGCTTTTGTTAATAATGGTTTAAAAAACACAGTTAAACACACATTATTTTGTGCATATTTGAGTACTTATATCATTTGCATAACTCCCATAGTGCATTGCTCTCATAATTTGGTAGGTAAAATTGCCCTCTACAGGGAAAATAAAATTTTACCCTTCATGGCACCGCAGATGACCCATGTTACAAAAGTTCAGGGTTTTGCTAGTACAAAAGGGGAAAATATTTCGGAGTGATTTAATTTGCAATTCTCATTCTGTAAGTGAGCTTGACATCTGTAAGAGTCATTTGATTTTTTTCCTTAGAATTATCTGTTTGTATCTTTGGACCGTTTGTTTATTGTTGCTGATCTTTCAATTATTGATTTCTTTCTCTCTCCTTTTTGATTTACATTTGCTTTGTTTTGTTTTTGGAGTATAAGTTTTAGCAATAGAGAGACCTGCACTTAAATCTCAGAATCACCATTTTAAAAAACTTTTTATCTTGTGATAATTTTAGATTCACGTGCAGTTGTAAGAAATAATGGAATGAAATGCCTTGTACCAACTAACTCACTTTCCTTGAAAGGTAACATCTGGCATAACTACAGTATAACATCACAAAAGTGAGTTAGTTTCCTAGGGCTGCTATAACAAAATACCATAGGCTTGGAGGCTAGAAGACCAAGTTCAAGGTATTGGCAGGGTTGTTTTTTTCCAAGATCTATGGCCTCAGAAGGTGAGATTTAGGAGAGTCTAACACATGAAAGTATTGGTGAGGTTGGTTTCTCTTGGCTTGAAGAGAACTGTCTTCTCCTCCTTGGGTCTGCAGATCTCCCTTCCCTATGTATCTGTGTCTAAATTTCCTTTTCTTGTAAGGGAAGCAGTTATATTGATTAAAGCTCAATCCAATGACCTTAGTTTTAACTTAATTAGTTCTTTAAAGACTTTATCAGGGGCCTCCCTGGTGGCACAAGGGGCTAAGTCTCAGCACTATGAAGCTATCCACAGCCACTGCAGCACAAGCATGAGTTCAATCCCTTAGCTCTCTCCCACTGCTCCCGTTAGCAGTGTATTTCAGTGGATCTGCCTGTTCTGCTCCCCACTCTGTCTCTGGTGAATCCTCTCACTCCTCACACCTCTGGCCTACACCCTAGCTCTTGTGTGTATAAATAAATAAATATTTTTAAAAAACAAAAAATAAATTAAAAAAAAACTATCACCAAATATATTCACATTGTTGGAAGTAATGAGGGTTAGAATGTCAACATATGAATTTGGGGAAGGACATAATCCTTCCTCTCATCTCAACCCCTGGTATTAATGAATCTCTTCTTCATCTCTACAATTTGTTATTATAAGAATACCTTATAAATGGTATCAAACAATATAAAACTTTTTGATATTATGTTTCCAAATTCAGCATAATTCTCTGGAGATTGATCCAGGATGTTGCATTATTAATAGATCATTCTCTTTTTTATTGTTGATTCACACCTATAGTGTGGGTGTGCTACAGCGTGTCTAAACATTCACTTGTCGAAGATCATCAGAATTTTATAGTTTGGGGTATTATAAATAAATAAAACTGCCATAAATATCCATGTACAAGTTTCTCAGTGAAAGCATTTTTCACCTCTTTGTGATAAATACCCAAAAGCATAGCTGCTGGGATATTTAGTTTTTAAAGAAACTGCCTACTTTCCAGAAAGGCTACACTTTTATATTTCCTTTAGCAATATGAGTGATTTACTAGCAATAGGAGTTATCCAATTTTCTAAATCTCCAGAATTTGGTGCTATTCCTAATTTTTATCAGGATTTGCTGCTTTCAGTATTTAACCACTCTAATAGGTACGCAGTGTTATCTCACTGTGGTTTTAATTTGTATTTCCCATTTCTTCATGTGCCTTTTTACCATCTGTATATATTCTTGGGTAAAATATCTGCTCGTACTTTTGTCTATCTTTGAATTGCATTCCCTTTTTACAGTTGAGTTTGGGGGTATTTTATATATTTTAGATACTAATCTTTTATCAGGTATGTGATTTGCAAATATTTTCTCTAAGTCTCTGCGATAGACTTTTGCAGAGCAAAAGCTTTTAATTTATGAAATTCTGGATTTTATTTTCATGTTGTGTTTTACTGGCTTTTTCTGACCCAGTTCCAGCAGAGAAAGGCAGAGATAATGTTTACTACAGTCCACATGAGGAGGGCAAGGTTCTCCTTTGCCTGGAAGGGATGAAAGTAGCATTTCCTGTTCTGCCTTCTCTGACAACTCTCCCCCACCCCACCCCCATCAGTGAGAAGGCATGATATTTCCTTACATACTCCAGAAGGTGGAACTCTAGGCTCCTCGCCACACTTCTGTGATGTTTGACTGAATTAGAGAGGTTAATAAAAGCCTCATCGTGCTAGGTATCCCTTTTCTTGGTCTTTTTAATAGAGAGATGTGACCTTTCCTTGGGGGTCAGGGAGTGGGGGAAAGAGGCAGGACTTTTTGTTTTGTGTCTATTGGTATTTCCAGTTGCCTGCCTTTTCAACTCTAACTCTGAGATATGTGACACTAAAAGACAATTCAGAAACTCTCCATACCATCACTCCTCAGGTCCCAGGGTTCCTAGTCTACTACATAAGATTAAACATGAACACAGGTAAGTTGCTTAACTCATTGCAGACACTGAAATATTAGATTGCTCTTTTTGAAATATGTTGTATATATTGATGTTATAATGATTGATCAGAAAATGGGTCTAATTGAAATGAAGTAAATTATGCTATCAATTAAAGCAGTCACTTGTTTATGAAGTCATTGATAAACAAATATATAAGAGGTAAGGATAGATAAAAGGTTAGCTGTGTTGAAGGGTCAAGCCCAAAATATAACTAAAGGTGACTCTGAAAATACACTTGTGGGAACAGTATAAATATAGGACCTGAATTAAACCAATGCAATGTTTTATAATCCATCTCCATGGGGTCTCCAATACTTTCTCTAGGTTTTGGCAATGGCTAAGGTTTTCTCAGGGGAGCAGCCCTTCCCTCTTCACAAGCTGATACAACAAGGGAAGCTCTGCATTCTACTGCCCCACTCATGGGTTGGTCTCTAGAATCTCAGTTTAGTTGTTCACATCCATATCCATTTTACTTCCAACTGAATTTGAAGGTTCATTACATTACAAAATAGTTCAAAGTTTTAGAGCTGGGGACAATTACAAAGTATGCATTCACAATCCTGAGATTGATTTCCTAGATTCTAACAAATCCAAGAAATCTGAAGGTAAAGATTGCTCAAGTGTTTTGAGGACCCTCCCATATGGTAATTCAATTTCTACCACAGTGATCTATTTAAAATATCTATATTTCCTTATACACTGTAAATGATTCCATCTAATTTGGAAATACCAATTTTATTTTATTTTTCTTAAGGATACAACTGTTTCTCCATATTACTGTAGTTGTAGTTTCCTCAATAAAATCAAGTAAGTTATAACTAGATGCAATTAGTTTGAGTCAGAACTGAAGCCTCTCAACTCAGGTGGAAGTTAGCAAATTGAGATGTGAACCACCTCTTCTTTTTTTTTTTTATTAATATAAATTTTTTAAAATTTACATATACTTGCCATCAATTGTAATCCCCATGTATTCCCCATCACCATCTCACCAGTGCGCCATCACTTCAGTCCCCCATGCTCCCATCTTCCCTCAACCCTCTCCCTCCCCTCCCCACCAGGTGTCCCCAGTCTGTCCTTGTCTCCTCATTTTTGGTTTTTGTGTCTTTATTGCTGT
>JAGFMF010011942.1:6284698-6368180 GCA_019455555.1 Galemys pyrenaicus | reverse complement strand
CTGATTGCTGAGTAGTATTCCATCGTGTATATGTACCACAGCTTCCCGATCCACTCATCTGTTTTTGGGCATTTAGGTTGTTTCCAGGTCTTACCTATTCTAAGAAGTGCTGCTATAAACATAGGGGTGCAGGTATTCTTTTGAATCAGCGAATCACCTCTTCTTATACAATGAAATATACCACCAGTTTCCTGATGTTTCAAGAATATTTTAAGACTTCTCCCAAGAATCTTCTAGTTCCAGGTAGACTCAGTAAGTGCCAGATCCTCATAACCTCTCAGTACCATTAGGCCTATATTTTCCTTTTCCCCTGTGGGATTGGTAATTTTGCTTTGTACAGGAATGTGATTTTCTTAATCAAAGCCACTAGCATGTAGTAATCAATCAAATGCAGCTTCCTTCTATATGGTTGTGATTTTACAGTGTGTATATGGGTCACACCTCAGCAAAAGGACCATGCCCTAAGTAACAGAATATGGATGTGACCTAACATCTATCTCTTAGAAATAGAGGGGATACACAGCAAACACATTCTTCTGAATGATAACTTCACCTTTTACCCAAAACAAAGTAAAAATGCATGCTACTGCAATAATAGAACAATAGAATGCAATTATAAACAGTTTTGCTCTACCTTTATTCCCATATCTTCTATTGTTCTAAACAGGGCGAAGTAGTCTTATAGTGAGACCAGCAGAACAAAGGTGGAGACAGTTGTCAGCATAATCAATCAATGGCTCAAAGTCTATTGTGTAAAAATGTTAGGGCCATCACAAGTAAAAACTCAGCACTCCATTCTGGACACAAACCAGGTTTTCTTTACTATAAAACAGTAAAATAGGTACATATTATAATCTTTAGATAAAGAACCTTATTTCTCCTATGTCAAAATCTTGGAAGAGAGCTATACCTCAGCAAATCTAAGCTGCAACATTCCAAAATCTTATATCCATCTTATACCTGATCTTGGGAGCCCATACCAGATTCTAAATTTTTGTTATTGATGGGTTTTATCTTAAAAGTGAAAAGAAACAATACCAGAATGGACCTGTAAGATACTTGTAGAATCCAGCTCCTTACCAGAATCCAAATCAGTTCACATGGTTAAATGTGACACTGAAAAGATGTTAAATTACCAGTAAATATAATGGGAAATATACATGGAACAATTTTTATGCTTTTGGTATAGGTCATGACTTTTAATGCAATAAAAACACAAAGTTTCTACCCAAGAAAGTTGTCAAGCTAGAAGTGCATATTAAAAGAGGTATCAAGAGTAGATTACCATGTCTATTTAGGTTGCTTAACTAAAACTACCACAAAAATTTCCTTACAAAACAGAAAAGGAAAATCCATGGAGAAGTTCATGGCATCCATAATATAAAATCAACCTCAAATTCAAATGGACCTTGGTAAAATCCTCCGTGATATAATTTATGACACTTGGGACAGATAACCCTGTTTTTAAACATAGATGGGGAAACATTTCTAAACTAAGAGAGGATATGCCCAGTTCACTACTAATCTGTAATTAATATAATGCTGAAAATCTGTAAGGGTGAAAGAGATAAAAACCATGAATGCTCCAAATAAATTATATAAAATTTTCTGCCTCAAAGGTGAATATAAAGTAGTAATAGAGTGTTTATTTTCTGGATGGGTTATAGTCAATCACAGTTACATAATGAAAGAAAGGGAGACTTTCAACTTGTGATTTCTACTTAGGTCATTCTAGCATATCTTTACTGTCCATGAATAGGAAAAGACATTTTACTTGGACAATTATTTTATTCATGGTTTATGAAAGACTATGTTCTTCATTCAGAAATTTCACTGACCTTATTAATCCCTAATCCTCTAGAACAGTAGAAAGCTTCCTAGCATAACTAGAATGTTACAACTATTAAAGAAAGTCTTTGCAGTAATACTCAACTACAAGTCAAGTGCTGACTCAAGATCTATAGAGGAAGCAGACCAAATGCATGGAGTAGATACTTCTGAAAAATATATTCAGAACCACTAATTGCCATACCATTATCCAAAGATTTGGGAAAGCAAAGGATGACTGCACAGACCATGGGGCCACCATGACAGAACGTTCCCAGATGTACACATTGCAGCCTCTTGATAGAGTTTCTTCTTACTTTATTGGTGGGAGATCATACTAAAAAGTAACTCATCTCTAAAAATTATGTGAACCAGTCTTGATAGGTCTATGACTTTTTTCTATGACTCTAGGTATTCCCAAGAATATAGTATTCAATACAATTTATTGAAAAATTTTGATTATGCAAGTTTATTTTGACCAAAAAAATGACTTTATCAAATTACCCATTTATTCTTTATACTCATGTGAAAAGGTCAAGAAGGCAAACCATGAGACAACTCTCAAGATTGCTACAATTATAGCAAAGGGGAAATAGATATTCAATATATTAGTTTTAGATATTGTTGGTTTGTATTTTGATATTAATTTAGTCTTACCTTACCATGCTATATTTGGTAACTGACTCAGAAATATATAGGCCCTTAGGAGAAAATGATTCAATTGACTTTTTCTTCTCCAGTAACACCGGGCAAGAGAATTCAATAAACTATAGGGCCTCATAGTTACCTGTCACCTTATTCACCATTATAGAGAAGAATGCCTGGATCATTATATAATTATTTAGAAAGTTTCTTTCAAATTATTCAGCACTGGCCTATGAGATAGATAGCAAGAAAATAAACTTGGAGGCTAAAATAATGACAAGTCATTATATATTGGTGAAATATTGATATACTTGTGACACTTAGCAGGGATACAATATATATATTCAATAAAATTTTATCTTCAAGGGAGGAGGTTGGGAGAAAAAATATTTTCAATAACTACTGACATATTTGTTAACATACAAGAAGCAGATTAACTCAGGAAAGAGTTGAATGGTTTGGAAGAATGAAAGGCAACAACAGGGAGGGTCCAGAAGTCTACGGCTTGCCAGGTCAAGAGAGGCACTGATTCTCATCCTTAACTGACAAGAGATAAATGATGAGAAGACATATGGACAAAATAAAATAGAGTTACTGAAATTCAGCCTTACAGCAAGAACCAAATCAAAGACAAGAGTGAGGTTTAAGATTTCTGAAGTTATCTCAGAGCACGGATTAAAGTTATAGCATCACTACATCGTCTCAAGAGGACTAACAGGCTTAGAAAGAAGAAACAAAATCTACAATACTGACAAAATCCTCATAGGTATAAGCTGTGCGCTTAATTGAACTTAGCCAAGTTTTAAAAATAATTGACAGCTTGTCTGTTAGCACATGCTGCTGATTATAATCAAGCAAATAAGCACCCAATTATATTTGTAGTTACATACCAAATAACAGCTAGAAAAAATTTGGTAACAATTTGAAGTTAAGATGACCCATAGGCACTTGTAGAGGGCAGGAGGACACAGGGCATGTTCTCTAGGGATGTGTTCAAGGAGGAGTCCTGTAGCTCACAGTGGCTTTTTCAGGCTTTTATTGATCTTTCTGCATCAGAGGCGACCAGGCACATGGCAGGTGGGGACTCCGGGGGTCCAGGAGGCTGCCAGACCTCCTAGCCTCCAACCAATATTCACTCTCTCTGGATCCTCTAGCCTCTGCTCTGCTTCTTCTCCTGCTTATGCTCTGCTCCCACCACTCCTCTCCTTCTGCTCATTCTGCTCTGTTGTTCCTCATGGCACCCCTGTGACACTGCCCATATAGACCTCGTGTCTCAGCCTAGTTATGCCCACCTACTCATGCTCACACCCTATTCCAGGTGCCTGCCATTAGGCATGCGTACAGGACCACAGGTGTCTATCATTAACACTAATGGTGGGAGGGCAGAAAAACCTAATAAAATTTCATTTACACTGCAGCACTATAACACAGGCTATCTCTATGGTGGATAGCATATGCAGTGCCCTCCTTAGGTGTAGCCAAGGAAGATAATGAAGAAAGGAGAAACATTTCAAGGTTGAAGCCAAAGAACTTGGAAAACAATGACACTAGAAATCCCTCCAGGGGACTTCGATGTGTAAATTAGAGCCCACACATGCAATAGAATGACCACTGTACATGTTTGGTTTTTTTCCCTATTCTTCTACTGAAGAAACTAATAGAAAATTCCATTTACATAAAACTATCCGAGTTGACTATTGATATAGGAGTGTTTCCTAATAGAGGGGGTATTGGGGGAAAATATATACTAAAATTCTTGCCTGACAAATCATTCTTAAAAGAATCAAGCAGGATTTTTGAGAAGCTGTTTTCCTGAAGAACATATTTTATCTTCTTTCATTAATTTCACCCTGAACAACACAAAGTAGTAGAAACTTTAGGAGAAAGTAAAAATACCTCACTCTATTACAACCAAAGAAAAAATGTCAAGCTCATTGTGAAAGATATACCAGATATTAAGAGGGTTTATTTCAAAGCATTCAGAGTATTCAAATGCCAGGGAGTCTATTGTTGTGAAAGACAGTTCAGGTCTGATGGGAGGTTCAAATTAAACTCTGGCAATTGAATATATGGGAGGAAACAAAGGAAAGAGAAACACATAGATAAATTCAACAACTCAGATTAGTTTCATGGAACAGGCATTCAAACAAAACTAATAAAAGATGGCATCCAGAAGTCAAAATTAGGTTTGCAAAAGAAGAAAGCAATAGGCAGGATAGAGTCTCCTGCTTGAAGAATACAATTTTTTTAGGAATCATTAGTGAAAGGAGGAAGAACTGCTTAATTTTGGTTTTATTTTTTCTTCATGCTACAGAAAAATCTTTATGAAAAGTAGAACAGTATTAATAGGAAGCTGAAGCCCAGGATAGATGGAACAAAGAGATAACCAAAGGAAGAAAATTCACATTGCAAAATGTCACAGAATAGTGTAGCTAATCTGACAAGCAATATTTTGTGAAAAAGAAAGAAAGTAGTTCTGAATTTTTATCCATAGCAAGATTGAAGATGCAAGATAGAAGCACTATCTTTCTTAGGAGGATGATATAACTACTAGCTGTATTTCAAATTTAGCTGTGGAGATTTTAAACACACAGATGTACAGCCTCCATCCAAATACAGTAAGCCAGAGCATCCCTGTTGGTGGAGGATGAGCATCTGTGCAACAGCATAACTGCTGTTCAGTAAAGCAGGTTTTAAGAGACCAGAATCACATACCCGGGACATTTAAGAAGACTCCCATCAAATGTTAATTTTGGTATCTAAAAGGATTAATCCTCAGTAAGTTGTCTTTTCTTAATAGCCAGAAACTACAATGACAAATAGGTATCACAAAATGCATGTATTATTCATGCATTTTCAATGATTTTAAACTCTTTAAGATTCCAGTCAGCTCAATTTCTCAAAGAATTTTCTCTTTAGTTTTCTAGGCTTAAGTGATATTAGATATAGGTGCCCCACTTCCCTTTTAGAATTGGTCTCAAATCAAGATACAGCTATCTAACCGAGTTTTCTGGATTTATAGTACTTTTCACTATTATCTTGGGCTTTCAGCTCAGTGCTATTTATGCTAAAGCAAAAGTATAGAGTTATCTCCAATCTCCACAAGCATATTCTCTCTTAGGTCAGCCTGCCAGAAGCAGGGAAACCATGGAGGAAGCATTATTCTAGTGTACCTACAGAATCCAAGGAGAATGTCAGAAAGATAAAGGTGTAATCCTACCAATCTTCAAGAAAGACAGGCCCAGGCCCAATAATTAGATTCTGTTCCATTCAATGTAAGCCTAAAGCTTTCTCAAATCAATGATTAAAAGCATGTGTTGATAAAAAAAAAAAAGCTATTTTTCTAATTTCATTGGATCCTTCTCCTTAAAACTCTATAAATTTATTGAAGTTACCAAGCCATGCAAATTGTCACAGGTAAAATCAAAATTATAAATACATGACATTCATTGCACAAGACTAAAGTAAGAATTTTATATTTACTGATAAGTCAAAACTATTTTCCAATGAGGATTTCATTCATGATACAGATTTGTACTGAGTTTTAGCTAGTCCCTGAGCCAATTTATTTTAAATGGTGGATTTTGTTATCTTCCCAACTCATTTTAGTTTGGAAAAAACTGCCTTCTCTCTGATACCTTTGAGTTCTCCAAACAATATCACAAATTAGCTACCAATTCATGTTTAAATCACATGGAGATTAAAGAAACCCTAGGGTAATTTGACACACAAGCCATAAGATGTATTTTGGTTTGGTCTCATTCATTTCCCTTTTGCTTCTTCTGTTACTCTGCATTTAACAACTATGCAGATAGAGATTAAATACTTTAATCCATTTTATTAGCTAATATTCATTTACTCTTTGGTCATATTTTTTTAAAGGAGACATGAGTAAGGGAAAGTCAGAGAATTGTTCTGAAAGTCCTTTGTGACAAAGTGACGTCATTCTTCTCACTTCACAGCCGTAAACACATTTTACTTGAATATACTGATGATGTCCTTATGAAGTCATTAATTACTGATTAAAAAATTTAATTGCCTTTGGATAAAACCTCAGTCCCCTAACTCCCAGCTTAGAAAGGCCATATTAAAAGAAGAGTTAGGATTTTATTGGTTTTGGAATTTTATGTCAGGCTGTAGTTGAAATGTTTATCTACCAACTCAGAAAATGGAAGAATCCTGAAATAGCTCCCTACAGTTCGTATTTGGGTAATTCCTACTCTTATCAACATGGATTTAATTCAATTAAGTGAAGAAAGGTGAACTCTTATAGTACAACATGTACTATAAGACCTTGGAGTTTTATTGTCCTATATTGTACACTAAAATATAAAAGTTTTGTTTTCAAAGAAGGTTTAAGGGAGGAATAGTTAATTGAATGCCTATTAAGCACCTGTGTGCTAGGCATAGGGAGACAAGGATAATTAAAACAGGCAATTACAACTGAAGTTGAAGAGTGTTATTATAAGTGTACATCCAGAAAGCAAGCAATGATGACAAATAAAGGTGTAGGGTTTCTACATTCTTCCTTACAAGAAGCCTTTTGACCTGCTGTTGGTGATTTAAAGAAAATATGCACAAAATGGTGTCACTCCCCCCATCAAAATGTGATGGGTTTTGATCCTACTTCACAAGACCAAGTAGGTTTGGGACTGCTCTGATCAATGTGATACAGCAGAAGCTGAATCACAAAGGGTGTTCCATGTCCACTATAATACTTACACTTAGAGCCCTAAGACACCCTGTGTGACTTCAGGAGAGAGGCAAGGTAGCAGAGATCACACTATTCACCAAATGCACCAGGAATGCACTGGTGAAAGGGCACCAGTGTTGCTAAGAAAGTCTGTGATGGTTCTCCTCTAACAGTCAGAGATGTTGTTTCTAGAAGTAATCACATAGCCAGGCTGGTTGGCATCCACGGAGATGATGGGGCCTTAAAATAATAGAGGCCAGATGGCAGTACTTATCTGTCAGGAGCTGGGAGGTTGTAATTACCATCATGATTGGCAAGGCCAGAGGGCAGCTAAGGTTGCTTGACCCACAGAGAGTTGGAGAGATGGTTAATAGAGCGCGCGGTGTCTCCAGGGGCAAAACAGATGGGCAGCTACAACAGTGATGCTTAATATTACAACCAAGTAGGTATAAGAAGCGGGATGCTGAAAATGGTTGCCCAATAATGTGACAATCATTTGCTCAATTCCCATACCAGGGCAAATTTTCACACCTATAGCCCATTGACCAAAGAAGCAGATCAAGTTCTAGAGGAAAGAACTTTGCCACACCCAGGCACTTGGCAGTTAGAGTATTTCAACCTCAGATCCTAGTACTGTGAAGTAAAAGCTATCCTAGTGAGGTCAGTCAAAGGAGAAACCTCTAAAACTGCCCACTCCCTCAGATGGTAAATCAAAGACAGTATCATAGTCCGTAGATACAAGTGCCAGCATTAAGTACCTGAAGGATGCAGGAATGGTGTTTCCTAACATATCTCCATCTAATTCAATACTTTGTCCACTTCAGAAAAACAGACAGATCCTGGGAAATAACTATAGGATATCAAAAATTTACCAAGACATAGCTTAGATTATAGTTACTATGCCAGGCATGGTATAGTTGATAGAGAAAAGTAATATAGTCTCAGCTATACAATATGTGGTGGTTAATCTAGTAAATGCATTCTCTTCAATCCTAATCAGGAAAGAAAATAAGAAACAATTTTCATTCACATGGCTAGACAATGATATTCATTTAATTTTTTCCCTCCTGGATATGTTAAGTTTCCTGACCTGTCATAGTCCAAAGAGATCTAGACTTTAGAGATCCCACAGAAGCAGATCCATTAAACCCATGACATAAGGCTGATCGAGTGAGAACAAGAGGTGTTTAAGATGCCGGAAGCCTTGGTAATGCAAGCCTTGGTAATACAGCATCAGAGGCCAAACAGTCAGGTGCCAGTTCTGCTGCAGTTTTGGGAACCTCGGAGTCAAGAGCATGTTGATACATGTACCAAAGTAAAAGACAAAGTGTGGGATCTGACATCCCTTAAACAAAGAAGGAAGCAAAGCATATGGAAGGCCTTTTTAGCTTCTGGATGCAATATATTTTGAACTTGGGTTATTAATCCCATTATATAATGATGAAACAGAAACCTGCCAGCTTTGAATGGGGCTCTGAGTGTATGGAGATGTAGAGGAGTGCCCCCATCCGACCTTCCTTCCCTTTGTTCTTCACTCTCTTCCCTTTAGTATTCCACCAAGATCTGATGACTGCTCATTCTTCGTAAATACTTTGCCATTTCCTCTCAGGCATATGTCTACTAAAATTCTTCCATGTCTAATCCCATTTTGGCTTCTGTTCCTAGAAGACTCAGATTAACACAAGTCAATTAAAGAATGAGGAATAAGTGTCGTTTTAAAAGAGAGACTACAGAAGAAACAAAAGGGAAAACAGATATTGATAGAGTGCAGACAGATGCTTGCATAGGGTAATAAAAACTGATGAGGGAATATGTGTAGCAATTCCTATCATTCCACTTCACTAGTCTCAACTGTGGAGAAACCAAAACCACTGTTTTGTTTTCCTCATTGGTGTGAGAAAGAGTTAATCATAGTCATCACTAGCTGCAAAACTAGATGGATGGAGATACAAGAGGTACTGGATCCAATTAATGATTACTAAAATATTGTTAAAAATTGTAACTCAGCCACTCAGAAGGCTACTAAATAGATATTTCAATCTGTGGTAAAGAATTAGTGAAGGAAATTAGTTACTAGCCTGCAGAGAGTTGCAATCTCCAACCATAGATAAGTAACTTACAAAAGTAATTTCAGGCTCAAACTTGAACCAGTTTGAAACCAACCTGATCTGAAAACCATTGGGTTAATATTCTCCGTATAGAGGAAACTATGTGAGGAAGAACCCTACTAACCATACACAGTCACTACCTGGTCTTGAGTTTCTAGCCTTCAGGGGATGTTCTAGATAGAATATGCCACACCAAACACATTGAAATATGCCACTGTGACAAAAGGATTATTTTGAGCTGAAAACAATTGAGAAAACAGATGTCAAAAAAAGCTCTCCACCACCCCCTACATTTGTCATAGTCAAACTTAGACTCTTAATCACCAGACACTCCTCTTACCAGTCTGAGACAGCACTGAGAGAAATCTACATATCTTACCAAAACAACTCCTATCTTCCATTAATTTCATCCATATGTTTAGCTTGGCAGTCTAAAATTCTTTCCCTATGTTTTGTTACATTTCTACAAATGTATTGTCCTTGGTTAAAATACTGTACATGCCCAAGTTCTGAATATCCATTTAAGTTACTCATCACTAATTTTTTCTACATGTAAGTTCACTGCACATGTTATTACCTCTGTTTTTCTCTTCTTAATCTCTGGCTGCTGCCAGAGAATGTACAATGGTAGAGGAAAAAAAACACCCTTCCCTTTTCTCTATATGAATAGAAACAACTTAAGGAACTTGGGCATTATTTATTTACCCAGTAACCTCAACTTTATTTGAGATAAAACAATTCTTAGTAAAGACAGATATACCAGGAAATTAATGCAATTGATGCTCCAGGAAACTTGTCTTGCATAGCCATTTCTAAGATCCTGAAATAACTCTGAATTCAAAGTTTTATATTTCTTTTTTTTATTAAAAGGGACACCTCCCTCCCCAATTGCATAATCTTCGAGTCCTACAAATTGTAGACTTGTCTCTGGAGGCTTATATAGCAAGAAATTTGGATGTTCCAAATGGGGGACACATGCATGAATGCCAGGTAGGAGAATGATCTGTCCATATTCGCATTTTAGAAAGATTACTCTGTGAACAATGTAGACAAAAGTATAAAAGCAGACCAGGTCTGCAGGGAAAACTATAAGGAAGCTGTCATTGTATTCCAAGCAAGAATAAAGACCTTTTTCTTTTTATTTTATAAAAGGACTTGGTGTTTCCTTTGAAAGAGCAAGATCCTCTAGGGCATTTCTAATTTTACTTATAAAGCTCCAGTCTCCCATTTTTTACAAGTATTATTCTTCCTCTAAGAAGCTGAGAAGATTCAATTTTTGTGCAGTGTAACAGTCTGTCCTTGCCTTCAGAAAATAAAGTATGGAGTTTTCATAACAACAGTGCTAACTTACTAGTATAAGGAAAGTAGCAAGAATTTGTTTTAAAATTGACTGTCAGCTTTAAAATAGAAAATAGAACAGTTCTTCAGTGACCTTTTTTTTTTTTTTTAACACAGTAAGAGTCTAGGCCATCTCCTTGAATGTGAATGCTAAACTCAACATAATAAAAAAATATTTTAAGAGTACCTATTTTAACATTAATTAAATTTAGAGTTCATCTGGAAGAATCAACATATGATAATCAAAGAGACTGAGAGAATGAGGTGGGTTATTCTACTAGGAAGTAAATCTTCTCTTAAATTCGTGAAAACAGATACAGTTTTACAGGCATGAGAATAAACAAAGAGAAATCTGTTTAAAGTTGGAAGCCTGGAAATGGACCAAATAAAAATAAACATTTCACATTCATAGGGTTAGAATGGGTGGCCGACAGGAAGCCACTTTTTCACAGCACCATGGAAGGGGAAACTATGAATTCCTACTCAGTAGTGAAACTGTAGAGAACAACCTCTCTTCTTCCTTGGGACTTACACAATCTCATATCTATATATAATCAGTTGTTTACTCTTCCTCTGAAAGTTGCTATGACAAATCCACACTCTGCCTGGGGGGTACTAGGGAGAAGGAAGAAATGTTTACACAATTTGAATATTCCTATGAATTCTGAAATTACAGTAAAATAATATAAATGGGGCACGTAGATAGAATAAAAGACTGAAACTATAAAGCTTTAGTAAATCATAAAAAAGATTTTAGTTTATGCTCTTGATTTGGGGCTACTCAGAATTAAGTTCTTTGGATACATGTAAATACATTCCAGTTTGAACTCGTAGCAGATGAATCACAGGTACATGCTCTTCTCCCTACTCTGGAGATATCTGACTACATAAATATATATATGTATAGGTATATATATATGTATGTATACATATATATACCTATACATATATATATATGTCTCTGCCTTGCTAACATTCCCAGGCAGAGACAACTCAGGCCCCTGCATCTAAACAAAAAGCTAAAAGGGAATCAGCTCCCACATCAGACACAAAGGAGAGTAGCCATCACCTTTGCTCTAAAGTTTGACTCTCTAGGTAAGAGATCTATCTCAAACATATAGATTCTCCTACTAATTTCTCCTAATTCTTATGGTCTTTCAGAAACTAGAAGAAAACTGGGACTTAAGAGAGAAAGTATCATAGGCTATGCATGATATCAAACGGGGCACAGCTGTTTTGTGAGAAAACAGGATAAAATGAAGTCTGGAAGGTGTTCTTCTGAAACATATTCTACAATTTACTCTTAAACAACTAGTAGTTAGAGGCACTTAACATTCCCTACCCCCAACACCTGTAGTCAAAAATTTGAGGCTAACTTCTGACGCCCCAAAAACTTACCTATTAATAGTGTGATGTTGATCAAAGCCTTGCTTGATAAGTCAACTAACACATATTTGTACATTTTCTATATTATATATGGTATTCATAAAATCAAGTAAGGTAAAGGAAATGTTATTAAGAAAATCATAGCAAATCTGATAGACACTTAGAGTAGAAAATTTAGTATGGAAGCTCCACAAGGCCAGAAACCAGAGGTGGGGACAGAAATGATTAATGATTCGTTAAGCTCACTATGAAATATCTGCAAGGATGAAAACCAGAGGTGTGATAAGAATTGTTGGTTATTACAAAGAGAATCTCCAGTACTTATTGTAGATTCCACAACAGATAACATTCCACAGAGGAGTGAAACCCCCTCCCAAAGAGCACCTTACAAGCATACCCCTTGCTCAGGTAAAACGCAGGTTCTTGTCCTTTGAGAACTGCCTGTCTTCTATGCAGATGTCTCCCTTTTTCCCATTCATTTTTTCTTTTCTTAATAAGTATGCCCTGTGCTGCTGAATGAGGGACTCTTCTAAAGTCATGTATCAGAGGGATCTAAGAATCCCATTCATCTGCCCGAGACCAACTCTGGTGAAGAGGGTTGAGGAGAGGAATCTGAAAGAACCATCAGAAATAAAGAAATGACAGACATAAAATAGAATTTTTTTAAAGATTTATTTATGCATACAAGAACTGGGGTACAGGCTAGAGGTGTGGGGGGTGAGAGGATTCACCAGAGACAGAGTGGCAAGCAGAGCAGGTGGATCTACTAAAATATACTCACTGCTAAGGGGAGCAGTGGGCGAGACAGGAGAGGTCTTCCATGCCATGTGGGTCAGCTCCCTAGCTGAGGATCAAACTCGGGCTTCGGATAGTGTCATAGTGCTATTCCTTAACCCCCTTGTGCCACCGAGGAGGTCCTCAACAAAATAGAGTTTAAGAGAAGCAGGGCCCAGGGAACAGAAGGCTTCTCAATCCAAGCGCAAGCATCCTGAGTGCCCAGAAGATTCGTATTTATTGATATAGACTGCCCCCAGGTTAGTTACAAGACAGCGATTTAGTCTTTTATCGCTTAGCATTCAGCATTTCTATGGCACACATTCACCGCCAGGGTTCTGCGTTATCAGGTTATTCTGTTCTCTTTTCTAATCTAGTTTGTTTCCCAGGCATAGTTTCTCTGACACAAGAATGAATATCCTGATCTGAACATGGGCCAGTCTTCGGCCTGTGCTGATCAGTCTTTTAGTCATGACTAGTCTTGCAGCCATGATTCTGATATTTTCCTTGTCTCAGCACCTCAGGGGTGCTTGTCTTACACCTCAGGGGTCTCCAATACTCACCGAGCTCTAGATCATCATGAAGGCCTCCATCCTCATTGTCTTTACATTGAATAGCCTGAAAAGGAGAAG
Organism: Galemys pyrenaicus; assembly: GCA_019455555.1. Classification (NCBI taxonomy): domain Eukaryota; kingdom Metazoa; phylum Chordata; class Mammalia; order Eulipotyphla; family Talpidae; genus Galemys; species Galemys pyrenaicus. Next base: position 6,354,777 of record JAGFMF010011942.1, on the reverse strand, counting down.
TAAGAGTTTTTTTTAAAAATCTGAAGTGGTCAAACCCATGTTGTTCAAAATTCAATTGTACTCCTCTATAATACTATGTTGCAATTGCCAATTTACCTATCTCCAACATTAGAAAATGCTATGTGAGCACAGAGACCAGGCTCATAAAATCTTTGTATCACCATGCCCAAGACAGTGCTTAATATATTATATGTTCTCAAATGTTTGTTGTGAAAAAAAAAAAAAAAGTTAGAAACTACTCTCTGCACCTGTCAAAAGCAAAACACTGATCCCTGGATCTATTAGTTTGGGCTTTTATATTCACACCTTCAAAGGGAAAGAAAATATGCTCTCATTGTCAAAATCTCACTAGATGTAAAGATAGAATGGATTACTTTTTCTATTCATGAAGCAAAATATGTAGGCATAGAGTAGGAATTTATCTCCACCAAATAGCTAGGCATAAAATAAGGCATTTGGATTTAATGTTTTATTACCATGTAATGGTTTGAGCAACAGGTTCCAAAAGCTCAAGATAATGTGCCAAAAACCATTTGTGAAAAAGGCTTTCAGAGAGTCTGTGTAGTGTGTACTGTGCATTGAGAGGCAGAGTCGTAGCATGAAGGTGTGATAATTCCACCAGGAGGTGGCATCTATCAGATTTTGCTTTTATTAAACTCTAGGGAGCTCCATTAAGAAAGCCTTTTCTTATGACAGTTATTGTATAATCTTAGTCTTGAATTTAATTTTTCCTTAGGGGAAAAATGCTGTCCCAGACTGAAAAATAAATTGAATCTTTTTAGTCTAGCCCTTGAATAAGCCGATTTCTAATTAACTTTTAAAGCTCTGATAGATCACTCATTCCGCTTGTATGCAATATGTATCAAATCAAAGTGTTCCTAACATATATGATGGAATACAATGCCCATCAAAAACGTAGACAGAATGTGTCAATATTTGGGAAGTTATTTTGGATGCCATTTTCCTACTTGACTGTTTATATAGCTGATCAATCATTTATAGCTTTAGCAGGTTAATTTTTAATCTTAGTTTAAGATTATCTCCATTACTTCAGTATACATTTCCACACAAAGACATTCAGAAGCTTTACATTTTTTTTCTTTTAAAGATTTTTATTTTATTTTTATGCATACATGAGCTGGGGTACAAGCCAGAGTTGTGGGAGGTGAGAGGATTCACCAGAGGCGGAGCGGGAAGCAGAAAAGGCAGATGAACTGAAATACACTGCTGAGGGGAGCAGCAGGTGAGGCAGGAGAGGTCTGCAGCGCCATGTGGGTCCCCTCCCTGGCCAGGGATCGAACCCACACCGCTGTGCTGCGGATGCTTCACAGTGTGAAGCTCAACCCGCTGCACCACCAGGGCGGCCCAGAAGTTCTACATTTTAATGTCAACTACAGTAGTAATTTTTCTGGTGTCTGCCCAGATCTCTTTTCTCCAGACTGATATACCCATTCTGCAGTTACTAAGATTATGTACCACTAAAGTATTCACAGCATTGTGAATTCATTGCATTGTTCTTCAGAAAATTGCCCTTGGCTGACAGTAGCAACCTCACCCATAGATGTCTGGGACAGTCCATAGTCAATGAACCAGAGAGACAGGGGTATAAAGGTTAGGTCTCTTGCACCAATTGGGCATTTCAAGGTGCCTGTTACTAAGTTCTGTTGTATCTACTTCCTCATCCCAGTGTAGGACCATATGTAATCTGATTATTCAAATTGCACTCTGAATCAATTTCCACCTTCCAATAGTCCTTTGCAATATCGCCAGAATACACTAAGATGCAAAATTTATCAATCTGCACTCCCCCACTCCTCAAATACATAATCTCTACCTGAAATTCTTCAAGATCAAGTTTCATCACTTACACAGAGGCAGTAAACTGAAGTCAGTTCTCATGTGCACTTTGTTTTTCTCCATCCCCCAAAAATGAGACCATGGAGCAAGGCAAAATCTTAAAATAAGTACACATGATTAGTAAGTATTTATTTATCTTGAGAGTCAAGACTAGCTGAAACAGTTAATTTTTTTTCTTAATGGGGTTAGAAGACTTCCATTAGTAGTGAAGAATCAGAAAACTAAGTAAACCTAGGGAAATGGGCTACAAAACCACTTCCCTTTCTAAGTGAGGGCATTTGGTACAGTAAGTTAGAAATTACTGTATTTGAGGCAATAAACTTCTACCTCTGGCCCAGAAATCTTTTGGTATTGGATGGGGAACATCACAGGCTCAGTTGGGATGATGATTGGTTCCTTTGTTTAGGTGGTTTAGTTTGTTTTAATCCTGGAAAGCTGGAACACTGTGTACAATAACGATGAAAGTCAAACCATGATGGTAATATTTATATTAAAGAATATTTTTGATAATTTGATACTTAACTATCTGTTTCCAAATTCATTCTATTGAAAAAACAGTCTGACTTGTGATTCTAATTTACAATGTGTAATTTAGTGATTGAGTTAGACTTTGGTTTTACTTTGAAATCTACTTTCATTAGTAGTATTGGGATATTTAATAAAACATTTCTCTTCCACTTTTCTTTTCATTTTTAGATTTGGGAGATGTACCAGTATCTGGAATGGTTTGTAAAACAAACACAACAAATTTATGAATAGTTTAAAACCTTTATAGGAATTTAAGTTGTAAACACCTCCCCTCTTAAACTTGACTAATAAAGTTGTACATTTACAAATTGAATAAAATTTGAATATCCAAAGAACAAGGCTTCTCAATTCTGAACTTCAACACATTAATAAATCAGTATCTTTAACAACTAAAGTAGACCTTTGAATAATATTTCCTTTGTAGAAAATTCACCTGAGAGCATTAGGATCTCGCATTGACACACAAACCCAGGTTCAGATCCTTATAAAGTCATAATACATGGCGCTACTGGGTCAGATTATGAAAGATAAAAGTGTCTTTCAGATGTGCACGACTTTTTCTAGTTCACCGTTTTTCTCCCATATACTCCCAGCCCAACACACACAACACATTACACACATTACCACACTCACACACATTACCATCCTACAATGCACAGAACAGTTCTCGACAACTAAGAATGACTCCGACCAAAATACCAACAGGGTAATGAGAAATACTGGACCAGAGGGGACCTCCCTGATGGCACAGGACTTAGAGTCTCAGGCACTGTGGCATGAGTTTGATCCCCACTGGGGGATCTAATCCACATGGTGCAGCAGACCTCTCATGTCTCCCTTGCTACTCCTCTCACCAGTGTATTTCAATAGATCCACCTATTCTGCTTCCATTCTGTCTCTGGTGAATCCTCTCACCCTTCGCACCTCTGGACTGTACCCCAATTCTTGTATGCATAAATAAAATGAATATTTTAAATAAAAAAGAAAGAAGAGAAATCCTGACTCAAAGGAACACATCTAAAATCCTCCAACATGGCACAGAGGCCTTATAATGATGTATATGTTGTGTTTCTTGCAGGCTAATCCATTGACATTACATGGGTCACAGATACCTTCTTTCTTCACTGTTTATTATAGAGTTCTCTTTTGCATCAAAGTTCTTAAATTTTGATGAGTTTCTCTTTTCCTTACCATCTGCTCTTTATTTCCTTCAAGAAATCTTTCCTCACATTGAGGTTAAAGATACTCCACTTTATTTTTGTCTAAATAACCTACACATATTTCACATTGTTTTTTTTTTTTGGTTTGTTTGTTTTTTTAAGATTTATTTATTTATGCATAGAACTGGAGTGTAGGCCAGAGATGCGGGTTTGGGGGGGTAAGAAGGTTTACCAGAGACAGAGTCAGAAGCAGAACAGGCAGACTGAAACACACTGCTCTAAGGGGAGCAACAAGCAAGACAGAAGAGGTTTGCTGTGTTATCTGTGGGCTAACCTGGGATCTTAGTGTACTGAGTTCACATCCAAGCTAGCATGAGGGTGCTGAGACTTAACCCCCTATGCCACCAGGGAGGACCTTCACATTATGCCTTTAATCCATCTGCAATTTGTGGTCAGGAATTTAGACATGTAATTTTGTTTCCATATGGATAACCAATTAAGGGCATTTGTTAAGTAGTACCTCTTTCTCCATTAAATGGCAACATCAACTTTGACATAAACTGACTTTCCATACAAAGGGCAAAAACTGACTTTCTCGCTCTCTACTTCCTCTTTATTCCTGTGATTTCATTATTTTACATTTTAGTTTATTAGGAAACCTACTATTTGATATCATGATTCATTCCTCATGCTTCTTCAAATTTTCTTTTACATATAAATTTCAGTATCAATCTTTTAGGCATTTTAATTGAAATTGCAATAAGTTTATATATTAGACAAATGTAGCTGGTTTTTCTTATTCATTAATATTGTATTCCTATTCCATATTAAATTATTGATTTCCATAACTTTCAGTAAAGTTTAATAATTTCTCTATAATTAATATGACAGAGCAACTCCTGAAAACTATGTATGATTTCTTTTTTTTTCCCCCCCAGTAACTTTCTTTAGCTTGAATCTCATATAGGGCAACCCTCTGGGCTATATAATAGTTTATTTAAATGCAAGAGTCCCTTAGATTTTTTTACTTAATAATATCATTTAAAACTATTTCTTCTTTTGCAATACCCTTACTATTTTTTTTTTTTCTCAAGTGCACTAGCTCTGGTCTCTGCTAGTATTTGGAACAGTTGATGACTTCACTTTGTCCTAGACTTTAAAAGGTATTGCCTCTAATGCTTCACATTTCATTATGATGTTCTAGATACTTAACAGATAACTTCTATTAAATTAGGGTTTTATTCAGTTAGTGGTTTTCTTAGTTTTTAACATTCTTACTAGGTGGCACTCAGTTATAAAAGAGCATAAAGCAACTTTTTTCTTAAACCTTGCCCCATCTTCTTTGATTTATTTATATCTTGAGATGATGCTGGAAAGTCTTTCTCCTCTTTGAAGCTGCCTCCTTTTCACTTCCAGCCTTGCTCAGCATCTTCCAGTGAATTCCAGTTAGCTTAAACTATCTTTGATTAGGATATTGTTCAGGTATCAGAGATTAGCCCATTCACAAAAAGATCTTGAGAGCCTCAAAAATTACAAAAGATAATTTCCCAGATAATTTGCAATGAATAAAAGTTAAAGCCAGAAGTTCAATTCTTGAGACCAACACATAGGGATAAACTTCTTTTAAGATTCTTTCAGAAAGTATGGGTTTACCTCAATCAACATTCCATAATTTTCAAGCTCTTATCTAACTCCTTAGTAAATGAATGAACTAGTTCAAAAAAATATTAGCACAGACATATTCCAGATTTTCAATGACTCAGATAGCTAGAAGAGAATTTATTTTAGTGTGCATTCTCAGGCATGTGAAGGAATCTACTTTCAAGGATGAAACCTCTTGATGGGTTATCAACTGTTTCGGGTAAACAAAGAATCAGCTAAAATAATCCCTGGACCTTATAAAAATTAAATGACATTTCAGTATTCCTTCCCATTTCCCTATGTTTTCTGTGGGAAAACATGCCTTGTTGAACACTTAACTTTTCCTTTGTTTCTTTCATTTTTTCTGTAGCACATCTGGGGGGGTCTCAGGAGGAAGCACTTTACTCCTTAGTGTTTTTTGTTCTTAATAATTAAAGGAGAAATAGCAATACTTTCAAGCCTGAAGCAATAGCCTGGGAAGGAAATGGCTAGGTTCTGGGAGAGGTGTTTTGGTTTTTTCTCAGTCAAAATACACAGAAGTTGTTAAAGGATTTCTCGTCAGTCAAAAAATCAGTGTTTGACTACTTCACCCTGAGTGTTATTCAGCTTCCTGAAAAAAATGTCAGAAAGTCTTCTTTAGGCAGCATGCCTTGAGTGAACATCTACCTCCCTGGGTGTAACCAACTTACCTGTATAGTCTAACACCTTTGTAAGTTATTTAAAGTATTTAGGTTGCTTGTTGATTAAAAAAAGCACCCAGAGCATGTGTGAGCTTTTTTTAAAAAAAATTCTAAAACACTATGCATCTATCTTGTACTCTGACAGTTCATATGTACTAGAACATTCCCCACCCATTCATGAGGCATGAGGTGGGGAGAGGTAGGAGAGAAACACTATTCTATGGAAGCAAAGAAAAAGAGTTACTCCCCAGTAAGGTAGTCAACTCAGTTTTTCACTTATTTCTATTAAAAGCATCTAGTTAATAACTTGTAGTAAACAATTTTATTAACTTAAACTCAGTGGCTTATCCCCTTTGGTTATTTTCTACATAAGTTAGTTATTTTATGATTTTCTGTCTCTGATAGAAAAAGGCATTTGGTTTTCTACTTTGACATCTTTATTAGTATCAGAAACCAGTCAGCTCCTAGACTGATATTAAAATAAATTCTTATCCAGCCATTTTTTCCTAACAAAAACAATTATTACATATACATTTCAATTTTCAGTTATGTCAAGAAATGTGACTCTTCTGTATTCTGTAGTGGCAGGTACAAACATCAGAGATCAAAAAAAATCAAATTACAAACACATGTTCAACCTCTTGACGTACGTTTTCTTTTTCCAGAAAATCTCCGAACACCTATCACTTACCTCAGTTTTTATGTAGCCATTGAGAAAACTGCTTGATACACAAAGCTTTGAGAATTGCATAGCTGTGATCAGTTGTGCCCCTTTTCTCGTATTTTCTAGATCAATAACTGCACAGTAGAGTAGCAGTATTATTCCCCTTCAGAACTATAGTTCAGGAATTCAAAGGAAATTCCCTTTCCTTTGTTGATTTTAACTAGGAATTCCAAAACTTTGTCCTACACGTAACATTTTTTAAACAGATAAAACAGCACGAGTTAAGTTTAGAGTTCAGGCTTTTAAAGTAGAACAAATCCTTTTCAATGCTTCCTTTTTGCTCAAGCAGTCTGTTTTCTCCAGAACACGGAGAAGAAGCAGGGTAATAGAATACCTAAAGTGTTATAATACACTGCTAATTAGAGAAAGACTAAAGTTAGGAAGACAAACGAAAGTTCTCATTGAAAAGTTTCTGTGGTAAAGGGGAACCTATGTTATCAATTATCTTTACAACTGGAAAAATTCAATTCTGAGAAGAAAAAGTATCAGTGATCTAGCGTCCTTCTGGGTACGCGACTACCTCTCCTTTTAATTTTTTCAAGTGCTATTAGCAGGCTCAGTAGACTGCTCAGCAGCTCTTGGCAACCACCGGGTCCTACAGTCCAGCCACTAAGGCCCAGAACGCTAGGACAGGAGAAGCACCAAGGCCCCGCCTCCGCCACCTTTAAGAGGCAGCGGGAGAGACGCGACGTACGTGGGGCTCTGGGAGCCACGCCCCCACTCGGGGCGGAGCTGCCTCACCGCCACCTCCCCGGAGGCAGGAAAAGGGGTGGGGTGTTGTGTGATGTCATTCGGGGGCCCGCCCTGGTTGGAGGGAATTTAGAAGAGTCCAGGGCAGGAGGCGGAGTCTAGTTTCCCGGGTGACGGGTTGCCCGGTGGTCGCCTGGTAACCGTTCGAGGCCGTCCTGGCTGCCGCAGTACTTGAGGCAGAAGAGGCCGCCGAGATCTGTGGGCCGGAGCCCACGCCGGGCTCTTTCTGTCTGTTCTGGGATGGCATCCGCCGCGGCAGTCGTCACGCCGTCGGGTTTAGAGGATGGGGTGTCTCGGTCCCGCGGTGAAGGGGCGGGGGAGGTAGTCGTGGAGCGGGGGCCCGGCGCGGCCTACCACATGTTCGTGGTGATGGAGGACTTGGTGGAGAAGCTGAAGCTGCTCCGCTTTGAGGAGGAACTCCTCCGGAAAAGCAACCTGAAGCCCCCGTCCAGGTGGGTGCCCTTGTCCCTGAGAGCCTGGGTATCGGCTGGGCCTTGGGGAGCCTTTCTCTGGCCTAGGGGACGCCTAGTGCGGGTTAGCAAGTACTTAGCTCCATCTTCCTAAGTTGAAAGGGGCACTTCACCCAAACTTGGCTACCGAGCTCACCGAGTTTAGACTTGCTTTTCTGTAGGGAAAGTGAAAAAGTTCTGGAAAGGCTGGAAGGGCTGGAAGACAGCTTGTCTGGTCTTTAAAGCACTCACAAACCGCTACAAAACACACACTTTTTTTTTTTCTGATTATAGAAGTAATGAAAGTATGATTGTAGAAAAACACAAAAAGATGTGTAGGAAATACTAAAATCACCAATAATCTCATCCCCAGAGATGATATTATATTATCTATCTCTAGTTTTTGTGTGTTTGGTTTGTGTGTGTGTGTGTGTGTGTGTTTCTGAAAGAGCTGGTCGGTGCAACTGACAACAGAAACTTGCTGAGTACTTATAGTGCTGTCAGTAAACTTGTTGACTCTGCTCTGGTTTAAAAGACTTCTTTCTACCTCTGCAATACCAATATTCTAGAAACTGAGAAGTGGAAAAGAAACAAAATCAATTATGGAATTGTCTCTTTATGATAGAACCTGAATTTCTGCCCTCGTTCTATGGGGAAAAGTCATTCATATTCTGCGGGCAGAGCCATTAGTTGCTGGAGGAAAAGAACAGGTAGTACTTTCTCCCCTAATCAATATAGTTAGGGATAACCAGAGCAATATATTATAGCACTTTCTTCACATTAATACTTAAATATGTTGATTTTATTGTGTAAGAGGCAATTTAGATTAATAAGAATATGTAGTACGATCTCTTAATGGCATAGCTAGGCTCAAATAATTTGCCATGATGGTTTTTAATCTCAGTCCTTATTCTTTTGAAGTATTTTGAGTTTTAAGATACATAGGTTTTTATGGAAACTGTCCATACTTGTGAGTCAGTCCAAAGCTAGAGAAAAAGTGGTGTTGGTTGCTTAATGAATCATAGAATTTGTAGAATTGAGTTACTCCTTAACTGAGCTAATCCAAATAATATAAACAAACAGCATTTTCTGTATTAATGAAAATGTATTTTTCCCAAGTATATTTTTCAAACTAAAGAAAATTGCCTTAAGGTTCTATTGATATAATCTCCATACCGTTTCTTCAGAAGTCCAACAGGAAGCTTTGAATCATGGATGTGCATGGAAATATCTAGACCAATGATTCTCAGTTTGGTCACCAGACCAGCAGCATCAGCATCTCCAGAGAACTTATTAGAAATGCAATTCCACACTCTTTCCCTTGTGTACTGCATCAGAAATTCTAGGAGGTAGAATTCTGCATTTTAAGAAGCCTTCCCGGTGATCATGAAGCATCTGCAAGTTTGAGAATCACTGCCCTTGTTCTATAGTTTGTATCAGTATCCATTTCTATATCCTGGGGTTATCAGCCTATAAATAAAAGATGAGTTATTAACAGTGGGTTTTTGAAAGGATTGTAAGCATTTATCTGGAAGGATTTCATGGCCCTTTTTTCTTTCCAGTTTCCTGTTATCGTCCAGAATAGTTACACTTAACTGTGCAGGAAAAAGTTTCTGAAGTATGGTGTATATTACAGTGCTGATTCTTATGAAAAACAGTTATAGGATAAATTTACTATAGCCATAATAGCAAGAGCTACACATGGAAGTGCAAAATACAATCTTTTATCAACTGACTTGAATGTTGTTGCTAGCAAGTTTATATCTAACTTGTTTAGGTATAAATCATAATGATGCTCCATGGACCGTTTTTAGAAGGGTGGGGGATTTGATAAATATCAACAAATGCACATTAGACTGGGGTTATAATAGTCAGTGGTTATTAATACTGGCTGCACCTTAGAACCATCTGGGATGGTCTTTTGAACTAGATTTATACTGAGGCTCTGATTTAATCCACGAGGGAAGAAGCAATGTTTGACCCTTTATTAGAAGTTTCAAGAGCTCCTCAGTTAATTCAAATAAGCTGTTAAGGTGAAACAAATGTTTAACAAAACTGATAGAGTAGAAACAATAAGCAAAGATATTAGTGATATTGTTTGTATAAACTGTAAAAATGCATAATGAATAAGTGTTAAGGTTTTGAACTGAAATACTCTTAATTCCATTTAAGGAGGTCCTCTCATTACTTATTCTGGACAAGTGCATGATTTTGGCAAAAATAAACACTTTTTTTTTAACATGTCCTGCAAATTTGGGGTGTAACTCTGATTTAGTGTGTGTAACAGTAATTATCCTAATCCTAATTCTGTTGATTAAAAGCATTAATGTGAGTCCTGTAGATTGCTAAAAACTTGAAAAGGTTAATTAGCAATGTCTTTTGATTTTAAGGGAAAAATAAGTCTGGGTATTTCATACATAGCTCCTTCGTGGCTGTAGACTTAATTGCACTATTTCATACTCCTTCCCTCTTCTTTTGAAACAGACACTATTTTGCATTGCCTACCAACCCTGGTGAACAGTTCTACATGTTTTGCACTCTTGCTGCTTGGTTGATTAACAAAGCAGGACGTCCCTTTGAACAACCTCAAGAATATGATGACCCTAATGCAACAATATCTAACGTATTATCTGAGCTTCGATCATTTGTAAGTGTAAATAGCTCCGTCTGCATATTTTCAAGTTATGAATTTTAATATTGGTAACTAAATAATATAAATTTTAGATGAATCCTCTGAATAACTATACATCTATATAATTATATGTAGATTTGTTTTCAGGTAAAATCTCAGAATGGTTGACAGTATAACATTAGTACACTTCTAAAGATGTTCACTGTGTACTCTTTATAACCCCAAGTGATAATAATTTTCTTAATTTTGATATGTCTCCAAAGAAAATTTATGGTTGCTTAACTCTCTTCTAAAAAATGACAAAAAGAAAAAAAAGCCCACTAGGAAATTGAAACACTTTGTATTTTGAAAGGGAACTTTGATTTAATAGACTATGATAGCAGTTGATCTTTTCATTTCTGACTTTTCCTGTGGATAGGCAGTAAGAATTTTTGGCACATATGTTATTAATTTTTGACATGTGAATCACTCTGTCCTTCACATGGTTGTTTAACGATATGATATCAAGCTAGTAGTTTTACTTCTTTTTCACCCTAACAAGATCAGTGATTTGTTCTGCTGTCATAAGGTTATTGCCTTTTAATTTGATACTTTGACAATAAAATGACTTTTTTTCCCTTTAGTGTTTTAGTTATCAATACATTAAAAAAAGATTAAAGAGATAGAGTTCTAAGAAGCAATGTAATTATAGTTATTTTAAATCATATTTGAAAAAGAAGAGTGATACTTTTCTTCAGCAATACTTTGCCTAAAATATTTTGACATTGGAATATAAATAATAATGCCCTATTCATTTTTGTATTTCAGGGGAGAACTGCAGATTTTCCTCCTTCAAAATTAAAGTCAGGTTATGGAGAGCATGTGTGCTATGTTCTTGACTGTTTAGCTGAAGAAGCATTAAAATACATTGGTTTCACCTGGAAAAGGTAAACATTTTCCTTTTCTAATGATAGAAATTTTACATACATAGATTTTCCTCTAAGTTTTAAGAGGTTTTAATTGAACTTATGAGTATTTTCTCTTGACTACTCTAAACTAAAAATGCCACAGGTGATTAGGAAAGGCAGTATACACAATATTGGAATAATTATCTGGTGTCTTCAAAAGTCTGTGCTAGTATTATTAGGCCCTTTACCAGTGCAAATATGTAATTGTTAATAGTTTTAAAATATTGTATGACCTTGTCAATCCAGGAATTTTTTTATTTATGCATGCAAGAACTGGGGTGTAGGCCAGAAGTGTGGCAGAGGGGGCGGGTGAGAGAATTCACCAGAGACAGAGTGGGGAGCAGAACAGGTAGGTAGACTGAAATACACTGCTGAGGGGAACAGTGGGTTTCACAGGGAAGATCTGCTGTGCCATATGTATGGGTTAGCTCCCTGTCTGGGGATTGAACTGAGGCTGCAGGGTGATAGGGTGATAGTACTGATACTGAGGAGGCCTCTGATATATAGTACTTTAAATGGGATTTTATCCTTTGTATTTTTTGTGACTGGGAAAGAATAATACAGAAACAGCTAGCTGGCAATCTGTTAGACATTATTTATTTCTTCTTTCCCTGACCTGGCAGTGCTTTATTTATATTTCTATTATATTAGTTATTTCATGGTATTAATTTGTTTACAGGTCTCACTTCCTTGCTAGAAATTATGAAATCTTCAAATGTTCTCTAGAGCAGAAAGCATAGTTCAATAAATTTTGACCATGTGGAAGAGTGCATAAAAATACTCAGAAACTATTTGTATAGGTTATAATTAGAAAGTATGTAAAGATGATTAGGATTGTCAGTAGATTAAATATTGTGGAAGGCATTTTTCAGGTAAGACATGAGCAAGTACTGATTTTGGATTAGAATCAACTTCTGTAGAAAGGTATATTTATTGTTCCCTGTTACTATTTTTTTAATTTATATTTAATTACATTTTCTCAGGTAAATAATGTAATTCCTATTACCAAGTACTTTTTTTTTTAAAGATTTATTTATGTATACAAGCACCAGGGTACAGACCAGAGGTATGGGGGAGGTGAGAAGATCCACCAGAGACAGAGCAGGGTACAGAACAGGCAGATTAACTGAAAACACACTGCTGAGGGGAGCAGCAGGTGAAGCAGGAGAGATCTGCCATGTCATGTGGGTCCCCTCCCTGGCCAGCAGCAGGGATCGAACTTCTGCTGCAATGGCTGCGGTTTGCTTTATAGTGTGTTGCTTAACCCACTGCGCCACCAGGGAGGGCCCTACCAAGTACTTTTAAAAACTTGCTTGACTTACATTATTATCAGGTTGAACAATATGAAATTACTAATATTCAACTATTTTTAATTTAAAAATGGAAATTTCATATGCTTCAACCCAAACATCAGTGCTTAGTACAATATAAAGAATAACAATGTGGTCTATATTACTTATTTATTAGAGTTTTAAAATAAGTAAAGTTATCAGATATCCTGTTTCATTGGGCAGTTTTTTAAATTATATCAACTGTATTATAATTTTACAAGAAACTAATTAGGATCTCACCCAATAGTCAATCTTATACTACCTTTGTTTCTGGGTCTATTTTATTTTTGACAGCTTATTGTGATTTGGATAATTTACAAGGACATGAGGGAAGCAAATGGAGGAAAACTGAAAGTAGGTAGGAGAGAATATAACAGATTGTAGGATGTAAATTACATAAAAGTTACATATTTGCTACCTAAATATGTCAAAATGATTCCTAAAAGAACATTACTTTTGAAATGTTGTTATCTATGCTAATTAATAAAAAAAAGAAATTTATTCTGTAAGAAGTTTGGTTTGGTTCACAGTACTCTCCTTCCTGAACATTTAAATGTTTCCAAAAATAAACCTAAATACTTTTGGGTATCTTAGATATCTTTAATTTAGGAAATCTGTGTCTTTATTTTTTAATTTTTTTGTGTGTAGGCCAAAGTTGTGAGGGATGAGAGTGAGAGGATTCACCAGAGACAGAGTGGGGAGCAGAACAGGCAGATCTACTGAAATACACTGCTGAGGGGAACAGTGGGCAAGATGGGAGAAGGTTTGCTGTGCTATATGTGGGTTAGGTTAGATCCCTGGCCAGGGATTGAACTCAGGCTACAGCAGTGATAGCACTAAGACTTAACCCAGAGGCCACCAGGGAGGCCCTGTGTCATTAATCTTGATGGAGAAGTGATGATTGAATATTTGTGTTAGAATCACTGATTAGATTTTGGAAATTAGAATAAACCTGGAACTTTTCTTATTGCCTCTATCAATATAAATTTCAGATTGATCAAAGATGTTAATGTGAAAAATGAAGCTAGAGTACTAAAAGATCAAAGGAATGTGGGATGTGAGCAGAAAGCCTATATTTGTTACATTAAAACTAGAGTTCACATGAGAAAATGTCAAAACTAGTAAGAATTGTAACCATCCTAATGCCAAGATTATAAGTAATAAACTAGGAAAGATATTTTTAACACAGATTAGGAAAAGTAAATATTCTTAACATGAAATAAAAAGAAAAAAAGGTATAAATAAGCATTTCACATAAAAAATGCAATTAAAACATGAAACTTTTTCAATCAGTTGATTGGTAAAGATTAAGGTTTGTTTACCCTGTTGGTGAATATATTGGTCACTGTTGTGGGAATGTAAATTAATGTAACATTTGGAAGCTTGTTTTGGCAATATCTAGCAAACAAAAAATATGCACAGAGTGACTCAGCCATTCTATTTGTACATTTTTTCTGAATGATATACATAATAATATCTGGATAAGGATGATCCTTGCAGTATTGTCTAATTTAAAAACTAGAAACAATGTCAATGTTCAGTCATTGTTTGCCAGTTAAATTGTGGAACTGCTGTTCAATGGAATACAGTACAGGTGTGTATTAAAGAAAGATGGGTGTGCACTTCGATGTGGTATATTAATAAGTGAAGGAAGTACATTGAATGATAATATGCATGCTATCCCAGTTGTGTGAATTTATTCTTTAAATTTGAAGATGAGCACTTTTGCTTCTTTTCAAAGAAAATTTCAGGAAGATACATGAAGCATGAAGCAGTGATTTTGGAAAGGGGTGCAAAAACAGGACAATAACTGGCTTAAAATGGATACTTTATTATTCACCTTTTTGTCCTGCTAGATGTTTGTTTTTTTTTTTAGCTCTCTTTTCATTGTAAACCTTATTATTTAGGCCAACATACCCAGTGGAAGAATTAGAAGAAGAAACTGTTCCAGAAGATGATGCAGAATTAACATTAAATAAAGTAGATGAAGAATTTGTGGTATGTATGTATGTTATACTTTTTGTTCATTTCGCTTTTATATTTCCTTCCCTTAATTCTCTCAGACCTCCAATTTCTGGAACATATTCTATTTCATTGTTTCTAGAGAATAAAAGTTTTTAAATTGAGTGCCAAGTATCAATCATTTAGGCCTATTGTTAAGATTGTTTTCTCTTATGATTGAGATCTGAATTTAGCAGAGCTTCTTAATCTGTAGATCACTAGTTACATGAGTAAATGTTTTCTTAATGATCATTCATGATCTTGAATAGGCTGTAAATAAAAAAAATAATTTAAAAATCTACTGTCTTAAGGCCATATTGAAGCCCTTCCTTGAAGGATCACCCGTGAGGCTATTAGTTCCCTTATATAATGGCTCTTGAATTTTTGTCTTTCCTCTGTTCTTTACTTTCATTATTTTATTCTAAGGGTTTCCTTCTTATTTTTTCCATTCCCCTTGTTAAGGAGAACTGGCTCACTGCCAAAAAGCTGTTATATGCTAGGATATTACTTTGTTTTGTTGCCAGACTCTGTGGGGTGGCTCAAGGTGGTAGAGATAATTTCTGAAACTAAAGTTCTGCTATAATCATCTAGATACTAGAAACCTGCAGCTTTGGACTGTTTTGGCCGTATCAGGATAGGGTATCTTGATAAGTATAAGGAAGAAAGAGTATTGATCATGACATAGTCTTACCCGCTATATTGTTAGTGTTCCCAAATTACTGAGATTAGGATCCTCTATTTTAAAGCTGTTTTTTTCCTGTCTTTTGTTTATATTCTTTATAATGGTCTCTTAATATTTATAAGTTTAATTTCTTTTTTAGTACATACTATTAAAGTTTTTTTTCTTATTTTTTGTTTAATCCATCACAGCTCAACAAGTGTTTATTGATCATCTATGTAAATAGTCCTGATTAGGTCATTGTAAAAGCATTATAAGCTTGACTTTCCTCCTGTGGGAATTGAGTCATTGACATTTCAATCACTTACCATTCTTAAGTAGACTATCATTAGTACAAACACAGAAGACTGAATATTTTTCAAAGTTGTGCATCTTTGGCTATGCTTTAGACTTAAGATGTAAACAGATCATTTTGACTATACCTCTCCTTCACTGCCACCTCCCTAAAAATGTAATCACTTGAGTGTATGGAATATGCATTTACATTGTTTCATACTTTATCAAAATCTTTCCAGTTCTGTAAAGATTCATGCCATTCTCATAGCTTATCTTAGTGGCTCCCTCCCATCCTAGGGGTAGGCCAGAGGTGCAGGGGTGAGAGGATTTACCAGAGACAGAGTGGTGAGCAGAACAAGATGAATCTACTGAAGTACACTGCTGATGGAGGCAATGAATGAGACAGGAAAGGTCTGCTGCACCATATTGGTTAGCTCACTGGCCCGGAATTGAGCTCATGCCACAGTGGCTGACAATAGCTTGATAATGCTGAGACTTCACCTCTGCATCACCAGGGAGGATCAGCATTTGCTTTCTAACAAGCTCTCATGTGATGCTGATGCTGTCTGTCTTAGAAACACACTTTGAGAAACACTGTCTTGCATAATTCTAAATTCTTGAGTGTAAATATTATCTTTGAAATCCTGCAGCTTTTATACATGTGAAAGTGTTCACCAAACAACACCCACCTATTGATTTTTTTTTTCTGTATGAGACTTGAGGATTCAGGTTCATTGGTTTTATTGCCATGTCCTTAAGTTTGAGTTATTCTTGTTAAATGTCCCTTGTTACCACAAAGAATTTGAAGAGAAAGTGGAACTTATGTTTTCTCCTTCATGTTCATAGAACCTGCTACAATTCCCTATGTGCTTCTGACCCTGTCTCCCATATCAGGACCAGCTTGGAATCTACTTGAAATATAATCTAAAATTCAGTGTTGATATATTGATGTATATATTGCAAATCTTTAGGTATATTTAATATTTTAATATCTTTAAATAGATTTAGGGGCTATGGACAAAACCGGTACTAATAATATATTGGACTTGGACAAATAAATTATGATATGTAAAAAATATGCATTAATGTATTTAGTTCCTGGAGCAGGTAAAAATACTGTCTGTCTACCCACCATACATATTTGCCCATCTTAGCCATGTTACTCAATATTTTCTATAACTCCTTCTGTTGCTTATTCAGATAGGACAGTTTCTTGCCTCTGTTCTCAGTTTATTCCTAACTATAACAATGGTTCCCTTTTTTTTTTTCTTTCTTCAGTGATTATAGAAAAGGCCCTATTATAAACTTCATTTAAACACCATTAAAACTCCAAAAATAATAGTATATCCACTTTATGCTCACTACTAGGCTTTTAAATACCCTCTTCTGCATTAGCCTTTATATTGAGTATAGTATATGATGTATGTGAAAACTGGAAATACATTTTTAAATTGTAAGTTTTATAATAATTGACTTTTAAAACTTTCATTTTCCTAAGGAAGAGGAGACAGATAATGAAGAAAATTTTATTGATCTCAACGTTCTAAAGGCCCAGACCTATCGCTTGGTAAGTTACTTGGAATCTATATAGGATCAACAAACTGGAAATTGAAGCAAGTAAAAACTATTGCTGCTGGAAATTGAGGGAAGTTGGCCATTATTATACATGTTGTTTGAAAAGTAGCTCTCAAAATTGTTTTCCTATATATAAATGTTGTGGTTTAGCAAATAAAAAATCCAGAGGAGTGAGTGGGGCAACTCATCTATAACATGGACAATCAACAGTGTCTGTCATGCAAACCAAAAATTTATTTGCCAGATTTTTTTTTTTAGTGGAAAAAAAATTATTCCATTTTAAGTTATTTTCCATTGTATGCTCCCAATATTAAATGTTTTTGATTGTAGGAAGAAATTTAAATTCAAATGGTTTCTATTAAAACTACTATATAGATAGGTAGTCAAACATTGCTTTAAGTCAGTTTTTTGTCTTTTTAATTAGGAAACAAATTCAGTCTATAAAAGAGAACTCACTATATTTCAAAAGTATATACGAGATTTTTGCAGTTTCTTATGTGTATATTTCAATAAAGTGATTCTTGTTACACATTCAAAAAATTACCTATGAAATATATTCTTATTTGTCCTTTATTTAATTGTTGTCTAATTGTACAAGCAAGTTTGGCTCTATCATGAAGACTTCTTTGGCTACCCCACTCAGAATAGTCTCATTTATCATTTACTGCCTAGTATTGTTAGTCAACATTAGTTGCTGTTATTAATGTGATGTGATGTGTGTATTCTTCCTCTTTGAGATGTAAAATAATTTTGTAGCTAAGTTGCCTGAGTGTATGAGTTGACTTTAATACTTTTAATACTTAATCTGTATCTGATCTTGGGCAGGTTTTCAAACTTCTTGTACTCTCTTCATCTGTAAAATAAAGATAAAAACATCACCTTTTTATAGGATTTTTAAAGATTTTTACTCTATGTAAAGCATTTATGGTGTCTGGTACATAGAATGTGCTTGGCAAATGTTGGCAACAACCAAAATCATATCTTTCCTCCACAACTTCCCTCTCAAATTTAATTTGTATAAGGTCAAGCATAATGATCACTTTTTATATTCTTCATAGTGTAACACAGTTAAATGAATGAAGTATTTTTTATTGCTCAATTGAAAATTATGTTAGGATAATGTTTAAATCCAAAATAATTAGCTCCAGTTTTAACAACACACTTAAAGATCACAGTGCAGTTTTCAAAGTACTTGAAAATACATTCTTTTATTGACCTTATGAGGTATTTGGGTAGATTATCCCCATTTTAGAAGTACAAAAAATGACAGACAATTGGGACAGTTTAATCTCTTAAAAAGTTAACAAACTACAGTAGTGTAATTTAAACTCATTTTCAAAAAAAAAAAATAAATAAACTCATTTTCTCCAAACCCTAAGTCCACCTTTTTTCCTTTTAGTATAATAAGCATTCAGTAGAATAGATATGGTTTGATTTCTATCTTGAGTATATAAAAACAGATGATTAGTGTTCCAGTGTTTGTTGAAGGATGATGATGACAACGTATTCCTAAAAGTATGAGGGAAGGGGAAAAAAAAGTAGAGATTAATACACAGTTATTATACAGAAATTATCATTATTCATTCTTTTATTGATGATATAAATAGAGGCCCAGAAAAGTCACTGGGATTCCTTTGGAACAAAATAGTTTGAGTATTAGAAAGGACCAAGGTAATTTAATTTGCCTCTTCCACTTCCCTACTGGTCCTGATTCCAATTTTCACCTCAGTTAGCTATGTAAAGAAGGGGTTCCCCCTACTGTGTATTCATAAATTATCTGAATTATTAGATCCTTTAGACAAAGATTATATAACATCTCTTTGGAACTAAGACTTGTGGTTGCATCTTTGCAAGTTGAAGAAGTCTGAATACCAGGTGTTTGTGGATGGTCATCCATGAAGAATTAATGAGGCAGAAACCCTTTCATATTTTAAAAAAATTGGCAAGCTTATAATGTTGCCCACTAAAACCATCTGCCTGTGACAGTTGTATCTGACTATAGCTTAGACCGATTCATACTATAGCTCAGGCTGCTGTTTCCCCAAGACAGAATTGCAATATAGGTTAACAACAGATTTAAGGCTTTCTGTTTCATGCAGCAGGTGGATTCACAATGCAGAAGAAATATTATTTTAGTAAAGTTGAATATGATTAATTCCTCACTAGAACAAGAATGATATATACTGTCTAGGAAATTGAAGCATTAAATGTATATGTCACTGTGCCATTCACAGCAATATATGGATTACAGCAAGCCTTCTCTACCTGTGGTTTTGAAACAATAGATGCTTCTCCAGTCGTTCTCTACTCCATCACCCTGCTTGTCTTTACAGATTCTGGCATTATATTAATTCTGATTTTATTGTCTCTCTCACCACTAAAATGCAAACACCTCTAGAGCAGGAGCTTTTTCACATATGTGTGGTATGTAGAAGGTACTCAGTATGGAATAATATTGAATGAATACATACATCAACAAATGCTATTTTGCATTTGTAATTTTGTGGGCAAAGTATAGTTTAATCTTCATTGAGAAATGAACTTCTCAATAACTGCTTCCTCTTCTATGTACTGTGTAAAATAATTCAGGAAGAAAACCTGCTTCTGTTCCTTTATTTCATTAAATAAAGTATGGCTAGACCCTGAAAAGCATGATTTTAAATATCATGATAACTCAGGAAGATGTGATAAAAGGAGCAAGAAAGAATACAAATGAGAAAGACATGTTACAGATTATATTCTCTGGAAATAGAGGCTGAGACAGAGTTTGGGGTACAAAAGTCATAAGTAGACATTGTAAAAGGAAAGGGAAGAAACCAGGGTTAGGCAGAAGGAAAGTCTAACTCTGATACAGGCCTGTCATAGTCTTGACCAACCTGTTGAGGAACCGGGAGTGTTACCTGCTTGCCTCAGTTCCTGGAACAGGCTGCCCCACGCCCTGTTCCACAGGCCCAGATAAAGGAATCCTCTGCTAGTGAGACAGAATCTGAGGGGCCTCTGTCACTGCTGAGTATGGACACTGCTGGCCGTACGCCCTGCAAATGATCAGCAAATCCTTCTTTGAAAGGAGACCTGGTGACCCATCTTCCTGACCATCACAGTGTGCTTGAAGCCTAAAACTGCTGTTTTGAAGAAGAATTTATTAAAAGATACAGTGTGGGTCTTGACTAAATTTTGAAATGTCTGCCTAATGGGATTATGACACAATAGTAGTTTTCATAAATATTAAAAATTATGTTTTAAGACAAGGATTCCTCCAATTTATGATGAATGCTTGCAGTGATGAAATTGGTTTGGAAAGCAGGAACATTTCAGAGTATCTACTTTGATTTAAAATATATTTTTTTAAACCTTATTATTATTGTATGGTTCCTCTAGTTCTATGATTGTGCCACATAATGTCTCAAGAAATTAACTCCTGCTTAGTGAGGGGTTGCTATAGTTTACAAGGTTTCATTTGTAGCTTGATTCTTTGAATTTTGATTTCGTTTTTCTTAGAAGGGAAACAAATATAGATGAATATTAGGTTTCACGGCTAGCCCACAAAGTTACCCGTTCTCTCTATCCCTCTGATTCCTCAAATGTCCTTGAAATCTGAAATCTAGCCAAAGCCTTCCTGAGCATGGTCATGGGAAAGGACACTGGTGCTGTGTTAAGACTCTGACAGTTGACCTGTGATGGTGAGGGGTACAGTGGGATGTTCAGACATGTGAGGGGTGAGAGCAGGGAAGGAAAACTGGTGGGAAGGTGTTAGGGAGCTGTTTGGGCCATTTCTATTTCTAACTTGAGTAAGTCAGTTGGAAACTGCCTGCATGTTCATGGCAGCTATGCTGTAATTTACGAGTGGTTTTTTGTAGCTCCCCTCCATTCTGAAGCTCAATAGAATCACAGCAACAGTGTTCTGGCAGCATAACGCAGATGTGTCATTCTCCTCCCCCAGTGAAAAAAAGATGGGAGGGAAGCTGTGCGCTCTCTGAATTCTATTTTTAAATGCCCATCACTTCATTTCAAAACATTTTTTTCAAACATGCCATAGATACCATTCTTCTTTGAGATGCTAAATTTGAGGTTTTAGAAACCAAATCCTAAGTTATACAGCATAAAACCAACTATCTCAAAAGGTTTAAATACAATTGGTTTTTAATTACTTAGCAAAAAATTCATTGTGCCAAGAATGAGAGGATTTTTAGCTTAAAAAGCAAAAGCTGTAAGGAAGTAAAAATCTGCACTGAGAATTAAAACATCAGTTTTAGTTTATAGAATGTTCTCTTGGCAAGTCTAAAATATTACAATTTAAAGGGGAAAAGATGGATCTACTTTGGTTAATACCTAAAATACTTCAATTTTTCTTTATTTTAGATATGATTTATACTTCCCTTCTGGACAAAATGTTCTTTCTGAGCAATACAGGAAAAAAATACAAACTATTCTACAACATAGTTTGCCACATAGGTTATCACTGGTTCTCTTTCCTGCTTAAGGAAATTTTTTTTCCTCTTTCCTAAAACATTCGATTGTTAGTTCTCTTGTCTATGTTGTGACTTAAAGAGGCCTACGATTGGTATTTCACAGGAGAAACTATTAAACCATCACATGTTTGTGACAAAATACATTATGACTGAATAAAAGCTTTTATTTCTCTGGTAACCAGCCTGCACCACCCCATAAGTTTTGCCTCTGGAGCTGAATAGGAAATGTGGGTTAGAGAAAAAAGTTGTGCTCCTAACTGCAGAGAAGGCTCAAAATGCAGTTCTTACTGGTTTTAAAAGTTTTTGCTTGATTTTCAGTGTAGGTTTTGAAGTTACACTTGACATAGGAAATGTCCTTATTTTCATCTTGGTTTTGTTGTGAGCTTAGCAAGACGGAATGAGTCTAGCAAGGACTTTTCAAGGTCCTATCCAGACCTACTGGGTCCTTATGTTCACTGTAGATACAATGGTAGAAATAGCTTGACTTTGTGTCACTGACCATATGACCATGAATTAATCTCATTGCGATTCTACTTAACTGTAAAAGGAAGACACAGTGCTTTTCAGGGTTGTTTGAGATTTATATAACTTAACTGGACAGCACCTAACATGATGCTGCCATAGAGTTGCCCTTGATGTATTATTTTATATAGCTTTCACCTTTCTTAGAGATTGGAATTAGTTACTTTCTTATATGCCATAGAAGAATAGAAAAAACCCCAATCTCTCAGTCTCTAGGTTGCCATTACTAAAAAATGCCATGAGCTTTGCATAGGATATACGATATCAAGAAATTTGCATTTTGGCATAAATTAGGAAGCCTAGTGATACCATGGCTTTATGCTCATAATCTGTCATGGGGATTTTTACTGAAGACCCACTGAACTAAATCCATTGTCACATAAGTGCTCCTCTATAGAAATGATAAATGGGAATTTGTTGAAAAGTATATGATTTTTCTAGGAATCATTTGAGAGCTGTCTTTTTATAAATGCATGGGTTATATTTCCTTAACACAATTAGCTATTGTGCTACTTATTATGTAACTCAATATATTATACAGGTACCTAGAATGTATGCTTCTTTCAGCCCTGTATAGAATTATATACTTTCAGTCACCCCCATCATCCACTCCTAGTTGCATTAGGACTTTGAATACCAGTCTTTGACAATGATTCATTATCATTTGGGACATCTAGTTAGTCACTAAAATTTGTGAATATCTCACATATCCATCACTTCAACTGTCTTCAAAGCCAGGTCCTCCTTTCATCTGGTGTATTTCAATATGATCTTCAGTCTTTCAATCCCACCTCCATCCTTTTCCAAAAATTTTCACCCTACTCCTTTATCTTACTTACCTAAAACATGGTTTTTATCAGGTAATTTTGAATTCAGTCAATATTGATGACTTTTAATTGATCATTGGCTCATTTGTATAGATTATAGAATCATAAAGGTTTGGTCTTTCAAGATTCTTAGCATTGTGCCCACATTATCAAACTAATTTTCCTGTTAAGTAACTCTTTTTAAAAATTTTTATTGTTTTGTTATTGAAATACCATTGTTTTACATCCTTGCTAGTGTTTTGACAGTATAGGATTTCCTCCCTCAGGTATAGCCACCATAGAATTCACATCTTGGAAGCACCCAAAGCCCTTCATCAGAGTCTATTGTGCATACTGTGTCCTCCCAACTCCCCACCACCATTCTCAACCCTCTTCCAACATATGAGTGGATCAGTAAGGTATACTATATACCCAGTGGAATACTATTCAGTAATCAAAAAGATAGAATCATATCATTTGCAGCAACATGGATGGAGCTGGGAGGGATTATGCTAAGTGAAATGACCAGAAAGAGAAAGATGAATGCTAATATTATGCTAAGTGAAATGACCAGAAAGAGAATACTAGATGGTATCTTTTATATGTGGAATATAGGAAAGCCCAATAAAAGGTCAGACAAAGACAAGTTTTGTAAACAACACTTTTTAAGTTGACAATAGATCAGTGACTTCAGAAGAAAATAATTTTATTTCCAGTAAACAGTTCCTTTCATAGGTTTTCAATGATCTTCCATGCCATCCCATCCTTCCTTTTTTGTCTCTTGCCTAAAATGCTTTCCTGTCATCTCTATCTGATTCTTAAATGTTCAAGATTCAGCTCATCTTCTGTTTTCTCAGACACCTTCGCTTATCACCCAGTCCCATTTAATCCTATGATCCACAAATCTAGAACCCATAAATCTTAATAAAAACATAACTAGAATGTTTTTTCATAATGATTTTTATCATTCTACTCACTGTCTCTGGACTAGAACAAAACCTGGTATCTAGGCACTAAATATAAATGTATTGGATGAATAAAGTCATTCTGCCTTGCTTATAACTCTTCTCTGCCTCACCTTTGGCTGAGAGGACAGCATTCACATTTCTCACTTTCATTAGGAAGTATTCCATAGCCTCACTTCTTCATCTTAACCTCTAAATCTTTCACAATGTAGTCAACTCTCTTTTTTTTTCTTTGTTCCCCACTATTTTCTAAGTCTTTAACCTCTCTTCTTGTAATCATCACAAGCCATGTTGATTCCCATTTCAGCATTGTAAAACTGATGATGTTTTTCTGACAAACACTTGGCTTATCTCTTTACTATCTATTTACATCCCATAGATTATTGTAAGTTTAGCTTTAATATTACTATCACCATTAAAACACACTTCTTTCTTTTATTCAAACTTCTAAAGCATTTACCACCTATACCTACAAGTTTGGGAACATTAATCAAGATATTTTTTTCTGTTTTATTGATAATAACCTTACATTTTTTGAAAGTGAAGTTATCCCTGGTTTAAAAGAATGAATATATAACAACAAATCAGACAACCTAGAAGGAATATACAAATTCCTAGAAATATATAGTTTTCTAATACTGACTCTTGAACAAATAGAAAATTTGAATAGACTGTTAACTAGCAAGGAGATTGGATCAGTAAACAAAAACCTTTTAACAAACAAAAGTCCAGGACCATACAACTTTATTGATGAATTATATCAAACATTGAAAGAAGACTTAATAACTATCCTCTAAGTCTCCCCCCCAAAAAAAGAATGTAGAGGAGGGAACTCTTCCTAACAATCTTTACAAGACCTGAATTATTCTTGTACCAAAATCAGACAAGGACATATCACACATATTACAAAACAAACCACTAAAAAGTATAAAGAAAAATGTAAAATTTTCCCAAACCCCAACACTGGATTTAAGTGTTTATATTCTTTTGTGTGTTATTTCCCTGAAGTTATGTAAGATGCTAACATTTGGTGGATGAAGGATATATGAGAATTCTTTGTGTTATTTTACAGTTTTTTGTAAGTCTGAAAGGAGTCATAATACCAACACAGAAGTAGATTAGTGAAGTGGAGAGTTCATAAAATAATTGAAATATATGGTGATATGAAGCAATGCAGAACAGTGGGGAAAACTAAACAATTCAATTTCACAGTGGTAGATATCAGGCTATCCATTTAGAGATAAAAGGTGGACTCCTTCCTCATATTTAACACCTGAATAAACCTCACATGGATCAACAAATTAAAAAATGGCAAGGTACAAAATCAAAAATCAAGTGCTAAGTTATATTCTCAAGTATTGAAATAGGCAAGGTAAAGCATTGAAAGGATTAAAAATAATAATAATACAAATCTGAATGTATAAGAATTAAAATCTTATATATGAAGGATTGGGGTGGGGAATATTGTAAAGTTAAATACAAGTGATGAACTGAGGGGAATATGGTTGCAACCTGTAAGGCAAAGAATTATGGATATATATGTGTAAAGGTGTTTCAGAACTTGTGGCTCTAGTGTAATATTGCTTGGACCCTGCCACTTACTAATGTAAAATGGAGACAATTGTCTGAATGTAAATCAGTTTTATTACTTTCAAAAATGGAAATAAGACTCTCTTGATTCATGATGTTATTATTGGGCATTTAATTCATATGTGAAAGCTTCTAGTAGTTTTCCTAGCATACAATAATGATAATAGTAACTACTAAAATATATTATGCATTTATTCTGTACCAGGGACTGTATTTTAAAAATGTCAGCTAATTTAATCTTCACATCAACACTTGAGGAAGGTACTATTATTTTCACCCTTTTACAGATGAGAACCCTGAGATATAGGGTTTAAGTAACTTGATCCAGAGCTAGGAAGTGATGGAGTTTGAACAGAATTGGTATTTCCAATGCATCCTTTGAACATTTACAACATACTGTGGGATCCTCAAACCAACTTAGTTCCCTTTTTCTTGAGTCTTGGAACAATTTAATCTTGACAGTTATTTGGAATTTTAAATCCCTTTCAGTAGGTATATTAATTTTGCTCTTTAAATGTATTTGTGCACTGGTATATCCATGAGGTTAATATTTCAAATAAAGTCAGGCCATATGAATTAAACAATTTATTAACTCTACAATATTAAGTATAATGTCCATAATAGTGTCACTATAGATTCTTCTTGGGGTACTTCCTTTGGTTTTATTTTTAGAAAAGTGAAAATATTAGAGATGAGTTTCTTAGCACTTAATGCTTATTAAAGTAAAGTCGTAGCAACATTTTGATATATTAATCATAAATAGCATTGTAAGTTGAATTCTCATTCAAAAATAACTTCAGATTTCTTATTGGGAAATGAAATTGAAGAGGAATTGAGGAAGGTTTTTTTTTTCATTTGTATGAACATAATTCAAATTTACATAACAATTCAGGATAAACTTTCTTTAAATGAGACCAGAAATAAGAAGTACTGGTGAGGATGCGGAGAGAAAGGAATCCTCTTACACTGTTAGGAGGAATGTGGACTGGTTCAGCCCCTATAGTAAGCAGTGTGGAGTTTTCTTAAGACAGTAAGCTGTATCTGCCATATGACCCAGCAATTCCACTCCTAAGACTCTACCCCAAAATCACAAAAACAGTAATTCTAAAGGAAACTTGAACACCTATGTTTATAGCATCATTATTTACAAAAATCAAGATATGGAGACAGATTAGCAGATCAAAAAGATGTGGTATATATGCAATGGAATACTGCTCAGTGGTCAAAGATAAACTCACGACTGCAGCAACTTAGACGGAGATTATGCTAAACGAAATACACCAGAAGAAAGATAAATACTGGATATTGTCAATTACACGTGGAATGTGGAAAAAAAAAACAAGCAAAGGGTCAGACAAAGACAAATATTAAAGCCAACACTTGAAAACTGACCATAGATCTGAGGCATCCAGAAGAAGAGAGGGGGAAAGAGAGGAGTGAGAGCAAGAGGGAGGAAAGAGACAACACAATAGAATAAAGTGAAGGGCTGTAAATGCTGCTTTGGTGGCAGGAGACCTAGGATGACTACACCTAGCTTTTACTAACAAGAATGTAAAACAATGGCACTTCATTAAAAATAAAAATAAATGCATTTAAAGGTCAAAAAATGACAAATAAGTAGTATTTAAAAGTTACGAGTTTAACAATCTTAAAAATGAACTTAAAAATTTTTTATGAACTTCATTCATTTAAAGACAGAGGCTACCATCTGTCTGTTTCTTTTGAATTAATTTAAGTTAGGGCTTAATTTAGTTATTCAGAACAAATCTAAAAATACCTTTTATATAGTATTAAACACTTTCATCATAGTAATATAGTGTAAAATCATATAAAACCCAATTTAGAAAGAAAATAGTGAATCATACTCAATCTGTGCTGCTTTAATCATGAAGAATTGATGTGAAAGTTTTAACTGCTTTAAATATGATTTGTTAAAATCATTGTATTTGAAGGGAACACTCTTCTTCATTGAAATAACTTTCTATTTATCTAGCTTTTTATTGTTAGGTGGTAAAGAGAAGGAACACTAAATGCCCTTAGGAGAAACCCTGTTTATTGTGTAATGATACAATATATATTTGGCACTTAGCTTCTTAGGAACCTAGCCTATCTTGAACAAAAAATTAAATGAGGAAAAATGCATAAAAAGTTTTCTGAGCAACAAAAAATAGTTACAATTACTTACATTTTTAAAAAATTCTGTAAGGAATCCCAAACTCGCCCCCTTCCTGAGCTCTCAGTTCCTTGTCCCCACTTACCTTCTATCCACCCCCACATTCATGCTTAGCCTAAATTCTAATAAGCTTGGATACTAGACTTCTAAACCCACAGCAATTTCAGAGAAGGAACAGGTGCCACAGGCAATCAAAGAGACCACCACAGGTGATCACTAGCAACAGTAAGCACTTTAAAAGGAGACATAAGAATGCAAAAATTGTAGCTCTGGGATCATTCAATGTATGTGAGATGTCTGGATTTTTTAATTCAATTTAAACGTCCAGATTTCTCAGATTGTGAGCATAATTTTGTTATAGTGTATTGCAAAAGATAATCAGGAAAGATTAAATTATGGCTAGTGAATATCAGCATTTACTAGTATCCAGTATCCAGTCTAGCAGCATCTCCTCCTACGAAGTTAGAATTCTGACTTGGCAAATGAAGTCAGTTGCTCTTCCTTCATCACTAGTTTAGGATTGGGATCTCCTGACCCTTCCTTCATCTCCCATTTTCACTGAGTAGTCTTATTGAGCACAATTTCTGTTCCAACCTTCATGACGTAAGTGTGCCCATCTAGGCTCCCACCTGAACTTGTAATATCTCTCTAACTTCTAACTCCTAAGGAAATGTCTTCTTATGGGTGATTGAACTTCACTCTTGGGTCTGCTCGCACAGTCATCTATGTTCCCTTTACCAGGTAAAATGTTTCTTAACCAATGACTGAGGGAAGTAATGTACCCTATCTGTTGTCAGGTTTTAGAAACACTGCTTTAACCTACCCCTAACTTTCTTTCTTCTTTATTTCCAGTGATGAAATGTGTTAACCAGAGCTAACTATTCAATCTGACTTGGACCTTAGGGACCAAAAAGATCCTAAATTTCCAAACTTTTGTGATTATCAACACAGCATAGCTAAAATGAGTTCCATGGTAATCCCTGCTAATATCAGGAAGTCATAGTCAACATTGCTCCATCTTTTAAACTCCTTTCCCTATGGTATTTTCTAATAATATGTGTGTAGGACATATTAGAAATAGATTGAACCCAAAAAGATTTTTTTAAAGTTCTTAGCTTAAAATGTCACTTTATCATGTATACCAAGACTATTGCTCCCACTGACTATCGTATGTAACAACTTTTTGTGTTACTAGGTTTTTCTATTAGTGTCAGGTTCATTACTCCCTCTGCTGGTATTCATAGTGTACCTGGAGTACCCAAAATTAACTAAGAAATGAAGGTATTTTGAAGGTGTATCAGATTTTGTATTCACACTTAAGCTAGTGTGACCAAAGCACCTTTGTATTACTACACAGGCTACCCAACAGCTCTGGGGCTGCAAAGGGCTTTCAGCTGACCTCCCTTTCATATATGTTAGCCTTCCCTTGTTTTAACCCTCTCACCATAGACCAACTACATCCAATTGTGTATATTTATAATGATATATGTATATGTATATGTGTATGTATACACACACAGAGAAAACAGAATATCTTTAGCTATTTTAATGACTCTATTAATATTACCTGAGAAAAAGAAATATTACTAGAACAGAATTCTGAGCAAGCTATTATCATTACGTCCTTGAACTAACTTAGTAGTATGCCCTGCTATTTAAATTCAGGGTTACCTTATAGGATGGTTTACAGTATTTAATTATTCCTTTGGCATTCTTAGGGTCAGTTCTTACCATTTTCTTTTTCTTAGGATCAATTTTAACCCCCATTAAATAGCCTCAGACCCTCCTAATTGTAAATGCTTTGAAGGCAGGGATTAAATTCTTTTATCTTTCCACACTGAGCACAGTGCCTGCTTCTAATGGTGTATGTTGCAAGAGCTTAAGAAATGCTTATTGGTAAATTAATTAATTATAAATGAGACTGGATAGCCCATGTCTTACTGTGTTTCTTTAGCAGTATTAATTGGAAAACACAATTTCCCAAGAGCTGTGCTTTTTCTTAGTTAATGTTTCAGGGAGTGACTTTTGTTATGATTATATGAAATTTTGATAAGTAGAAACAGCAGTTTTTTTCTTTTTTACTAATAGCTCTACCTAAAATACCATTTTTTCAATGGGGAAAAAACTGAAAAGGAAATGTTTTCAAAGCATTATAACCTAGAAATGGTATAATTTTAAAATCATTTATACTTCATATGTAGGGTTGCTTCTTTTATGTATCAGCTGTTAGGCATTGGGAAATTTTGTGTAAGGAGTGAAGTTATGAAATAGGTGTATAAACGTGGAAGTAGAAAGATATTGTATTGTTGGATAGGTTAATGCTGCTGTCCCAAGCCTAATGTTCTCTTTTTGCCCTTTCTTCATTTGGTAAGTAGGCCATTTCTCCCAGTATATTAACTGTGGCTTCAGAGTGAGTGAACACTTTTGAAAGGTTGCATGAAATCATTTTAGGACATTGGGAGTAGCAGTTAGCAAATTATTGCTTACAGGAACCAAGTAATAAACTAAGTGGGGTAAATAAAACCTACCAAAGAGTCCAGTATACAAATAAGATATGCCCTGGAATATTTTAATGTAGTGCTTGACCTTCATGAACCCTACTAACTCTTAGATTCTGAATCTGATTCAAACAGAATCACTGTAACCCATATGTCTTTGTGAAAATTAGAAGGTGCACTTCATTGAGTAGCAGTTTTTGAGTGTTTATGCAAAACTTGAAGAATCCCATGTTGGGAGCTGGAGCAAGTGGGAATGTGGATGGGTATCTTCGCTGGCCTTGTTTGGTGGGTCTGAACTCCACCCTCCTATAAGGAAGGAAATAGGAAGAGCTGAGAAGGGGTTGGGTTTAAGGAGTACTGGGTCAGGGATTTAATCAGCAGCATTAGACTTCAATTCTCCCAGACAGCAGTTCTATAAATCACTTATTTTTAAATCAATGACCAGAATATTCATTAAGAATCATTTGCAACTGCTACTGAGAAACTACTACTGTGCCGTTGGGTCAGTATGGCTCTTTGGAGTTGAACCATAGGGGCCGATAACACTAACAGGAGTAAGTCTGTGTTTTGTACATCCCCCACTACCCATTTCAGGGTTCACATACATCCTTCCACTTCCACAAGTCTACCTTGTTTGTTATAGAAGAGGACTCTATCAAAATTGGGAATGAATACTACAGAATGTGCCAGTGAGTGTCAAATACCTGACTATTCTAAGCATATGCATGTTATGGGTGCAAGCATGAATTTACATGACATAACTTTCTTCATGGCTTTAGATTTCGGCTGGGAGACCCAGTGTCTCCTTGCCTACTGTCACATATATTCTTTTTTAAAAGATATATTTATTTTATTTATGCATACAAGAAGTGGAGTGTAAGCCAGAGGTACAGGGGTAATAGGATTCACAAGAGACAGAGTAGGGAGCAGAATAGGCACATCTACTGAAATACCAAGCCTGCTCAGGACTTGCTAATATGAGCTAGAAGTTAGGGAACAAAGGCTTTCTTATGTCACTAGTGCTCCAGAGACTTGGTTGGAAATAAGTTTAGAACTCCCAAACATCTCATGTTCCCAGCAAATATGTAACCCCCAGCATAAGGTTGTTGTTCTACTTAGTGTTAAAATGGATTGGAAAGATTCGCTTAATGAACCTTCATTTAAGAAATGTCTCTTAGTGACATAAATTCATATGAATGTAATTTAACTGAGAGGTTGTTTACATAGACTTTTTATTTTTAAAATCTGTATGTGAAAAATTATAAACATCCAAAATTAGAAGATAATGAACCTATATATGACAATCCACAATTTCAACAGTTAACATTTTGTCTGTCATGCTTCCTTATAAGCTCTCTCCTTTTTTCTTTGCCCCATAGAATCAAATTTAATATATTAAATTTCAAACATTATATCAATTCGCCTGTTAACATTTCACCATTTAGCTCTAATTTATATGACCTTTTCTTTAATATAACCATGGCATTATCTATAAAATAAATAATTCCTTAATATCATTTAATATTCTTCCATATTCAGATTTTTTCCATATTCTTCCATATTCCATTTCCTTGACTGCTCAAGAATATCTTTGTAGATTGTTCAAATGAAAATCTATATAAAGTGCATGCATTTTATTTGACCGTTTATGTCCCTCATTTTTTCTTTATTAATTTTATCATTTTTTCCTTATATGTTCTTATAATTTATCAAGGGAACAAAAAGTAAAAATTACTATCAAAATTAATGTTTTAGAAGTTTTCTCTCTAAATCATTAATTGAATATTCTTTATGTTTTCAAACCCATATATATTTACTGTTAAAATGTGAAGGACTGAGGGCCCTCCCTGGTGGCACAGTAGGTTAAGCAACGCACTGTGAAGCAAACTATAGTCACTGCAGCACTAGTTCGATCCCTGCCTCCAGTGGGGGAGGTGACCCACATGGCACAGCAGACCTCTCCTGTCTTGCCCGCTGCTCCCCTCAGCGGTGTGTTTCAGTCAAATCTGCCTGTTCTGTTCCCCACTCTGTCTGGTGGGTTCTCTCACCCTACCCCACAATTCTGACCTGTACCCCAGTGCTTGTATGCATAAAGAAATAAATCTTAAAAAAAAAAATGTGAAGGATTGGGAAAGTGGGGGAGGGAGGGTTTTTCCTTTTATGATTCCATTAACAGGAATAAATTGATTGTATTTTTCAAGAGCAGAAACCAAATGCAGAAATTTGACCCCCATCCTATTTGAGTTCAAATAGGTCTGTATTAAATCATGTTTTAAAATTATGCCATAGTTTGACCTAATCAGAATAACTCTATAGTTATTAATACAAGATTTCCAAATAATGATACCTTTGCTTCTGGGATTTTATTTATTCTGTTTTTTAGATTTTGGTTTTATTTTTTAGTATGATAACTTTAAATCAAGAGAGTGTTCTTGCCAGACATTTGTTTGTATCACCTGTGCCAGTAGCAACATACTTTAATGGCTTGTCCATTTGAGTGTTTCATTTGAGTTATCAATCTGACATCAAAAGTGTTTTTTTGGTAAAAATAACTGAATCATATATTTTCTTCCTTTTTAAAAATACTTATTTTGCTGTTCTGTCAGGTTGGTGCATTATTTTCTTTCAACATGGATATGAGGACAGAAAAGAATTTCTATTGCCACTATAATTTTAACAGTACCATGCTTGATATAAATTGTGCAATGCTGCTAAAATGCCTCAAAATTTTATCGTTTCTTTTTATAAACTCTCAATCTTGTGATATCTTTCCTTTCTTAGGATATGAACGAGTCTGCCAAGCAAGAAGATATTTTGGAATCCACAACAGATGCTGCAGAATGGAGTCTAGAAGTAGAACGTGTACTACCACAACTGAAAGTCACGATTAGGACTGACAATAAGGTACGTGAGAGCACCTTTTGTCAATTAACTTTTTATAGGGCAGTTTTAAGGCCAGAGGTACTCGCAGTTATACAAATGATTTAAAAAGGGTATTATGAAGCAGTTTCTATCATTCTGTTTTGAGAATGATAGAAATATATTGTTGTTGAATAGTAATGTAATGTGGTTCAAAAAACAAGGAAGAGGTCTTTAAGATGATTTGGAATATATTATGTTTCCCTGAGATTGAGGGGTATTTTCTTAATACATTTTGAGATAGTCTCTTGGAAATCATTTTTTTAAGTGACTAGTGAGTGAATGAATTAGAATTCCACTATGTATACCAATTGATAAGAATTAGAAAATGGTTTTGAACTCTGATGGATGACAAAACAGAAGACATCCTTGACGTTGTCTTACATAATAATATGTTTAGTAGGTATGGTTATAGTGAAATCTACAAAAAATAAGAAATCAAAGAATAAGATTTGGGCGTTATATCAGGTGAACTAGCCCATTTAATCAACTTTCTGCTTCCTTTCGACCTATAATTTAGAAGTAAAAAATTCAAAGCGAACTATTTGGTCACTGAACAATATTGTTCTCATGAGTCCTATAAAAATATCTGTAAAAAGGGGCTAGAGAGTTATGGAGGTGAGAAAATTAACAGATTTTCATCCTTGGAAACTAGAAACAAACCCCAATATTACAGAACAAAGAAAAACCTCTTCTAAGAAAACCTGTTGCTTTGAAAATATGATCATGTGTCTGCGCCCAGGGTAGAAATCCTACAGACTCTTGTATTGAGAATGTCTTGAAAGCTAGTTCATTCTTGGAATGTCTGAATTTGGGATGTAGAACTGTATCCTGGAGGAGGGAAGAAGTAACCTACACTCCCTAGGGCAATCCTAGAATAGAATAAGGACAGTAGCAATCTTACTAGACTGTGTGTAGACAGCTGTGGACCAAACTTTATCTAAGGTAACTGGGCAAATCCTCTAGCTTTTTTGCTATATATTTGCTCAGTCATTATGGAACTATTATTTAACTACATTGAGGTAAATTCTCTTTTTATCTCTCATATGTGAATTCATATTAAGAATTTCTGCACTGACCACATAACTGATAGAAATCATAATTTACAAAAAATATTTTTAATAAAAATATAATTTCTTTTTTTAATAAAAATATAATTTCTAATTCCTTAGCCTTGTCAGAAAAAATTATCTTTATGAAATTAAAAATCACTGTTGCTATGATTCTAGTTAGTATAACATGTTACAATAATTGTGTAGTTGTGAACTCTGAAATACATCTTAAATCCCACAAGGAAGCAAGTTTAATTTGCTTACTTTCAAACTAAATAAACTTATTAAACCAGACATCTCATTTAGAACTTAATGGGATCTTTTTTAAGCAGAGTTTTTAAGTTTTTAAACAGAGTTTTTAAGCAGAGTCATTGATTTCAACAAAATAAAAGTAGCCAAGGCAAGAAAGAAAGAATTTAATGTAACTGCTAACATATACAGTATTTCAAAACTAAGTGCAGGTCAAATTCTATTACAAACCAATATTGCAGTAATCAAAATCCTAGGTGCTTAGAGAATCAGTGTTCTCCTGATTTGGGGAAGAATTAACAAGTTGAAAGTTGGACTCTTATGCTTTTACCATACATTAGCAACCTTAATCTTGTGAGAATATGTGGTGTTAATTAACTATACATATAAGTAAGTTTTGTGTGCACTATTCCAAAATAACATTCTTTTTATTTAGTGTTTTTTAGACAATATATGTATCATTTTAAATTCAAATTTTTGTGGTATAAAATTAACCTAAAGTCACATTAGTTACTTTTTTAGAATTTTTCTATGGATCATTTGATCTTTGTGTACAGTATTTCATAAGCTCTTCTAAGTATTTAGAATGTTGTAAATTCAAATGCATCTTTATTCAGCTTACATAAGAAAAATAAAATTATACATTGACTTGAGAAAATAAGGGACTAATGAAGACAGAAATATTTTTAATGTCTTAGAAATTTTTTTAAAAATGCATTTTCTCATAGATTCATTCTTCCCTCAAAGAAGAGGTTAACTCTAGCATCATGGTATCTTCCATTCTATCTTTACTCCTGATTGTCAAAAATCAAACCCTCTCTTTTCCTTTTGGCCAAAATAATAACCAAGATAATAATAACACATGCTATTTAAGACTATAGTGGTTTTATCTTTGTGTTTGAGGGGAAAAATAATTTTTGGATCAATGTCTTTTACTGACCACCATTAGACTTATTTTTTAAGTGGCATAGAGATGCAACAATAAGTAAGAAAACCACCATTATTTAGAAATTAAAATTTTTTTTAATGTGACCTTCTATTAGCGTTCAGTAAGTTCCGTATTTATTTTGCACTGGAACATATTTTTGGTTTACTTTTTTTTCTTACAAGTTCATTTATTCCACATATGTGTCCTAATCGGTATTACAAAAAAGGTAAATTTCCTCCTCTGTTCTTTTGACATATCATAAAGTATATGCTTTGATGAGTAGCTATCCTATGCCAATAATTAATTTTATATAGTTTCCATAATGGTGTAATCTGGTTTCTTATTGCTGGCTAGCTCATCCTTGTTTCTGGTGCCACTTACTGTTGCCAGTTCTCAAAGAATGAGAACAAATTTTAATATTAGCTTAAACAAATTACAGTTGGGAAAATAAATATATGTTGCCAAAAATACAAATAAAATGTTCCACAACTGAAGATAAAGGGTTTTTGTCATGGCTGGCTTGAATGGACTATGTTAATAATTTCCTCTTCAGAGTTGGCTCTAGAGTTTGCTCCTGGTGATTACTTGTAGGGTAGATATAGAGCCAAAGACCAACTGAGATCTTCCTCAACATGGAATGTGTCTGAAGACAGTCAGAAATTCTGTCCAGAAAATCAATAAATTGACCCAAATCCTAAGTTATCCCACCCCAGTTGATTCCTCAGTTATGATCAAGTGAGTGAGGCTCAGGAGTCAGTTTCTCAGAAGGGCAGTCTGTGGGCTCCTGAACTAGAATGGATATAAAATCACATGTTTGTGTTGTTACTACTTTTTGTTTCTTTCCCTCATTTTTATTTTTCTCTTTATTTCTCTTATCCTGTCTTCTTCTGCTTCTGTTGTTGTTGCTCTTTTTACTAGACCCAATAGCAATGTCAGTAGCGGTGTTACCTAATTATCCTGGTAGAATTTGAAACGAAGAGCAAGGATCTGTGATTATACTCACACTAGAAAATTCTATAACTAGTCAAGAATTATCCTAACTGCTGAGGGTTTTTTTTTTTATTTTTAAGAATTTTGTCTTTAATTATAAAAAAAATATGGAAGCAATATTTTGAGAGTGGAGCAGACAGTGTGCTGTGAATTGGAAGCTGGTAATCAAGTATTTAGTCCCAGTGCCAATTCCTGATTTATTGAACTAAAATTTCAGAAGATTAGTGAAATGGTTGTAGCCACCAAGACCCAGAGCATATGGATGTCTCACACACCTTCCTCTAGCTCCCAGAATTCATATTTATACCATTTATTGGCTGTGTGACTCAGCACAAGTTACTATACCTCTGTTTTCCTTTTCCTCTTCTAATTTTTTGTAAAGAACTGAGAACAGTTCCTGACACTTAGTTAATACCTAATAAATATTATTTATCATTATGTTACAATATTATTACAATATTATTGTGTTCTGTCATATTAGGTGCTTATATTAATATTCAGGAAGATTTTACAAAATTTCTGAACTAATGCATCCATCCTCTAAAGAGGATTTATAAACATCAGCCTTGTATCTTTACATGGATGTATAATCAAATTGACATATATATTAATTTATTAGGTTTTTCTAGCTTTCTCCCTAATAAAGGTGTGTGTATGTATATATATATATATGTATAAAAGTGTATGTATAAGTATATATACATACACATAAACACAAACATTTATAATATGATAATATAGTAATAACTAGAATTTACAAAGTGTTTATTGTGTCCCAATACTGTTTTTTGCAATTCACATATATTAAGTCATTGAATCCTTTCTGTCACCTTGTGATATGTAAGTATCTTTTACTACAGATGAGGAAACTGAAAGCTAGAGAAATTAAATAATTTGCCTTTGCCTAGTAAGTGACAGACAGGATATTTGAACTTATAACCTAGCCTTTTACCTATTTGATTAGTGATAATATAGCATACTGGTTAAAAGCACAAGTTCTAAATCTAGGTTGCTTGTGTACAGTTATTTGTAGCTGGACTTTCTGAGTGTTTCGGTATCTATAAATTAGAGTTCATCATAAAACCTATCTTAAAGAGTTTATTAAAAGGATTACATGAGGTCCTCCCTGGTGGTACAAGGGATTGAGCGCCACACTGTGGAGCTTCCACAGCCACTACAGCGCGAGTTTGATCCCTCCTGGCCAGAGCGGACCCACATGACACAGCAGACCTCTCCTGCCTCACCCTGCTACTCCCCTCAGCAGTGTATTTCAGTAGCTCTGCCTGTTCTCCTCCCCACTCTGTCTTTGGTGAATCCTCTCGTCCCCTGTGCCTGGAAGGGTACCAGAAGGATCACTTAAAAATGTTGATCACTGTTTTTGTGTGCTTTTTGAGTATAGTTGATATTGTACCTCCACCTCTTTTTTTTGTTAACATAACTTCCAACAGGAACCTTTCTATACATCCTTAAAAATTATGGACTATGGCCTTAAATAGTTGACTATATTGCTGGAAGGTTGCTATCAGTCTCCAGCTAAGTGCCAAAGTAGCAGAGATGGACTGACCAAGCTCAGTAGATTGGGCTCAGACCAGGAGGTTTAGTATATAAGGGAAGAAATGACACAGTGGAATCATGCAACGGCTTTGGTTGGAACGTGGACACACATAAAAACCTTAAGATCTCAGAACACAGAAATGGATGGTGCCAATGAGTCATTTTAGAGAAGTAAGTTGTTGTTGAACATGGAAGGCCAGTCAAAAGGCCAAACAGAGAATAGAAAGGAAAAAATGAAGGTTAGTTTGAAAATTATATACATAGAAATCTTGTATAATTAATCATTGCTTCATTCTGACCACCTATATGTTGTAGCTGCTGTTAACCTCTTTTCAGCTTGTCTCAGGGGCTCTTCTCCAGGTTACTTACAACAGTTGTTGAAGGCCAATATTTTTCTATATGCTTGAAATGTTTTTAATTCTATATGCAATGTATTTTTCTAATATTTAAGTGTATCACTTGATAGGCACTTCAGTTTAGATAATAATAGTGGTGGCAGTTAGGCTATCAAAGAATTCTACTTGTCCCATATTTGGAGGGGAATAGAAAATGTGCATATTAGTGCAAATTTCACTGTCTACATTTTATTAAGTCTTTCAAATAATACTGTTTCTTGAGAAAAATTATTCTATCCTTTTGAGTTTTCTTTTTGCTGTGTAAAGGAAAGCCTTGTTTGACTTTGTGGAAATGAACAGTCTACCTAGATGCAACAGCAAAGTCTATAGGTTTGCCCTGTTATCAGAAAGTAGAACATTCTTAGTATGGTTTGTAGGTTTTCTTTTGGATCTGGAAATACTGCTACCATTAATTTACATGGAAAATTTGTTTAGCATTCTTAGACCCAAAAACAGTCTACCAAATCATATCAGATAGGAACATTTTACTTTAAGAGAGTGGAAGAAACCTGGATTTATTCAGAGCTTGCTTTAGCAAAGAAGTCAACTACCAGCTATCACTTGCATTTGGCAGAGACTCAAAAGCAGGCAGGAGAATTTTAAAAATTCATCATAGAAAAAATGGGAAAACTGTAGAAATGTTCATATATGATTGGAGGTGTGGAGCAGGCTAACTGTAATCAAGGGCTCCTATATGATTAGATGGGGGAGGATATTTGGTTTTGTCTGGTTGATCCTGCATTGGAAGCAATTATGGGCAAAAATTAGGAAAGCTGACAGTTATTACATCCTGACCATTTTGGCTGATTTTGACTGAGAATGTGTTTTGGCTTTCTGGGCTGGTTGCTACAGATTATGGGACAGAATCTTATTTTGTATAATGACCTAGCTTTGGCCTATTGTCTGTATATTCAGTCTCTCAACTTCAGTCATTGATTGAACTAAATGAAATTTGCTTTTTAAAATGATCAATCTTATTAATCTACAAAAAGAGATTGATTTTTTAAGTCAAATGTTTCACCATAATAGAGACTATGTAAACTAATATTTATTCCTGTTCCCTAGAAATAAGGAAGAACAGAAAAATATATAATCAGTTTTCAGCTAAACATTACACTCTTTCTTCAATTATACAGTACTTATTCCTAAAAGATTTTACTTTATAATGATTTAATATTAGGTATTTAATGCAGTGAACAAATGTTCTATCATGCTTTAATGCCCTGTGGATATTATAATTAAAATTTTGATTAATGACTTAAATAGATTATTTTCCAAATTATAATTGTTTCCTGCTTTGTTGTTTGATAGTTGGCTAGGTACCCTTTCTTTCCATCAAATGTCTTTAGTCATTATGTAAATCTTCAGGTTCATTACAAGGAATTTAGATAAAGAGTTTTTTTTTTTTTTAAGGCTTTGGCAGTACTACAGCATGTGTTTCTAATTATTTCAAATGTCTGATTCACTGAACTGCTTTTTTATAGCCTTGCCTGTTCTTTGGTGTCTGACTTTCTCAGGGTGCAGTTTCAAAAAGAACCTTAAACTTTAAATTTCAGCTCCATGCAGTTGGATTTTGTTTTAACGTAAATAAACCATACAGGTATTGCCTTGGGTAATTCATAGCAGGAAACCTTTCCAGAAGAGTCATTGTGCTAAGGATGGAATCATTGCAATAGTCTTGAGCCCTTGGGCTCCCTAGTCCTTGTGAAAGCTAAAACCTTAGAGGGAGGAGAGAGGCCTTCATTAATCAGCAGGTGGAATTCCATTTAAATGAACCTGGAGGGACCACAGAATTGCTATATTAGATCTAAGTCTCTTCAAATTGGAAGCCAAATCCTGCAGACATGTACAATGGTAGGCTTTTTCCTTTGTACTGTTGTAGATAAATCTGTATCTCGAAGCAGTGGAGAGTATTTTTCTCATTCCAAAGTAATGGAGAAAGTAACTAGCGTTGACCTTCTGCCATCATTGTGTTTGAATGAGTATAAAAGTGTGTTGATAAAATTTAGCTTTCTAAATATTTCTGACCTGTTGGGATTTATAAATTGTTATAGTTTGGGAATAAAAAGCATTTCTTAAGACTTATACTCTGGTTGTTGGATAGACTATATTGATAGAAGTCTTATATCCCTGAACAAAAAAGGGTATATTCTATGGGCTAGCATACATGAATATATTTTATGTATATATTAGTCATTAAAATGGAATTCCTCCCATTACTTGAGAAATAAAGTAAATACACTTATAATTCTTACAGATTTTCTGGTAGACAGACCTTTTTTGAGAAATAGCCACATAAATCAAAGAAAAATAAGACACCAATTTTTTTTAAAGCAGCTTTTACAATTACTAGTAACAAATGTAAATACAGGTGGCAATAAGTTGGTCTCCATGAAGCTCCATGCAGGAGTAATAGCTCCAATTACTGTCACAAATGTTTGTAATTGTATCTATTGCTGCCAGACAATAAATGTTTTTTAATATAGTAAGGCCATAAATGTACATGCTGCTGTTGTTTAAACAAAATACAATTTTCAGTAAATTTATCCTTGAAACACCTGCTATAATCAAAAAGAGGTGAATGCTATCAAAATAAACTGCCTAAATTAACTAGACACACATACATTTTTAGAGCAGCCTGTCTGATTACTCAACTGCCAAGCTGTCTCAGAGAATGAGGGGAAATATTCACTGATGGACTCTTACAGGCAAGCTTTCTTTAAAGGAGACTACACAAAACAGAATTTGTTTGTGATTTTTATATTATTTATAAAGCATAGTATTACTTTGTGGACTTAAAATTGTATTTGCAAGAACAACTATCTTTCTTCTTCTTTGTAGCTAGTGGGTGAAGGGCTGATACCAGGGTTGTGAAAAAGAATAATGTGCTTAGAATTATACTTGTAGAAATAATGAAAAAGGGTGGAGAAAATTCCAGCCATTCTTAAACAATTGGAAAAGATTTTTAGCTGCTTCTGTCACCGTCTTGTTGAACATTCAAGATAGTCTGTGTTTAAAGATAGTTGATGATGCCTTATTTCCTCTTTACCCTGACTGTGATAAATGTTTCAACTGGATCAGGTAAAGGTTTCATTTATCACAAGTTGAAATAGGAGAACAAGCTTTAAAGATTACCATCAGCTCTAACTAAAGAGCATCAACAGAGGTAGCAGATTTTAAGGAAATAACCAATAAGACTGCATGTTATGTAATTACTGCAGAGGGAAGTGACTTATGCCTCATTGTAGATCCACCTAGAGTAGAAATTCATGATTGAGAGCAGTGAATTAATACTTATCGATTATAATTAAAATTTCTAGACTGCCTAAATATTTCATTACTACAAAGCATGATTTAATGTTTCCTTTAAATTGCTTAATATGAACTATGAACTGAGGCAGAAACTATTTGTCATATGTGGACCACCCTATAAAATGTACTTTATACTGGTATGACTCATTTTTACAACTTACCATTTTAGAGTAATTCTCAGTATCACTGTGTTTTCATAAATTTATCAATATTTAGATAGATTTTTACCTCATAGTCTTTATCCCATCGTATTTGATTCTGCTACTTTATGTCAAGGTAACAATTTGTGTTTCCTGGTACTTCATGTGAAGGTGAATTTTTTTTCAGTATCAGTACAGATCAAAATTTTGATTATTAACCCTTGAAGTTGAGAGAAGCTATCAACATCATCTGTTCCAACTCCCACCATGTTTACTCAGCACAATGTCCAGTAATTACGTTCTGATTTGGCATGAGTGTCCCTCATGCCATGTTCTCAGAAGAACCCAATTCACTCCCTGTCTATTTTGTCAAATCTCTTCTTTGGATTTGCAACTCATTCTCAAGTCTAGAAACATTCACTCAGAAAGGATTTGTGTAGATTTGTGTAGCCATATAAAGGGAATGTGGATGGAGTCAGTATGAATAAATCTGAGTCAACATATGAAAACACTTTACTAGCAGGTAAATCAGTAAAGATAATCTCTGAGTACATGTTAGAAATGTACTTATTTAAGTAGAAAGCTATTTAGAGATTATGCATCTCCAATTTCAGTTCAATTATAGGAAGGTGTGAGAATACCACATAGATATGATAGCCTTGCTAATAACCCTGTGTGCACATTGTCTTATCCTCCTCTGTAAGAAAGTCTAGAAAGCAGTAACTTCCCAAAGGATGCACATGTGTCCAGCAGTGGTGATAATTCCCACAACTCTGAACACCAGATCCACACACACAATACTACAAACATACATGCTTAACACTTATTAAGTCATATTTAGTTCTTTGAACACTTAAAAACATAAAATGTACTTTTACACACATAGACGTATACCATACAATGTGCTAAGCTGCTGACAGTAGAGGAAAATGCCACATTTCAAAATTCAGGAAAGCCACATTTTGTAATTACCCCACACAAATATTAATCTCATGAAAAAGTTATTTAATTTAATGGACAATCTCACTCTTTTCCCTCATACACACATACATACTCATGTGCTCACACACATAAATACATGCACAGATGTGAGGAGTGATAAAGTGGAAAATTTTACAATTAGAAGAAAAAAAGAGTGCAAAATTGCTTGTGAAAAGTGGCAAAAAGAGTATATATAACCTTCTTAGGAAAGGGAATATTCTCTGTTGGGGAGGAAAATACACTGCTGGTATTCTTGCAGAAAGCATGATAAAATATAGTCTTGTCCCAGAAATATTTGCTACAGTGAACTTTGGCACATGCAAGCCTTCTTCCTTTTGTCTTTCACTTAACCTGATTTCTTGCTATCAGAATTCTCCCATTGACCTATTGACCACAGATGGGATATTAAACATGTCACAGAAAATCAATGAAATCTTGAGACTTGATTTCTTTTGGATGGCAATTCACACTTGGCCCTACTGCTCTACCACTGAAACTACAGTTATAATTTTAAGTAAGTCTTTCTCCCTGTGGTTGAAACAGGGGTTAACTGTCCAAATTGCTAAGAAACATACTGCCTAGCCACAGAAAGTGTGGTCAGCAGAAAACTCCCAGGTATCTGTTCCTTCAGTGCTAGAGTGCGGTTAACCCAAAGCCACACCCTTCCTAAGTAGACCATATCTGGATGTATGTGAATTGTTTTCAGTTTGAGACTATTGTAAATAATGATGCTTTGAAAATTCTTGTACATGTCCTTTTTTTAGATTTTTTTTAAATGCATTCAAGAGCTGGGGTACAGTCCAGAGGTGTGGGGATTGAGAGGATTCACCAGAGACAGAGTAGGGCAGAGAACAGGCAGACTGAATGAAAAACACTGCTGAGAGAAGCAGCAGGAGAGGCAGGAGAGGTCTGCTGTGCCATGTGGGTCCCCTCCACGGCCAGAGATCGAACTCATACTGCAGTGGCTGCGGAAGCCACAGTGCCATGCTCTACCCCTTGCGCCACCAGGGAGGCCCTCTTGTACATGTCTTTTGATAAGCAGATGTACATATTTTTCCTGGAGCTGCTAGGTTATAGTTTATGTCTGTGCTCAGCTTTAGCAAATCCTGCCAAATAGTTTTTGAAAATGGTTATACAAATTTATATCCCCTCTAGCAGTTCATGAAAGTTCTAATTGTTCCACAAAAAGTTCTAATTGTTTCTGTTTTTATCAACATTCAGTATTGTTTTATTCATCATACTAAATGTGTTGTAATTCCTACTTGCCATTTTAGTTTGTATTTTCCCTGATTCTCATTTCATGACCAATGAAACTAAACCCTTTTCCATGTGACATCCTCTTTTATTTTTGTTTTTTTTTTTAAATTTTGACTTATAGATGTTCTTTACATTTTGATATGAGTCCTCTGTCAGGTATATGTACTACAAATATCTATAGCTACCCTCTTCACTCTGGTGTGTATTATGATAAACAGTGGCTTAATTTCAGCATACTTAAAATGACCTTTGTGAGTGAAAGCAAGTAAAGCTATTAAGTTTTATTTAAGAAATCTTTGCCTAACCCAATGTTATAAAGATATTCTTTTTCTTAAAACTCTATTATTTTTCCTTTTACATGGAGATCCATAGTACATCTAGCATTGATTCCTGTGTATGGTATGAGGTAGAACTTAAGATTTATTTGGTCTTTACATGTTGTGCAACTCTTCCAGTGTATTAAAAATATTATTCTCTTACCCTCTCACCTGTGCTCCAATTTGTCATAAATCAAGTGAGTATGTATGTGTGGGTCTGAATCTGGACACTCTATTTTATTACATTGGCCTATTTTTTGATATTATTGAAAATGAAATCTTTCAGATTTTATTTTCTC
Source organism: Galemys pyrenaicus (assembly GCA_019455555.1). Taxonomy (NCBI): domain Eukaryota; kingdom Metazoa; phylum Chordata; class Mammalia; order Eulipotyphla; family Talpidae; genus Galemys; species Galemys pyrenaicus. Next base: position 6,310,131 of record JAGFMF010011942.1, on the reverse strand, counting down.
TTGATTTGTTGCTGGTATATAAAAATTCATTCATTCTGTCTGTCTGTCTCTCTGTGTCTCACTGTGTGTGTGTCTGTCTATATCTCCAACAAACTTTCTAAACTCGCTTATTCATCCTAACAATAGGCCTGTATTTTTTGTACTTTTTTAATATACAATAATACCACTGCAAATGACATCAATTTTAATTCTTTATAAGTATTCTCCCTTATATTTCTTTTCTTACTATATTGGTTAGGAACTCTAGTTTTTTATTGGCTGGGAAAAACTTTCAAAATTTCAATTTTCTATTAAGTATAAAGCTAACTTTTATCAATAGCCTTTGTTAAATTATGGAGTTTTCCTTTTCCCTGTTTTGCTAAGATTTATTGTGCGTGGATATTAAATTTTTTCAAGGGCCTCTCTGGTGGTGCAAGAGGTTGAGTGCCGCACTGTGGGACTTGCAGCCACTGCAGCAGCATGAGTTTGAGGGAGGGGCCCCATGGTATGGCAGACTTATCCTAACTTGCCCGTTGCTCCCCTCAGCAGTGTATTTCACTCTGTCTCTGGTGAATCCTCTCACCCCTCCCCCCCACCTCGTGCCTCTGGCCTATACCCCAGCTCTTATATGCATAAATAAAATCTTTTTTAAAAAATAGTTTTTTTAAATGATTCTTCCCTTCATCTATTGTGCTTTAATCATATGATTTATCTTTATTTTTTCATTGAGATAGCATTGGTTTACTACACTGTATAGGTTCCACATTCACCACCAAATGTCCATTTATCTCCAACTACCAATCTTTCTCCTGCTCCCTGCCCCTTCTGGTAACCACCACTCTGTTTTCTGAGGGTTTGTTTTTGTTTTCTTTATATTCTAAACATGAGTGAAATCATGTAGTATTTGTATTTCCCCTTACTTATTTCACGCCACATTAACTCGGCCTTCAGCTAAGTAGCTTAGATGGAGGAATTCTGTGCTAGAGTAGCTAGACAGTTGGCAGTGGTAATTGCAGCAAGTGTTCTTGGGGCATGGTAGTTGGGTGACTGACTAAAGTTCTCCTCAAGACTGTGGAGGAAGCATGTCCTGGGACTGCTGCCATTGTGGTGTGGCTTGGGGCTGTGGTGCTGCAAAAAGGCTGATGAGTTTGCAAAGCAAGACTTTGGTGCTGTGCAAGACAGCTTGTGACCCTGGCTGGTACTGGTGAGAGAGCAGGCGCAGAGTGAGGCTGGCTGGCACTGGTGAGAGAGCAGGCGCAGAGTGAGGCTGGCTGGCACTGGTGAGAGAGCAGGCGCAGAGTGAGGCTGGCTGGCACTGGTGATAGAGCAGGCGCAGAGTGAGGCTGGCTGCAGCTAGTCTCCAGGGACATAGGCGTTGTCATCTGGTATAGTATACTGACTGATTTTTGAGTATGAAACTAACTTTGCAATTTAGAATAAATGCAACTTCGTTGTAATATAATAAATGTGTTTATATACACACACATATTATAGATTTGAGCTGCAAACATTTTGTTGAGGATTTTTATATCTATATTTACCAAAAAAAATCATTGCCCTGTGACTTTTTTTTTAGGTTTTTTGTTTGTTTGTTTGTTTTAAGTAAGGCTTTAGTGCAGTGCTATGCAAGTCTCATAAAACAAGTTGGCACTCTCCCTCTTTCTTCTGTTCTCTGGTATAATGTTATTGTTAATTTTTTCTTAAATGCTTGATAGTTCACAGACAAAGTCATCTGGGTCTAGATATTTCTTTGTGAGAAAGTTTTTAATAAGGTATATTCTAAAAATGTTCTAAATTCTTTTTATTTTCATTGTACAATTAATACATAAATACATCCTTACAAAATTCAGATGATACAGATAAAACTAAAATATCATTTAACCATTATCCCCTTCAAAATTTCTTATAGTTTACTACATTTCATTAGGGAAGTGATATGATAGAGAATCTTTCAATTTTGACCTCTACTTTTGGTTCATTGCCTGAGCTTGTGCAATATACTTAAAAGTAGCTACATTTTAATTTCCTCAGCTTAGTAGAATTTTTTAAGAGAATTATATATGATGATGTAGCATAGTGTCTGACACATACTAAGCATTTCTTGAATGTTAACATTGCAGCTGTTATTTTTAGGCTTAAAAAAATCATAGAATGAATGTGACTATCAGGGAGTAATCAATAGCCAAGGAAAGAGACAGAAAGGTTTGCATATCCAAAACAGAGATCACACACCAAAAGATGTACTTAAAAAGCTTATGCATTTTATTTATAAGACAGTCTGATAAGTCATTCTTTGGTATTTATGTACATGTTTTAGAGATTATTCTAACAAGTTTGGTTATCTGGATCGTTTGTCCACAGTAGATTAGAAGGAATAAAACTTCTGTGACTTCTATGCTTTAACAAAATGACTAAGCTAAGAAACATTTAATGTGCAAACTTGAATTAGGAGTTGTCTGAATTTTTTGAACTTTTTGAAATTGGGTGACACTGTAAGGAAATGAAAAAGGCAGGTTAGTGTGAAAGAAAATCTTTAAGTGAGAAAAAAAGCATTTTATTTCCTTTTCATTTTGTATTGATGGTGTAAAAATCACACAACTGTGATTTCTTACCCAATCTGTGAAATGGAGGTATGGAATTTCTTTCCCAGTCATCTTGAAGATCCCTAGAGAAAAAGAATTCAGAGTTGAAACAAAGACCTAATGAGAAAAAATGGAGTTTACACCTTAACTGGAGGGACACCATATAAACCCATGTAAATATTTTTATATTCACAGCAATAAAACTGGAAAAAAACAGTTCATTAAATTAAGATTTCATTGGTAATAATTCATTACAGAATCTAGGGATAAGTAGTAAGAAGAGAGGGAAAGTTTGGGTAGTAGAAGAAATGATACTTTTGTGATGAAAAGCAATGCAAACCCATCAGAGCCTTGGGATCTTTGCTCCTACTCTTTCTTTGAGGGGTAGATCAAAAGGTGTCAGTGGTATTCCTCAGCTATAAAACCGATGAACTCTTGCCTTTTGCAACAACATGGCTGAAACTGGAGGGGCTAATGATAAGCAAAATAAATCCACTTAAATGTGGAATATAAAGAAACAAAACGAAGAGTCAGACAAAACCAAGCCAGTAACAAACCCTAGAAATCTGATGAAGGAGGGGGTGAAGAGGGACCCACAGTGGAGGGAAGGGGCATAGTAGATTGTGATGGAGGACTGTGGGTGCCTTAGGTGGTGGGTGTGGTGTGTCATACATCTGAGAAAGTATGATCCTATACCTCTGAACACAGTGTTGTAAACCAATGTTATGATAGTTTCAAAAAAAAAAAAAAATGTCATTAGACCTGTGAACTGCAAGGTTTAGCACTGCTCTAGTGTGGACTTCCTGAGCTCACATACACACACACAAAAACAAGCATCCCAGTAGATGCAAAGGTGCCTTCTTCTGCTATTTTCTATCAGGAGTTCTTTGGCACTGTGCCGTTCCACACATCAAGAAGCTCAGACTTGGGTGAAAAAAACAGAGTTTGACATTTTTCAAGTTGTAAATTAGTGAAACTTAAACATAGACATAAGTTCCACTTGCCATCCCTAGCTCATGTTTCAGTTTTTTTCATCTGTAGTTTCAGAGAGGAGCTTTAAGCATTGTGTTGAAGATTTAGACACAGAAATAAAATGTCTCTGCATTTGCAAAGAAAATAATTCAGGTGTTGTTCTGTTGAAGCAAAACCCAGAGATGGATATAGTCTTGCCAGTCGCCTTAACAGCTGCAACTAGATCTCATACAATTTAATTTTATGGAATATTGTGAGTAACCACCTGCAGACATGGCTTCACAATTCTCTAGTTTCTGAAAAAAAGAAACATATAATTTGGTGCTAAAGAATTGGAGTGGACATGGGAATTACGATTATAATACCTTTGCTGTATATCTTACAAATGACAGAAAGAATTCTACATGGGATTTTGTATGAAAGGATTTTGAATAAGGGAAAGTACAAAGAAATAATACATGGTACCATTACTATTCTCATTTCCATTCAGAAAGAAGTATGAAAGATTAAGTGAAAAACTCAACTTTTAGAGAGGAGAAATGATGCTTAATAAACACACTTGAGAGCACTTTGAAATAGATGACCAATAAACTCCTAGTCTCACTTTTGATAAACCAAAAAGAATTAACCTTAGATGTTATTTCGTAGTTCATGTTATCACAAAAGAAAGTAGCATGAAATACATGGAAAAGCACTAGATTGGGAATGCTTTCCATTTTCCAGACATGAAACATTAGAATAATCATTTAACCTAGCTAATTTTTAGTTTTTCTCCTATAAATAGGTGCATGTAGGCAGTTTTTCTATAACACAGTTGTCTGTATCACAAATGACCCCCAAATTGCAGTGGTTTACAATAATAGCACACATTTATTCTCACTTAAGATACCTGTCTGCTTTTATGTGACTCAGCTGTGGCTTTCCTCTTGAAGCAGAATGAAAGAATAAGCCCTGTGTGAAGCATGCCCATTCTCATGGCTAAAAGAAAGCACAAGAGCTAGTGGATGCCTCTTGCAGCCTCACCATGTCCTGGTCGAGACCCTGTCCACCATCATTCTGCTGGTCAAGGAGTCACTTAACTGAGGCCAGCATCGGTAGGGCAGTCAGCAAATCACAGAACCCTCTCCTGGGGAAGAGTAGAAGGGAAAAGGAAAGATGTTAATATCTGCTTAGCGCTCCAAACCTTTGTGAATCTCAAATAAGGAAGGTATATTAAAGTGCACTGTAACGCAATGATTTCTGTATTAATGTAACAATTGCTATCATTGTTGAAGCTTTTACTGTGATTTATTTTGGAAATCAAGTCCTTAAATATTATTATAACTCATCACTTCTCCATTCTTACAAACAAAGCTTTTAAATTTTTTAGTCATCTTGGTTGTAGTTTTTTAAAGCTATGTATTTTGCATTTTTATATTCATATTTTTAAAATGTTGCAAGTATAATCATTTATACTTTCCAGTATAACTGCATTAAATCCTTTTGAAGAACTTCTTGGGCATCCAGAATTTCTTTTTCTTTTTTTCCTGATGATTATAGTGATAAAATTTTTGTAGGAAATTCAGAAAAATTTGGAAGAATAAAACTTAAAACATCAGTATTTGTGTTCCTGTCTTAGATTACACAGACATAGCACACAAATATTCATTTTTACTAAACTGTTATTCATACATATATTTGATTATTATCAAATATTTTGAAAACATGAATTAAACACTTTCATGTCACATTAATACATAAAATATGTAATATACAAGTAATTATGAAGTACAATAATAAAACAGCACTCACGAACTCACTATCCAACTTGATAAGTACCCCACTGTAACACTTGTTTTCACCTGAGTGTTCTGTTGCTGTCCCTTCCCACCCATGTGTAACTGCAGTTCTCAAATTTGTTTATTGTTATTAGCTGCTTTTTAAAAAGTTTTTTCACATATGTATCTCTAAAAAGTGTGTATCAACGTATATATCTCCAAACAGTATATCATTGAGTTTTTCTTGGTTTGAGCTTTTAACAATGGTGTAATACTGCATTATTTTTAGTAGTGAAATGGATATTCCAAAGTTAGTAGTCCGCAGCTGCTAGATGTTTGGAGAGTTTGCTACAGGTTTTCTTTTACATGGAACTTGTATATTAATCTTTTTTTGAATCTTCAGTTATTTCCATTGCAATAATTTCTAGAGGTAAAATTGCTAGGTTAAAGGGTGAGAACATTTTAAAATCTTTTAAAAATAACTACATCAGAAAGTGTCCACTTAGAAGATTTTAAGGAAACAAACGTTCAGATTTGCGTAGCAGACAGTTGTAAATTATTACTTTCTTTCCACTTTCATAGGCAAATAAGAATATACAAATGTCCCAGGGGCTCATCAAATTAAAAATTACCAAACCAAGTTCTTCAGTATTTCTGACTCCCTTAAAATCTATTCTGTTCTTGGCACCCTAAGCTATTACTATTTTCTTAGTTACTAAGGCTAGGAACCTTAAAAGACAATATCTACTTCCCCACCTTCTCTTCAATCACCCTTACCTTCCTTAGTTCAAAAGTCCTGCTGCTTCTGATCCTACAATCACTTGAAAGCATCCCTTTCCTGCCATCCTAATAAGTACTGCTTTAATTCAAACGCTAATTGTTTGAATTAAACAATTGTATTAACAATTGTTCTTCAGTCTCTTGCCTTTCTAATCAGTAATTCACTCTTTTCCTTTCTCAAGACACAGGCTTACCTTTAAAACTAAAACCAAAAATATGTGATGGATCCCTATTATCCACAAGGCAAAAATCCATTCTCCATAGTTAAAGATCTTTATCTAATTTAAACTATCTTTCTGGCTGTGTTTTCTCATGCTCCATCCACCCCATGCCACTCCAAGAACTTAGCACTTTATATTCTAGCTAACTTGGACTATTTGTTCCCTATATATTTTCCTTGTTCATGCTATCCCCTCAGCCTAAAATGCCCTTCCTTTCTGACTCCTTTCCAGCCTGTGAGATGCTACTCATGCTTCAGGGTTCTACTGAAATGCCAGCTCCTCCATGGAGTTTAACATCAATGTAAGTTATCATAATTACACATGCATACGTCAGGCACTTTGTAATCTCCCAAAATACTGTGAATACATGAAAAATATATATATTTGCTAGGTAGAAAAAAAATAGTCCTGAGTAATAAAGCAAAACATAGACTATTTTAAACATACCAAATACAGTAAAAACTATATGTAACATATATATATTAAATATATACATGCTTACAAACATCCATACTTGTGAAGACAGAACTGATAAGAATACTTGTGCTTGGCAATTATTATGCCTCTGAAATTCTTGGAATCAAGATGAATACTTTTTTAAAAATCAGTATAATGATGCCTGTTAGATTCCTTTTCTTTCACAAATGTGTTTATTTGGGCTTAAAGAGGTTTCCATTTTGAGACTTAACTATATTTGGTCCAGATGCTGAAGGCCAGTTAGTTGCTTCTCCTTCCTATTCCATTACTGGCTGAGTTGGAGGGGCCTGTTTGCCTGCCAAATCTGTCTAGTCATAGTCACGGGTGATAAACAGTTCCCTCAACTGTAAAATGAAAATGTTGAACTACATGACTGTTAAGTGGATAAGCAGATGATCTTTAAGCTTCTTTCCAACTCTCATATTCCAAGACACTTTTGCTCATGAGACAGCAAATGCTTAAGGATAAAGGGGAGTGCTGATTTGTTTTCTGCTCCACCACCTTCACTGGTGTCAAGTAGCCAATTGCTACTTATAACTCTGGAGTGCCAAGATGTATTGCGTGGGAATTAGTACATTTGTTTTTTGACCCAGGTGCACTGTGTGACCTTAGGTGTTCTCCTTTCTGTTTCTGGGTCTCTGCTTGTCTGAAAAATGATAAAGTGAGACTAGATGCTCTTTAAGTTTCCTTGAAACTTTAATATATTATAATTCTTATGATTAGTATGTGTGAGGTGCCCAAGAATTTTTTACTCTCTAACCACTAGAGCAGGTGAGTGTTTCAAAGGTAAGAAAGCATTAGAATGGGACTATCCATAAAATATTTTTCTCTTTACAAAATACTGAAGATAGCAAGGTTGGGAGGGTATGCAAACAAATATGTGTGAGTGAGAATGATCCAGTTTTCATCACTTACTTCAACTTGCAGTGATATTTTTTTCTCTCATAGTGGATATTTGTCAGGTTTTAAAATTATTGCCTTTAGTGCTGTTAAACCAAAAACTTATGAAGATATCATATAGGAAATTAAAATGTTGGAGTAGGTTTTAAATAAGCCCAGTAATTCAGATCATTCTATAATACTACACAATATCTCAAAATATGTACAAATACTGATCATAGGCTCCCTTAATAGAGAGACTACAAAATCATATTGAAGAAGATTTTGTCCCTCTCTTACTTTCCAAGGGACAAACTACTGTTCAATATATGATAATTGATTGCAGAGTTGCTTTTAGCAAACATAATTGTTACTGCTTAAACAAGTATTTCTTTTCTAGTAATTAGAATTTTTTTTTTCATTTTGATGGGTAGTCATAAATATTAACCACTAGCGGTGCAGGAATAATTTATATTCAAATTGTCAGACATAATTCTGTGAACACATAAAATAATTTACATTTATTTAGAACCTTTTATCCTGAAGTGCTCTATATATATTTCTTTATAATCTGATTGCAAACTATATATAGGACTCTATATAGGTTAACAACCAGAGTAATTCAAATAAAGGATGCAACTTCAAAAAAGTAAAGAAGGAAATACATATTACTTTTTACTTTTTTCTGTTTTTATGCCTGTAGGATTGGAGAATCCATGTTGACCAAATGCACCAGCACAAAAGTGGAATTGAATCTGCTTTAAAGGAGACCAAGGTATGTGAATTACTTTAGATGAATCAATACATTTACTCATCTGTTAAAACACCTATTATGGGAAAACATGAAAAAAGATACAATGCTTGCCTTTGGGTTTTCTTATTTAATGTACCATATTACATTTCAACAACCCAAACACTTTAATCAACTAAAGAAACATAACTTTATATAAAAGTAATATAATATATATCTTTATATTATGTATGGATATAATACATATGTATCTTAGAAAGATTTCATTAATCTTTCCTCTCTAATCTCAAGGGGTAACAGAACACCAGATCAGTAGTGCCTACAACCCAGGCTTCCTGCCCTTCCACAAATAGGGACATTTAGCGATACCACAAAGAAGCAAAGCTACAGTGAGATTTATGGAATATTCCAGTCCTCTTTGAATGGTATCTTGTTAATCCCTTACCTGCTTTGATTGTGTACTGTATAAAGCACATTCTACTCTTATACATTTTAGATATGCATAAAGACAAATGAATTAACTAACATTACCAGGTGCTTTTTTATTTTAACATTCTGCAAAGTGTGACTAAAATATTTCTCATTCCAGAATTCTTTTGCTATTAAAAATTTCAAACTGTCTTCTTTTTTACAAGTAGTTGAGAATATATGGGATATATTCAGGGAAATTTAATCCATTTCAAACTATTTTTGAAAAATATATTTTTAAATTATTTTATCTCCTAAAATCCCATGGAATTTCTAGGGATTTTTGGACAAACTCCACAATGAAATTAGTCGGACTCTGGAAAAGATTGGCAGCCGAGAAAAGTACATCAACAATCAACTCGAGCATCTGGTTCAAGAATATCGTGCAGCTCAAGCCCAGCTGAGTGAGGTAATTTAAGAACAGTATCTAGACATTTATTCCAATTAATGACCCTAATCCCTAAGTTTGACACAATCCCTAAACATCCCTAATGATTTTCACAAATAGCAACACACTCATTCTCTGCCCACTTTTGGAAGCCAAGTGAAGTAATAGAACTTGGTTTATAATAGGTCAGAAATATCTCCTAGACATTTAAATACATTTCTTCATTTGATTTAAATACATGAAGGCATCCATTGTTGAGGAACATGGCTTAGAATGGGAACAGAATGTCAGGATACCTGCTTTTGTTTCTAAGTCTGCTGTTAATTTACCATAGGAGTGGGAGGAAGAAGAATAATATGCATTTACATGTGTCAGAGGAAAGAGACATCCTTTGCCATAATGGCTTACAACCATATAATAAGGAATATGAAAGCAAGACACGTTCAAAGACAAGCAGTTTAATTAATTACATGAGCAAATTTTTTAATCCTTTCAAAGTTTTTGAATTCTTACTAAAAAATAAAATACAATCTTCAGCCTTTGAAAGCAGCAGTTCTTTGTCCCAGCAGTATGGATCTGAAGGCTTTCCCTTGGGATTTATGACCTCACTTTCCTCATGTTGAGGAAGACTAGTAAGAATACTTGCAAGTGTCAGTTGAAGGCATATTTTCTTTTCTTTTAGCTGACAAGGTTAGAAGAAGGAGAAAGAATGGAAATAAACTTGAGGTATTTCTATACTTTCAGATGTTCTCAAAGACCCAACAGAAAGTAATCTTTTGTATTTTGTTATTTGTTAAATGATTATTCCCTCATTTACACTTCTATTCATGGATACTTTTTACTTTTAAAATGCTGTAGAAGTCTATAATTAAAAGCTACTGGTATCTGTCAGACGTCGGTATAAAATAATTGGTTGTTAAAATTAGTTCCTCAAAACATATCCCAAACGATTATACCATTTATTAATTCTTATTAATTACTGATCCTCATTCCTTAGTGTGATTTTTTTTTAGAACTGCTTTTCTCTGCATTGCTTGTAAATTAGATCGATCAAGAGCTGTCTCTTAAACTGTTTAGGAATAGCTATGGACAGTTTTTATTATGAGCCATGCCCATGGGAGTTGCACAGCCACTATTTAAAGGTTAAGGTAGTTCGTCGTTTTATAGTGCTTTAAATACATGGTGCCTATTAAGGGCATAAAATAGCTACAGTTAAATGTCACTTTCACAAATGTATTCACAAACAAGAAGGGTGGTTGTCATAAAATGATATGCAGAAATTACAAACACAAAGAGGTCATATTTAAGTAATCTGCTTCTGTTTTGAATTTGTCATTAAACAAAACGTTTCCTCCCTTAGGCAAAGGAGCGGTATCAGCAGGGAAATGGTGGAGTAACAGAGAGGACCAGACTTCTGTCTGAGGTACATGCCGTGCTCTCTTACATCTTCCCACCTGCCAGCTGGGCCAGGTTGTTGAGAGCTGAAGGTGGTTTAATACAGCTGAGGCTATTGGTTGTTCATTTCATAAGCAGCTTGTGGCTTTACTCCTTTTCTTAGGAGAAAATCCTTAATTTTCTTATTGATTAATCAATTATTTACATACTACTTGTTTTCATAAAATTCCTAACGTTATTAAATTAACATAGGGCCAATGATAACATTACACATTTAACCTTCCTTAATCTTCTATTAACATTATAATGATAATAAATAGAAGAGTAGTTAAAGCAGTATAAGAAATTTTAAAATTAGTGTGCATGATGCAATATTCAATTTTGTTGTTTGTTTTAGTTGTTTAATTATTTGATAAATTTTGTATTGATTGTTCTTTCCACAAATTGAGAGTGTCTACATCCTTTTCCTTCTAAAAATTTCTAGAATATTAACATATTTTATTGTATTTATTTTCATTTTCTTGCAAGAGAGGGTAAGACCTAATATATTTTCCCATTTTTCACTGAAGAACCTAGAGGGGACAAAAAACAAAACAAAACACTTATAACAAGACAGGTACCTAATTTGTGACTAAAATCTTTGGTTACAATCCAGTTAATTGTCAAAAAGTTTTCTACTTAACAAAACTAAACTTCATTTATGCAGATTATCTGAAGAATAAATACTAATTTTAAAAATGTTAAAAATGCAATACTGGAAATATTTAGAGTCCAATGAGTGCTGTTTTCAGGCAAACAAAACATTCTGTAGAAGTAAAGTGCTAACTTATGTTAGGCAAACTAACTCTTGAACCATTTAGTTCTCTTTTTTTTTTAAATTAATTTATTTATATATTTTTTACATCAGTTGTAGTCCCCCTGGAATCCCACCACCATTTCACCAGTGCTCCATCACCTCAGTCCCTTGTGCTCATTCTGCCTTCATCCCAGTCCCTCTCCCTCCCACCCACCCCCCAGAGTGCCTCTGATTTGTCTTGTCTTTTCGTTTTTGTTGTGTTGTGAATTTTTTTTATTGTTATTGTTCTTTTCCTTTAGCCCTTTTTTTGTTCCTTTATAGTCCTCCTAAAAGTGAAACCGTCTGATATTGCAGCACTATTTATGATTGGTAAGACCTGGAAATCATTTAATTTATGGAGTACAGAAGAGCCCCCCCCCCAAAAAAAAATTAATTTGCTTTACTGATGAGCACAAGGGATGAGCACTTTAGTCCCAAGGAAGGTTTACTCACTGCTATGATAAAAATAAAATTTAGTAAATTATAATCAGACTGTGTTCTAGATCACATCAAAAATTCTAATTTTTATAAAATTTATAGAATAACATTTATAAAATGTTATTATTTACTTGCATTAATGTTAAAGTCTTGCTAATGATAGAGGATGTAGTCCTATAATTTTGAGTCTGATGTTGAATACAGATAGGGGACCATCTGACTGCTTTTTGGAGTTCATGGTTAGGATAGAGCACTTAGAGTGTTTTTATATATAGTCATAAGATATAAACATTGTTTTTAGTGTCCTATAAAAGAAAAGGTTATTCATTCTCTTACAAAACTAAAATATTAAGAAAGATACCTAGTAAACCTTTATAAATCCAAAATCTTCTATGATGTCTATACTATTTCAATGAATAACTGATTATTAGAGACTAACATGGTAGGTATCTGCTATGAGATAACACTGCAGGGTTTGAGTGCCTATAGCCTAAAACACCAACTTCCATCTTTTTTATTCTATCATGTTACAACCTGAGAAAGTTAATAAGGAAATAATTTTGATAAAGTTTATCATTAGGAACATTCTCAGAAGATAAAAATACTTATTATTCAAACCATGTCCAGAATACTCCTAACATCCCTGTGTCCCTGTATGTGTGATTATATTTAAATTAATTTTTCTCAGTACATCATTCCAGTATTTTTAATGTTTATTAAATTTCAGTGCTCATGAAAGCTTTTTGTTTTTCAATGAAAGGTTACAGAAGAATTAGAAAAGGTAAAACAAGAAATGGAAGAAAAAGGCAGTAGTATGACCGATGGTGGTAAGTACACACTTCTTTTAAGGACAAAATGAGCAAAAGTATCTCTTCAACAAATCTTCCTGGCAAAATAGTATTAATAAATAGGAATTCTGCTGTTTTAAAATAAGCTTGCTTGAGAGGAAGTACGTTGCACAAAAATGATGTCTGAAAATCAATATACAGTTTTCCCTGTCAGCTGAGAATTGCAATAATTTACTGTCACTTAGTGGTTTTTATTCATAGTGCATTAATTCAGAGATAGAATGAGAAATATTAAAGTACACTTGTTATACCAATTTTAAAAACATGATATTTTGTTCTATTTTTATCAAATGAGCTTCATTTTTCCATTTTGTGTACCAAAGAGCACTAAGTGTATGCCCAAATGGCACAAAAGCAATGATGTGATGACCTTGTGTTTTTTCCTCTTCCCAGTAGACATGGCTGGGTGGGGGTCAAATAGAGATATAATAATCCTTCAGTAATCACTCTCCATCGAGGGCTAGTTACTTTGACATAACTGCCTAAGGCTCTTCTATGCCCTAGAAAGATTTTTGAGACTTCTGTAATAGTAGTATATACTGAGTGATCTTTCAAAATGGAATATATAGGAATTTTGCAATATGTTTGAATCAGTCCATTATCTGTATCTCAAAGGTATTCTTACTTGCCTTTTTCATCCTTTGTATCTACTTTTTCCACAGGCAAATATACTAGCCTGTAAAAATCATATTGAAGACATCCCTAAACATCCCTTTAGCAACTTTTCCCCTAGAAAAGAAAGGACATCCAGCCTTAGTAGATCAAATGCCGAATCTTTTCCCATCTTAAAAATCTCAGGTGTTTAAAATGTCACAGCAAAACTGTGTGAATGTCAGAAAGTTGTTGGCTGTGTTTTTAACCCTATTTTTGGCTTAAGACAAAGTGAGGGAAATGTCATACAATTCTATAATACACTGATACTCCAAATGAACATTTTTATTCCATACTATTTTCATTCTGCAGCTCCTTTAGTAAAGATTAAACAGAGTTTAACAAAACTGAAGCAAGAAACTGTTCAGATGGACATTAGGATCGGTGTTGTGGAACATACATTACTCCAATCAAAACTGAAAGAGAAGTCCAACATGACTAGGGACATGCATGCAACAATTATTCCGGAATCTACAATAGGCTCTTATTAAAACATGCTGTTTTTCATGCTTCTGATTAGTTGTTTTTTATATCAAATTATATTTCATTTATAATTTCGAAACACAATTGTGCCTCACAAAGTATGTGCAACGGTTGTTTTTTACATATATACATACATACACATATTGTATAATGGTGATTATGGATCGTTAAAGCCTTTAAATTGAAAATAATGTTTAATAAAGTAATTTAAAATTCTCACTTTCATAAAAGCTTTTACTAATCATTACATGTTAAAACTCTTACCTGGTGGCTCATTTTTCTTGTGTAAGCCAATGTATATAACCTATGCTTTCTGTAGCTATGGTTGCCTAAAATTGCAATTTTGAAAACGTTAAGAAAAAGCTTATATGTCCTTATTAACACTAGACATTTATTATTCATTATGAGCATTTCATGGCTAAAATGATTTTTTAGGGAATATACCATCTATGATCTAAGGCCACCTAATAAATAAATAAATGAATGAATAGTAATGTTGACTCTGCTACCATAGTGACAACAGGTATGTACATGTCTCAGTTCTAATTTTTCCCTGTGGTATTAGTTTTACTAAGGAAATGTTTGGTTTTTGTTTTTGTTTTTTTTGTAGAAGGAGAAGTGCAAGTTATGTGAAGAATAGCTACCCAGTAATGATGATCCATCTTTCTAGAACAGGATTTCTAAATTGGCAAAATGAGCACTATTAGAATGACCAGATTTAGAATCAAGGGAAACTGGTGAGGGGAACACAAACCATGTGATAACCAACATTTTTAAAAAGAAAAAAAAATAGACTCTAGTGGTAAATTTTGATAAGAATGATATATGTATAGGACAATGAAAATAGTATCTTTTTCCAATATTATACTATTTTCCCAATTTTTTTCCTCAGTGTTTACTTTCCAGATATACTCTCTCTCTCTTGCTCTGTCTCTCTCTGTCTCTTGCACACACACACACACACACACTCATGTGCACACATGTGCCTTTTTCTTCCCATAAAATGCTCTCTAGTTAAAGATTAAGTTTAGAAAAAAGAAAATCAATGTGAACAAAATATTACTCAAGAGGGTGGCAATCAATACATAAAAAAAATCAGTTGGTATTTGTTTAATTTGTAAAATGGAGGGAGAAAAAAATCCACCATAGAATATTAGGCAGTTTGAAGAAGTATGGAAAGTTTCCCTTCCTTTCTGGTCATTAGGAGGTGCTGAGGAAAAAGAGCAAAACTTAACCTTTGGTTCCACAAGCTCACACTGATTCTCCTAGAATTTGTTTGCATAAGTTTTGTCAAAACTAAGCACATTTTGGATGAGTTCAATCAATGCAGAAATAAATCAGAATTCTACATAAATGGTACTTTTGCTCAGAAGCCAAGTGCATGCCAAGTGCATATAAACTCTTGCAATGACTAGTGTAAGCAGCCTAATTTTCCTTCTCTGAATTAATACAGTTTACTCAGGTTAGGCTTTGTGTCCCTCTCCTCCATCCCCATGGAACACTGAATAATACAGAACTTATGTACCATATTGTAATCATTTTTTCCTTCTCTCTTTAATAGACAAAACTGTTTGAGTTTAGGGAGAAAATATTTTTTATTCCTAGCCAAGTAGCTGAGTGTGAGTTAGTAAGTGAATAGGTGGATGACTGGCATTATGCAGTCCCAGAATATCTTGTAACTCCTTTTCTATAGCATGGAAAATTTAATGACAACAAACCTGTGGGTTTTGACAGTTTCAAAATAATATTTATAAATGATGAATATTTTCCCCAGTGGTAATCACTTGGAATACCACATTGGATTGGAACTGGAAGCATCAGTAATGAAATTGTGATTTTTTTCATACATAAAGGTTAATAGAAATATTTATAGATGAAGAAATGTGTGTACCTATAGCATGTATATTTACTAGTTCTATCCTATAAGAAGATGTAGGAGAGAGATGACCCAATTGCAATAAGACTGCCTACTACTCAGAACTTTGTTCCTAAATTTTCTACTTAATGAAAAGCAGGTTTTTTTTAAGAAAAAATGACTGATTCCTGAACTGGGACAAAAATAGCACATGATAAGCCTTGAATTTCTTGTTCCACCAGAAAGTGCTCAAAGAATTATGGGACACAGATTGAGGTGTCCTACCAGCCACACTGATGAACATCAAAATAAATAATTCCAGTAATGAATTATAGTATAGTAATAATGCATTGAATTAAGCAAGAAGCCATGAGTTCACACAGAAAGAAATCAAGCAATCAATAGGAAAACATAAATGTCTTCCTTATGATAAAGTAACAGCTGCTATAAAAGGAATACTAGATTTAAAAATCACTATCTGGCCATTATCATAGTACTGACTGTTTGAGGAAAGAATTATCAATGGATGATAAATCCAGTAGGTGAATTTTGTGAAAAACTGAATATCACATAGTTCCAAAGTACATAAGATAATTAACAAAGAGAAAAAAATTATGTTTGCAATAGAGAAACATGACAGTTACCACTAATCAAAAGTTAACATTGTTAGTAGAAGAACAAATAGACATCCTGTATCTCCTAAAAAGGCCACACTTAAATGGTTCCTGCAGAAAATGCATAACCTTAATGTAATCATGAGGAAGATTAGACAAATCAGTGGAGGGGCAGTGTACAAAATGGGCTGTATTCTTCAGAAGTGATAAGATCATGAAAAAGAAGAAAGGCTGAGGAACAGTTCCAAGTTAAAGGAGATTTACAAGATATAATTAAATGTAATAAGTGACTATAAATTGAATCATGGACCAGGAAAAATAATTTGTTATTAAGTACATTGTGGTGATAACAGGTTAATTTTGAATAAGGTCTGTAAATTGGATAATAGTATTAAATCAGTGTTACATGGTTTTTTTGATATTTGTCCTGTGCTTATTTAAAAGAATATCCTTGCTTTTAGCAAGTACTTGGAGGTGAAGGTATATCACATCTGCAATGTCCTCTCAAATGATTAAAGGGGGAAAAAATGTGTGTGTGTGTGTGTGTGTGTGAAGCATGCATTTACATACAGAGAGAAAAGGAGAATAATAAAATGGTGAATTATTAATGTTTTGGGAATCTGGAGGAAGGATATAAGAAATCCATGTACTTTTTATTTCTTATTTTTTCTGTAAATTTGAAATTATTTCAACATATAAGGTATAAAAATGATGGCTCTTAGAAAGAATATGTTTTAATAGAAGTAAGTTTTCCTCTGAATCAAATATATAATCAACTTGTTGAAATAATATGACCTCCCCTATAAAATTATATGACCCATTGAGTGCATCTTAAACTTACAATTTTGCAATCATGGATTGACTAAGTAGGAACAGTTTTTTGAAAACTCTCAAGAAGTTTTTTTCTAACTGCCCTCTAATTTATTTAAGTCAGCATTTCCCATGAGCTTCACACAAAAATAAAAGTTTCCGTACCCAGTAAATTTTTGAAATGCTAAACAAGTTTCATTTTCTTCAGGACTTCCCATCTACATTGTAAATCTGAAAACAGCAAATGCAGTTTCATTATTTTTTTCTAATATGTAATCACAGACTCATTTCACTGAAGAACATGCTTTGAGAATGCAGATTTAAGTAAATGAGTGTATGAAAATCAGTATGCCAATTTGAGATTAGTTTCCAACCTTTTATCAGGACCAGTGATGAGACACATGCCACTCTGAATCACAACCTTCCTGCATGGATGGTTAGTGAGGATGCTGTGTTCTTTGAATGTCAGAAGACTTTGAGGATTTGAGAAACTTTGTAGAGAATCTAGACAAATAGCCAATTGCTTTTCCTCTTAAAATTCTTGAATGCCAACCAAAAAGGTGTTTTTTTTTTTAAAAGCAGTCTTTATTATAACAATGTTACTATAGAAGGCAGAATGCTCTGCCCTGTTTGTGGTCAAATAGCAGTCATTGTCATCGTTTTACATTTTTAAAGATTAAATGTGCCTAGTAGAGTAGCCAACTCATAAATTCTAAAACTTTATATTTAAAAATGAGAATGGCATTTTAAGTGTAAAAACAATTTTGGATACACTAGCTTGTATTTTTTTTATTTATTTATTTTTGACAAGCCTTTTCAGAATTTAAAATACAGAAGAGTGGAGAGCAAGAACCAGGCTCATCTTAATGTGTCCTCAATGGCACAGCTCAAGCGTTAGATTTCCATAACTGTGTACTTTGATACAGACATGCAAAGTTCAAATCTGTGATTTAGTGACTCACCATCAGCGTCCCCTATTCTTTGTCCTTGCACTGCTAAGTGCTGCAAGGGACACTTACCAGTCAATACCCTGTGGCCATCACCTGCTCCTTCTCTCCCCCACTTGAGAAGCTATTGGATGGACTTGAAGCTCTTATATCACCCCTTCTCTATGGCCCTTTGCTAACACCAACTTAACACTTTTTTACCCTTCAGAGTCTTCTCTAAACTAGCAATCTTAAAGTTCTAGCTCTGGTTGGACATCAAAATCAAACAGTTAACTTTTTAAAACAATTACTCGATTTCCCAGCTCTCATTTCCCTCAGTCCTTACTTCAGTTGTCTTGGGAAGAACTGGAACTTAGAAAGTTTAAAAAGCTCCACAGTGACTTTTATGCAGCTCATCCAAGAACCTCTGTGAATTAGCACTTAAGAAATTTTTCCTGACTGTACATAATCAGAGTATCTTAGCATTCTTAGAAGTTTTTGAAGAGGATCTCAAATAATATTTCTTAATATGTGGTCTGTAGAATATCTTAACACTAACACCTGGGGTGATATTTAATCATTGTCTTAGGTGATTTAATCATAAAAAAGAGTTTGAGATACAGTAATTAAAGAAAGATCATTTAAAATCAGAAAACCAAAGCACAAAAATGGTTAAGCTACCTGTCTGTCCATTTACAAACCAAGATTACAAACTGTAATTTCCCAAATGGTTCTCAGCACAGCTTGAAGCAGTCCTGTGGGAAGTTCATGTTCACAGTTACTATCACCCATCCTCTCCCATCTATTCCAGAAACAAGATTATACATTTACATTTCCACTCATTCCAATGACTATTTTTCTTCCTATATAAAGGCTGAATTGCTTAGAATAATGCACAGGGAGCCAGACACTGGGTTCTAACCCCAAGTCTGCTGGTAGCTTTCTCTGTAATTTTTATGACACCACTTATCCTCAGTGTCAGTTTTGTTTTTCCCTTTGCAGAATTAAGAGGGTAGGAGTACTAGGATATTTCAAATGCTTCTAATCCCAAAATTACCTTATTTTAAATCTTCAGAACGCTCTCCTCCATCGCTTACAATAACTTGCAATGGTATATACAAGTTACTCAGAGCTGATTGTTAGATATTTAGAAATGTTGAAAGCAGTTGTTAAACTGTTGGTAGCTTAAAACCATCCCATAATGGGAGTATTTACACCATGGAAATAGGAAAACACTAACAATTAAGACTTTAAAAAACAAAAAAGAAAGCAAAAGAGAGACTTGGTTTACCAGCACACCACCGATAATAAGTATTATAATGTTCCATAGACCAGAACCAAATGCAGTAAATACATAACAGAATGTCCTGCCATATTTTAAGGTAGGTTATTACAGTACTAATTGAATTAGACCAGATTTTCAAATTGTTCTAAAAAATCATTAAGTCTCCATAAAGCCACTCAGTGTGTCAAATGTGCATCCCCTGTATCATTTTATTGGTTTTACTTTGCTGCCTTCCTAACTAAACCCAGTTCTTTTTACTGCTACTCAAATCAATACGCTAATGCAGCCCAAGCATCTTCCTATACCATAGATTCAAAGATCATGCTTATATGACTGAGAAAATGTAGAATGCACAACTAGTTCAATTACTTGACTATAAAAAACAACTAATTCAGTCTACTGCATTGTTGATCCATTTAATTGTATAGCAGCTTCCTATTGATAACAGGAAATGTCCTGACCCACCCATGCTGAACCTGGCCAGCTTTCCACAACCATAAATTTCAATCAGTATATGCATAATACACAGGGACTAAAAATCATAACTATAACTTGTTAGATTTTTCATTTCACTGACCTATTTCCTTTGCACATGACCCAATTTCTCTTCTGCTTCCTTGGACTTCATTAGTCATTAAATAAATGTTAGCCTATATTTATGTTCATTACTAGATATTTTATTTCCAGTAAAGGTTGTAATAAAATTTAAACCATTATCTGTTCATTGAGCTCTTGGAAACCTCTCAGCACCCCATGAGAGTTACAGAAGCTACTTCAAATCCAGAAGTAGCACAGTCATATTTCTGACCTCTTGGTTTAGGAGTCACTGTTTAGTATATCTGTGAAGTGCAAATATGATGAAATATTTTGAACACAACATTAAGTACTGTGTATTCAGTACTTACTCAAATATGAATAAGACATGACCCCTTCCTCCAAGAGCTCATAGTCTGATGGGAAATAAATGTGCATATAATTTAAATGTTATAATGGCAAGTTTCATAATTTTTTTGTTTTTATATAATTATAAAATTTTATTTTATAAACTTGATGAAGAAGTAATTCTAAGTTAGAGAAAATAGAAGAATTCATAAAGTTCATCCTTGATGGATGAATAACATTCTAGCAGCAAAGAAAATGGGAAAGATAGCAAGTAATGGGGTGTGAAAGGGCATTAAGGAATCAGGTGTTAGAGAGGAAGTATTAGAGAAACACTGCGGGGGAAACAAAAATAAAATGAAGAGTGTTGAATGCACAGATAAGGAGTCAAACAAGAGAAGTGGTAAGTCAAACAGGTATAATGTGGTAAAAATATAATAGGCCCGAGTGCAGTGGAACACAGTTGAGGAGCCATGAATCCATTGAGAGGGAAAGATATTTCAATGAGGTCTTCCAGAATTTTGCAAAATGGCAAAGGGGAAAAACTGCTTTACAGGAACAGGGATTAACATAAGCAGAGTTACAAAGATAGTGATCATATGACCATCTGCCAGACACTGTACTAATAAGCATTTTATCTATATTATCACACATTTTGCAGCTGGGTAGGTAGGTGATATTTCCATTTTATAGTATAAAACTGAGATTCAGAGAAGTTAAGTAACATAAATAAAACCACAATAGTGGACTCAGGATTTGAAACCATTACACCTCCAATGTGAGCAATGTAAAGATATATAGGAGAGCATCTATCAGTGAAATTGTTTTATAATATTTTTAATTACCTTTATTTGAGCATCTGTTAATTTGCAAGAACTTAATGCAGTCATTGCAACAGCTTGAAGAAAAAATGTGACCAAAGTCACTCAGAGGCAAACCCAAAAAATTTTGCCACACTAAAAGGGCACAGGGGGTGGAGAGGAGAGAAAATACCAATCATGACACCAGAGAGGTGTCATTGGAGAGAAAGGATATTTTGTAGTCATGTGTGACAACTACTCAATGTCCACTGCCATTGACCTCTCCTACACCTTGGACATAGAGAAGGAACCAAACTGAGGCTAAGGGGGAGACTATATTTGACTTGAACCTTGTTGAATTTGAAGCAAGTTGAAAGCTCCCATATGAACATGCTTAATTAGATAGCTACAAATATGTCATCTATTTGAGCTATATATCTTATAAGTTATATATCTTACAATGAGAGTTGGAGGAGAAATCCAAAACTAAAGTGGAATGTGAGAAAGTAGACCAATTCTTTCCCTGATTTTTTCCAATATGGACTCAGGAGGTGGCAGTCCTAGAGTGTCAATCCAAGGCCTGAGAGCCAGGAACCAGAGCAGAGTTGGTATGAAACTAAATACTAAAGTCAGTAATGACAGGTCTTGGAGAGTGAAAGTAAGATCTCTCCTTTCCTGGGTCTCAGGCTGGTGGGAATTAGGAAGTGGGTAGGGATATGGGTCTCAGGCTGGTGGGAATTAGGAAGTGGGTAGGGATATGGGGTCATATGCCCCCAGAAGTATCCAAAATCTCCAGAACATCAGAAACCTGTGTGGTCTTCAGAAACCATTTAACAGCAAATCTCCCACCTCCTTCATGCCCCAACATTATTTCCAGCAGATGCTACTGATCCAGAATAGTCCTCATTAGTCAGATTTCTACTCTCTTGGTTTAGGCAGATGCTGTTCAGCCCTAATTTGGGCAGTACTGAATTCACTGGCTTTTGGAAGGGGCTTGAGTGACTCTGGCCCAACACATACTTGGCAGTGCAGTCCTACTCATTTCTGTGTACAGGTGGCTAGTTGGAAGCACAGAAGACTGACTCACAATGGAAGTTGTCTACCAGAAACTCGTACCTCAAGCTGGAGTGGGTAAAGTTATTCAGAAACAGACTGGGAAAAGAACCAAGGGTTGAAAGTTTTACCCTTGAGGGCTCATCAGAGGAAGGAAACTAAGAATAATTAGAACAAACTTTCAGAAAGAAAACTCCCGTTATTGTAAAATGACGGCTATGATGCTTCCCCCTGGGAAAGTGATACTGTATTCAATTGGAAAATGCATGTGACTGTGCCTATTAGGTGCTCTCTTTGTTTTCATTCTTAGCATCCTTGACATTGCCCACCCTGCTTCTTTCAGGGGTTATACACCTTAGCTTATTATTCCTTTGGCCTCATCATCAGAATAGAAGTAGGTGTGATCGAATTAGGTGTGGTTGATTTCTATACAGAGTTAAAAGGGAAAAGAAGCAAGGCTCTGGTTTCCAAATCAGCTTTCACAGTGTATTGAAAAGGTGTTCTTTGGCTGTACCCTTTCATGGTGCGATAATAGAAATAATCAGCTGGACCCAAGTACCATCTCCAAATTCATACTTGTAGCTTGAGTCCTGGCAGGCACTTTCTTGCCTGTCACATAGCATTAGGAAAATCCCAGGTTGTGGAAAGAAGCAAGACAGTGAATCCATTGGTAGTGTCTATCATTCCAATTCTGGAGTAAACCAGTTCCTCTGAGTCACCTTGTAAGAGGCTCATTGCTTAAGCTGTTTTATTTCAGCACTACCATTTTGTAAGTGCAAAGATGTTTATTGACCTGTTACCTTTTCTCCTTATTAGAAATAACTGGTGTTTATGATTATGAGGGTCACCATTAGTTCCACTTTATGGACACACTTTTCCTATAATATGGCTCATATGTTTATCTTAGAAACTTACATGGTTTCCAAAGCATAGTTCCATTACTCACTTGCTAACTCGCTTGTGATCAGGGGAACTGTGACCTTTGACAAGTAAAATGGGGACTATAAAACGGTTGTGACCTTTTCTCAACTGCCAGTCCCAGAAGCCATCACAGCCCAGAAACCTCTTACCACTACTGTGGAGATTGGACTAAATTCCAGACGATAATGATAGCGTCGCCACAGTACAATATTCCAATCATGGCTTCTTCTGGCTGGTGCCCCCCCTCCTCTCCACAAGCAGAGGTCCAAGGACCCCCATGTAGACCATGCCAGTTTGTCTCACATAATGATCTGCAGATGTGTGTAAGCACACAAGTACACCCACAGCAACATACAAAAAATGAGAAGCATTTCACATAAAACTTCAGATTGCAGAACTTGACTGAAAATCAGAAGATACCATCACACACAGCCTGCTTTCCCACCTGAGACAAACGTCAAACAGACTGATGGTCTCCGTGGTACCTCATTCCTCACACTCCCAGTTGTGTTCTTAAAATGAGGCTGTCACTGGCAGTTCTTTCTGGATACTAAATATGATGACAGTTGATTATAAGGCTGTCATCTTACCTGCTCCAAGAAGGGATTTAAGTAGATAAGAGTAAATTCTCACTGCCTGCTAGATTCCCACTACCCCCATAGCTGCCAGCACCCCCAGTCGCATTTAGCCATCCACTTTCAGACAAAAAAGAATAACTTACAGGTTTTTGTCCCCTCACTGAGTCCCTAGAGCTCTTGGAATAGAATCTGTACCAGTTTTAAGGCCATGCTAAGGTCATGGGACTGTTCTCATGGCCAGAACGTATGTTGGCAGGTCTCTGAGTTTGGCTTCAAGTTTCTTTGATATTCCCTGGCTCCCAGGGAACAAGAAACCAGCTCATCTCAAAGGCCACATGAACCAACTACAAGGAAGATGCTTTGTTATTGCTATCAAGAAGTATTGCTTTTTTTTATGTTTTATACCTGTAGATGCATATCTTACATATATCCTGACCAAACATTTTATATATATCACATTAAAATTTTGACGTTATTGGTCTAAACTTGAGGAAGTATGCTATATAGACAATAATATTGATCTTTCATAGGGCTTATTCTGCTGAACAAGTTTGTAGATCTGCTTTTTCTCAACTTTCTTATTTATCCATGGAAATGCATGGGACAGAAAGCATTGCCCTAATTTAATGAAAAGGAAATCAAGGCTCCAGTGAAGTAAACTGCTCAGGGGGGCAGTTAGGTGTTTGGAGTGGACTCAGAGAAAAGCTGAACTCCTAATCAGCAACCCAGACATTCTCTAAAATTGATACCCCCATCGGAATCAAGTGAACAGTTAAAGCATATCAGTGATTGAATTAACTGCCCACAGTCCATGGCAATTAGTATATAGGAAGATAAAGAAGAGTATTTAGAATATCCACACACTGTACTGAAAGTTCCTGAGAATTGTGTTGGAGCTAGAGGCTGAGAGCAGTTGTCAAGGTGCTATATAATGAAAAATGGTCATGGTTGGAATGTGTGCCTTTATCTCACTAATTCTATAACCTAATTTTTATCGAGAACCTCAGGCCTGAAAAGCTCACACTACATTTTGAAGCTTATCTCATTAATATGCACCACCACACCCTCCCAGGGTGCAGGACTTGTATCATTATCTTCACATTTCAGGTAGAAATATGGTAGTGAAAAGAAGCATAGCCATGTGTGTCTGGGTTAAGGATTGAAAGACTGTTTTTTAACAGCATCATCCATGTCCCATTCAGTTTTACTCTCCCCTGTAGGAAATAACACTGAGATAAACCAAGGAGGATGCTGTCATTTCAGCCTGCTCTCCCCAGTGTCACAGTCTGACCAAAATAAGATCAAAGCCCTAAAGCTAAGATGAAAATGAAAGGCTGAGATGAAGCTAGATTGGCAAAGAAGTCATTATGTATTGGCCAGGGTGTTCAGCTGTCCTTAGAAAAATATTGAAAACACAGATATGTGCTATTATACAATGACAGTTAGAACCTATACCTCACAGTGACAGCAGTCAGCTTACACAGTCAAACAGTGGCCACACAAGAGCTGGGGTTTTAGATCTGATGTCACAGTGATCTTTCAGCCTGATCTTGAGCCTCTACGTCAGTTCCAATGCTCCCAAAACTTCCCACCTGCCACTCACGTGCGTGCACACAAGTATGTGTGTGTGTGTGTGTGTGTGTGTGTATGCTTAAATTGGGCCAACACTTAGCATCAGCAATCCCAATGGCCACTAAAAAGAACAAAAGAAGGGCCTCCCTGGTGGCACAGTGGGTTAAGCAACGCACTATGAAGCAAACCGCAGCCACTGCAGCACGAGTTCGATCCCTGCTGCCGGCCAGGGAGGG
>JAGFMF010011942.1:6254744-6275429 GCA_019455555.1 Galemys pyrenaicus | reverse complement strand
TCTCTCTCTCTCTCTCTCTCTCTCTCTCACACACACACACACACACAGTTTTAAATAATCTATGTCAAACTGTAAAGATAAAATGATATTACTTTTTTCTTTATTTCTTTGTTCCTGTTGGTGAAAGAAGTAATGTCCCTACTGGTTTCAACCCAAACAATGATTTCCTCACTGAGTAAAACATGAATGCCATGACACTTTCTGTATAATTTCTCTGTGTTAAAGGAGGCTAGAGCATGTCAAGGCTAGACTCCTAAATGATTTACATCCAATGCTGAAGGGGTTTCTAAAGCACTTAATGGAATACTGAATCTTTATTTGTTAGCTTCAAGTGGTATCTTCAGAGGTTTGTCAGCGGGGCCTTCTAACCTTATGAAATAACTAGGTAGGGACATGAACGAAAGCCATTTAACCTCTGAAGTGCTGCTTCCCTCCCCCACCCCATCACTTTTTTTATAGCTCCTGAAATCTCAGCATTGCTCACTCATTCTTCAACCCACAAGTATTTCTTGAAGGTCCTCAAGTATTCAGTCACAGAGGTAAATATTATAATGGTGTGTGTATATGAATAAATACGAGGAGTTTAACACACACAGAGCTCACAGTCAAACTGGAAGTGGAACAAATAAACAAGTGATCAAAATATGCGTTGCTACCTGTTGTGATGGGAAAAGTACACTTTGTTAGGAGCCTTCCTAGAAACTCTGACTCACAGGGTGGAGGGAGTCAGGAGATGCCCAATGGAGAAAGTGGGAATTCAAAGCTCTTATGGCATCATTCTTTTTGAACTAAGGCATATGTTTACCTTGGTTAAAATGCCAACTACTTGGAAGAATAGCATTTTTAGATTATAAAAACTATGGTTATTAGCACAGATTAATTTCTACAAACTGAAGCTCAGAGGAAATAAATTAGAACAGTTAAATTTTAGTTGGCAAAAAAAAAGAAAAATTAAGCTCAGGGCACTGTTTAAAGAGCAGAGAGCTACCTCTCTGGAGTATTTTGTTTCTGCAGAGCTTCGGAGTGCCTGGAAAGGAGGACAGGGCTTAGATTCCAGACATGGAGACAAGTTGAAGGTTGCAGCAATAATTTCCCCTACACTCCAGTTATGCCTAAAGCCAACTCTAGCTGGAGCCAGTCCTTACAAGTCCCACTCATCAAGGAATATGTCTCTACTTGGCTTCTAGATAGTGAAAGTGAAGTGTGAATGGAAAAATATCTTTATGAGCACTGACAATATGTCTAAGGCAGTTGTGCACCAAGACAAGTTTGGCTAGAAAAATCTAGTTTGTTTCCTACAGGCTACCTCAATGAGCTCTCCTTCTGAGTAAATTGTTTATATTTGTGTGATTCTAAAATGCAAAATAAAAAGTGATCATTCGTTATTTTATCAGTTTACATAAAATGTGCAGGCATGGGTATTTCCTCATTCTTGTGCACCTAGGAAGTCCCAGTAAATGAGTCACCTGTTGATTATCTAGAAAAGCTTTCAACTCAACATCTTTATAACATAATTCATGCAGGCACTCCAGGAGGTAATATCAATAAAAATCCCCAATTGTAATCTCAACCTAGCTCCTTTTTTTCATCTAATTCAAAACATTTGTCAAATGATTGACTGGAAGGGTGCCTTGTAGCATGCAAATAACAGCAAGTGTTTTCTTGCAAAATTGAAGAAGAGTAGTCACAAGCTATCAGCAACTAGGAATTATGTCTCTACTCTTTCTGCTGAGAGAGGTGGGAACTCTGAACCACAATGCCCACCTTTCCTTCTGATGGTGTGTGTGTGTGTATGTGTGTTCACATGTGTGAACTTTTTGTTAAATTTTATTTAATAATAAAATAATATTAAAAATAATATTAATATTCTTTTTATAAATAAACCAAATATAAATAAATAAATCACACATATGTGATATTATATTTAGAATAAAAAAGGTTTAAACTTAGAATTCTCATCTTTGTTCTGCAACAAAACTCTGTCCCTGGTGTTCCAACATGGAAGTAGGGATAGGTGGCATTCTTCGTGTCAGTAACCACCAAGATCTGAATAACATTTTACAGTTGTACTTTTCATTTTACTCCAAAAACAAACATGCAGAAAGTAGGTTTGTTATAGACACTATTCTGCATCAAGACTGTTTCAATAGATGTTCACAGTTAAAAACAAAACTCTCCTATAAGAATACTCTATACAGTGTCAGCTGATGATGTTGGACTGTGCTGCTTCTTTGGATTCTATACCTTTTATCAGCAATGAATTCTTCCAAATTTGTGTTTATTTTAGATACTTTTCCCAGCCATTATCAACCACATCAGGTCCAATAAGTCCAAGAACTATGAGAGTGTTAAAAGTCCTTGTCAAGATATACAATTACCATGGAAACAGATTTTTTTTAAATAAAAAGTGTGAAAAAAGGAATGATTCATGTGAATATAGAATAAATTATTCAGGAGTAAAAATGATTTTGAAGGGCCAAGAACAAATTACACAACATACAAAAGGCTTTGCCTTTTGTGTGGACAATATTGGCAACAAAGTATAAGGACACAATGGAACACTTTTTGAACACATGGCTAGACACTGGGTGGGCAAGAGCCTTGTGTTAACTCCAGGGAGGGCAAGGCATTGGAAAATTAAGGGTTAACAGAAAAGGTCCTACTCCTGAAACTTTTATCTCAAGTCAAAGAGCAGCCCTTTCCATTCTGACTAATCACATACACAATGAGAAAGGTGATGAGGACAGAGACTGTGGCTGCTGAGGGACAGACAGTCCAGGATAGTGGGAAATCCCAGAGGAAGGCAGTTATCTGTCTCCGCAGACATCCAGCAGACAAAAACAAGGATGATGTCAGGGGAAAGATGTACTCATTCACTTAGAAAACATATATATTCAATACCTTCTATGTGCCACACGTTATTCTTACAATTAGGCACGTGTGGCATAGGACACATGAATGAGGGCATCAGCCATGGTTGAAAACTTTGGGGAACGTTCATGCTGTTATTCCTGGAAATGCATTTATAATCATAGCTTGAGTCACTTTGGACTTTCCAATGTCTTGATTCACTTAAAACTTGATTATAAGTAGAGGAATTTCCTTTTTAATATTACCAGTCTGCTGATGAGGAAAGATGGCTTTGAAGAAGTTAACAAACTTGCTCCAAGTAGTCAGAAGTGGAATGAAAATTCAAACCCAGTTGTTTACTTTAAACCAGTGCTCTTATTCTACCATATCATGATTTTTTTAAAAAATATGGTCCTACTTCTATCCTATGGATGAACCAAAATCTGATCCTCCTAATTTTCTTCCTTCAGTTCTTAGAAACAAATGACATGTAATGACTTAGACTTTCTTTTTTTATGTATGATGTACTTTCTAGTACTCTAAATATATGTTACTAAGCATTACTAAGCATTGCTAAGCATTACTAAATATGGTATCATGATCTAAAATTAACATCATTGGAATTTATCAAGAACTTAATTCTATATTCTAAGAAGATTGAATAGCACCTAAAGGTTTCCAATCTTGGCATCTGACCTGATTAAAGACATGGAGATAGTTTGGAACACCTATAATTTTTAGTGAATGTTATGCATTTTGAATTCTGTTATTATGAGTGGGTTTGTTACAGGGCAACCCTAATATAAAATGGGTTTGCCTGACTGGGTCCTCACCCGCGCATTTGAACAGCACTTATAATGCCCCAACTGCAGGCACATATAATAAAGGTTAATAAAGGGTTTTATTTATAAGGGAAGGAGGAATAGCATAGTGAATAACACAAGGGGAAGAGAGGGATACAGATTTGTAAATATCTTACCAGTTTTTTGGAGCTGGAACCCAACGGTGTGCTGAGAGCTGACTCCCAAGGAAAAAGCAACCCCCCAAGGCCCACGTGTCTGCTTTTATATTCAGCCTGGCTGCTCAACTCCACCCTCAGGTCCCAGTGATCCGCTCTTCGATAATGACTTTATGGGATTTGTAGTCCTTGGATCTTGTAGGTCTGGAATGGGGGTCGAAGTCCATAACCTATTTGTATAATCCATTCAGGAGGGTCTTTCCCCCTAACAGGTTGGAGATTTCAACTTCTGTCATTTTTACCTGTAATTATAATTCTTTGTTAATTTAATTTAATTTTAGAATTCCCATTTCAGTTTTGTGGTGTGTTGTCATGTTAACCCTATAGTGAATAGTAATATGTGGACATTTTGGTTCAAAGTTATTCAATGAGTAGATTTTAAGATATAAGTTCACTGAAGGTCTAAAGAAAGATTGCTTTTGCTAAAACACATAGATGTAAAAATCTACCTTCATCCAACAAATGTACATGTTTAGAGGCACTTGATTGTTTTTAACAAGTTATTTATTTGTATTTTTTATTGGAAAGTTGGAATGAGTGGGAGAATGAACACAGAGTATTTTCCACCTGTGTTCAAAAACATGAGAGTCACTTTAACTTCTAGAATGCTATCACCAATATCCTTTAGACTGAAGTGCCATTCACTACTGGTTAGCTATTCAAGAGCCACTCCCAACTCCTTGTCCCTCACTGCCTCCCACCACAGAAGCTGGAAAACAAAATATGTGCTTTCTCCTTTTTTTTTTGAAACTAGAGATGGTTATGTGCTCCTGTCTGGCCCATGAGACATAAATGGAAGTCTTGTGAGAAGGTTACTTAGAAAGCTGTGTTTTCTTTCTGTTGAATAGCTGTACCCCACTTCTAGATTCTTCTGGTGTTGAAGGCAATGCTTGGAACAACACCATTCTGCAACTTTGAATAGAATAGCAACAGAATCATGGAGAAGCATTAAGACCCTCCACCTAAGCTGGTAGCTGTGTGTCTACAATTTGATGTAGGTGTATGATCCTTATAACAGTGTTCTGGAGAGAGGTGGGGAGGAGGAGAATATTCTGGGCTCAAACATACATGTAAATAAAAACAATTGAACCAGTTGAACAGGTTTCAAATGTTCGCTATTCATTATATCTCCCTCAATTCCATGTGCTCACTAACATACATGTATTGGTTCACATAGACCTGCTCCCAGACCTATATTTACCCCTATTACCTAGTGCTGGGATGATAAATTGGCTTCATCTCAGGTGCCAACATTGATAGATTGGTACTGGCTGTCTGGATCACAATACTGAGAATAATTTTGAGGTAGACAACACAACTCATGAGGAAGAGTGTTGTGATCAATCAGCCAAGTCTGCCATGAATGTGAAAAATGGACTGGCTGCACCTGTGTTTTTGTAACAGTTGACCTGATCTAGTGCATCAAATTTTAATTGCTCAACCTAGTCCATCCCTTCTCTTCTCTTAACCCTGTAGGTAGGAAATTAGTGGGCTACAGTTTACTAACTAGAAAGACAAGAAATCCTAAATAGAACAATATCCAGCTAGGATACCTAAGCTGGAATTGTAAAAAAAATATGTCACGTCAAGGGCCTGCCTCCCTAGTGGCGCAGTGGGTTAAGCAATGTGCTATGAAACAAACGGCAGCCACTACAGCATAATTTCAATCCCTGCTGCAGGCCAGGGAGGGGACCCACATGGCACAGCAGACCTCTCCTGCCTCGCCCCACTGCTGCCCTCAGCAGTGTGTTTCAGTCAGTCTGCCTGTTCTGCTCCCCACTCTATCTCTGGTGAATCCTCTCATCTCCCGCGACTCTGGCTTATACCCCAGCTCTTGTATGCATAAATAAATAAATCTTCAAAAAATTATATCACATCAAGAAAAATTTTAGATAAGTTATTCTGGTGGGGACAATAGGGACTGAACCACTTATCACTCCCTTTAAGAAAAAGTTTTTTCATTATTCACAAAATCCAAGAGTTTAAAGCAGCCTAAGTGCCCCACTGATAGACAAGTGATATATTATCATTCCAAGTAATCTTAAATATCAATTGCCAGCTGATCAATAAGCATTCCTTTACAAATATTTATCTAACCCTTACCATGACATTAGTACTTATCTAAGAAACGAGGAGTGCAAATTTCCTGCTTCAGTGAAGCTTGTGGTTTCTAAATTAGCCAAGTAAATATGAATTTTTTTTAAAAAAACTACTAAATAAGTTAGAGACAGATGATTGCACTAACAGGAAGGCCATATCTCTGGCTCAGTTCAAGTGTAATAGCAATTTGGTTTCCTTCTGGGATTTGTCCTTGTGGATCTTTCCTGCTGAACTGCCTTTTCTTTGCGCTTTGCAGTCCTTGATACTGTGACTAACAGGGGGCTAACAGAACAAAGCGATAGCTTCTTACCACACCCATGGCTCAACCAGCCCAGACACTTGCCTCATACGTTTGCTAATTTTCTCTTTGCTTTTCTCTCTTATGACCCTTTCCCCCTTCCCCTTTTACTGCACAGTTGCTACATCTCACCTCTCAGCCCATATTTCTCTTCGCTTGTGCTCTTCTCCTTTTGCTGTCACCCTGAGTAGGAAACGATCTCTGCTTTTTTTCAGATGGCCTTGCTGTGTTGGCAGAAAAGAATCAACTTCCTGGCAGAGAAGACAGGAAGACACACCTCTCAGAAAACAAAATCTTACCTTCCAATGGTTCCTGGACTTGGTAACCACAGTAATCAGCTTCTGTCTCTGAAAGGTGTCATCGCTTCAATTAACTCAGGTCTCAATGGAGCAGATAGGACGCACCATCCATCACAGACTGGTTAGCGCCAGCTGGCCACCGCCCACCCCGAGGCTGGTGGAAATACGGTTATGAAAAGTATGCAATGTCAGATGTCTGCACAAAAAGCAGAATCCTCCCATTCAAAATATGAATATTTCTCCACATATTTTTAAATGGATAATTTGATTTTTACCCAAATGTTTAGAAGCCTGCAGATTAATGACCATTAATATTTTGACCACATCATATCTAATAATAGAAATATATTTTTACATACCCATACTTATATATAAAAAAGTTTCACAAAATATCACTTACCTTTATTATATGTGGAACTCAGTTTGTTCTATTTCTTTTTAATCTCGTCTATCATAATAACCTTTAAGTATCTTGTACTCTGTGGGCTAGTGATTATAAAAATTATTTTACCGTGCTTTCCAATTCAAAATGCAAATATGTAGAATACCTCAGAGGTATTCAGGCTGAGGACTTCATGCAGATAGGAAAACGCTGAGGCTCTAAGAGGGACTGAGACTTCCTCTAGCTCACACAACAGGAAGGAAGCAGATGAGGACCTTAAGTTCTACCCTCTTTTCAAAACCACATAGAGACTGTTAAAAAGGTTTGTTCTGTAAAATCCATACTGCAAAAGCTAATTGCATGCCTTATCTCTCTTCCCTCACGGGAGCATTTGGCGTTTGAAAGGTCACAAGGCCTCATAAAATTATCCAGAAGAATTGAAAAGGCAACTGATGACAAAAGTCCTTATTTCAAAAATTTTGCCTTATTTTGCCTGAAGGCACCTCTTTCCCCTTTAGATATAATTAAACTTCTCTTAGTTTGTTCCCCTGGTATCCCTCTAGTTGTGTCTAGGCCTTTCTTTTTTAAATCTTTTGAAATAGTTCTTTCTTTGTGGACATTAATTGCTTTACAATGCCCCCTTTTTCAGCAAATTCCAAAACTTTTTTTTAATCATCATTTTTTAACCCTTATATTGTCTCCTTTATCATAGTTCTTTTCCTATCCAGTTCAGTGAATTGTATAATTAATTACTTTTTGCCCTCCAGATGTTTTGCTATTGTGTATATCATAGTTTTCTTCTGTCTGAGAAAACTCTGATTTCATACAATAGTGCCATTGCTTTTATTATTCTTCCTGTCACTGAGGGGAGGGAAAGATCAAGAACCAAACAATAAGAGTTTTATTTGGAGCTACTGGAGAGCTCTCCTGGAGGTCACTGCGATCTCTGCCATTGTGTTATTCCACCTACATGTGCCATCTGAGGCGCAAAGGGTGGTGGTGGCTTTGAGAGCGTGGAGTCTAACCCTTTCATTTCACAGATGAAGAAACAGAGGCGATCAGAACATTCTCTAGCCATACATCACTTTTGTAGCAGATCCAGACCCCACTCAGGCCTTTGACGCCCATTGCGTCATCTTTTCCACTGCCCAGTATATCCCAGTAATCCCTCCCCAAGTATTGCAAACCATTTGTGTTTCTATCAGCAAGTGTCATGACCTCCATTCCAACCTCAAGCATTTACAAAATAGTTTTCATGATCTTGTCGATTAGTTTCAAGTGGCTTCAACTTCAACTTTCAAGTGTCTTGAGACATCCTTTAAGTTTTGGAGTCTAGATGAGGTCAGCAGATGCTTCAATGACCTTGTTGTAGTCAGAAGATGACTTCAGCATCAAACCTGGGCAAAGTATAAACCTCCCTCTGCCTCAGTTTACCTATATGTAAAATAAGGATACTGATAGAACCTTTTCATGCTGATGTTTTCGAGGATTAAATGAGGACATTGCTTAAATAATACTTATTAGTATTAAATATTAATGATTTTTTATTCTGAAAAAAGACATACTACTTGGAAGTGCTTAACTAAAAATGTAATAGGACATGTAAAAGAGTACTTAGTGCAACTGTAATAATTGCAAGGTGGTGCAATAGAAATCACCTTGAGCTATGATTTGGGAAATATAAGTGCCAATTTCAGCTTTGCTACTAACGAGCTCTGTGGCCAGCAGGTAGCAGGTTCATCTCTTTGGGTTTTGATTTTTTAATCAGCAAATCTAATTCTAGTCTCTAAATGGGAGAAAGGGACTTCCTGAGAAACACAACTTAGCAGACTCAAAACAAGTCAAAGCAATCGCATCTCAAGCCAAAAGAAGTAAACCTCTGCCAAGAACAACTATCCTCTATGCAGTGAGGTATCTGGTTCCTTGGTCCATCTCCATGAGAGAAACAATTGCTGGGATATCATTCAGAAGCATCCTATCCCAAAGCAACCCAGGAGTAATTCCATCCTTGCCTTTGCACAAGCCACCTGCCTGAGCTCAAGCCAGAGAAGAGAGCAGATGAACAATGAATGTCACAGCAATTAGTTTTGGCAATTAGGCAGGCAATTAGTTCTGCTGCATGTAGAATAGGAGGAGAAAGTAAATCAGTGCTGAGAGGTGAGGGGGAAATATGATTAGGACATCAGTTTCCAGAAACACCCAGGTGGAAAAGCTTGAGTGGGGGCCCCAGCCTCCCCTTCCCCACTGCTGCAGTGACAAAGGAGGATAATTCTAGCGACCTTTGAAAAGATCTGCTTTCTCTTTCTCAGGGTCTCCTCAGCCCTCCAGTGTTCAGTCTATGCTGAAGCCCTCACCTGTTTCTGGCCAGGAATTTTGTCCAAGGTATTAAATAAATTGGGAGTTAGTTGGGGATTCTTAGTTGATGTTATTTCATGTTTGGTTTTTTTTTTAGTCTTAATATATTTTGTAGTTTTCCTGAGGGACAAATGAATTCCACATTATGCTTAGGGTGAGTCAGAGGGGATATTATTTAATAAGATCATACAATAATGGAAAATTTGGGCAATAAAGTCAAAAATCCAGGCTTGGCTTTCAACTCTGCTAGTAACTGGGTTCTGAACTTTGTTTCCCTCAGCTCCAAAAGGGGCGTAATAATAGGGTTGCCTGGTGCAATGTTTGACACTTTGGTAATTCTTTTTGCAAAGATAACTGAATTTCACACTTGTGGGGGGGGGCCATATTTATATTAAAAGTTAGGAGTAAGGTTCTTATCTGAAATCCTAATTTCACTGGGAATTTTCTATTTTATTTCAAAATCTTTTACCCTAAATAAGAACAATAATACCTGTACCTCAGTTAGTTACTATGATGATTAGATCAAACCCTCTATTT
The DNA here is from genome assembly GCA_019455555.1 of Galemys pyrenaicus. Taxonomy (NCBI): domain Eukaryota; kingdom Metazoa; phylum Chordata; class Mammalia; order Eulipotyphla; family Talpidae; genus Galemys; species Galemys pyrenaicus. Next base: position 6,265,590 of record JAGFMF010011942.1, on the reverse strand, counting down.
AGTTGGGAATTAAAGGAAAAATTCAAGCTATTTTTCTATACTATTATCTAGAAGTTTACACTTATTCAACTGAAACAAATAGCATAGAGAGATGCTAGCATGACAGGTTTTGGCTCAAGCCAAGGATAAACCTCTCCAATGCTTACCTCAGGCAAAGGGCTGTAGACTAGGCCTTGGATCAAGCATCTCAGTTGTGGCTGGGCAAGACCCAGGTAGTTCCTGCCTGCCTGAGATTCTGAACTGTATTTCAAGCTGCTTTCCCCAGGATGATGAATTGAGGAAAGCTTAAGAAGAGACAAAAGTGAAATCAGGAGTGCATGGTGTGCAAAGCACCGAACTCAATGGTGGTCTATCCAGCACACTCACACTGGTTTGAGGGAACAGTCAGGCACGGATTCCAGGGCTGCATTTCACACTGGATGGTACTCAATTGGTGTTCTCACGACCCACCTAATCAAAAACACCTTCAGGTTTTGTGAGGTAGGAAGCTTAAACAATTATAGAAACTCTCTTGAAGAAAACGAATGCAAATTTACAAATACAAAATTAGGCATGAAAGTGAATATTTACTTAGAATAAGAAAATAGATCAAGACAAATTACAAGAGCGCTGGAGAATCAGGTACCTTTCTTCTCAGTTCTTTTCAAGCAATTTGCCAGAACTGCTGACATAGAAATGTTTCTGATTCTAACTCAGCTATTCTCTCCACCTGGAACGCCTATAACTCTGACCAACTAGGCACTGACAAGGTCCACGCAAGGATGGGGACCTGTAATTTTCACTTTACTAATTCCAATGTATACGTTCTTCTGCTCCTGACAAAACATTTTTGCAATTTTGCTTAATACACAAGCAATATTTTAGGAATGGAAAACTACAAAATAAAAATAAAATAAAGGAGGGTGGGGGTGCTTTCCATAATCCCACCATACCAATCAACATTCACCATCTATTCCTTTTTTTCATATTCCCTTTTCATTCTATGCTCATCTATACATAAGTTATACACTTGAAAACCATGGTATGGATATAATTTTATATTCTTTTCACATAGCATACCTTCATTTTCCTATGGGCTTGTGCAGTATGATAGTTCATGGGTGCATATAACCCACCATCCTGCTATTGTTGTAAATTTGTGTTATACAAACAAGAATTAGGAAGATGGGAATGGAATTTTGGCTGACTACAGACAGTTCTAACCTCAAAAAAAATTTTTTAAGCAGTAAGGACACTAGCAGCATTATAACTCACAGAAGTGTAAATAATCTGTCAATTTAAGAAGAAAAATCAGTCAAACCAATTATTAGGTGTGGGCAGATAAAGAAACTATCAGCAGGTTGGATTTCTTCAGTTAAGCAATTGAAAATCCAGTGCAAATGACCCTTCTCAAGGGGTTACTGAATAGAATAAATAGAGATGGCCACATGACAGCTGGTATACTGAACCTTTTCTTCTTAAGGAGCATTTCCTATTAGAAAGTATTCTCACTTTAGTCCCACCACACCAGTTCTATGGCAATAATTTAATTATGCCAACTGCAATGCAAACTATTCGGCAAAATACTACTAGGACCCTCTCTCTGAGAAACTTTTGAGCAAAATATTTCGATAGTGCTCAGTGGTTCTGCCTTCCTGGGTGTAATCAGGAGTCAAGTACAACATGATTCATAACATCAGGGAACAGTTGTCGTGGGTGGACTCATGTCACTCACGTCCCCTTTCCGCCCATGGCTACACCTCCTTACCTTTCACTTTCTCAATTTCTCAGTGGGGTGCTAGTACCAAACCACCCTTTAAGAGTTTGACTTTTTAAAACTCCAGTTTAAAAAACTTGGGAGGTAAAGACATGACAAAAGAGTCAAAAATTCTTATTCAAAATTCTCTGAGTGTCATACCAAGTGGCAAGATGAGGGTTTGAAATGTCTTTTTCTGGTTTACAACCATCCCACAGTTCGTCCTATTCTAAGGTAAAGTGACTCCAGCTCATCACAACTCACTTAGAGCCAGGTGGGCAAAAACTACTAAAATTATGGCTAAGTCATTTTCAGAATGAACCATCACATTCATTAGCATTACCCACCTTATTTGGGGGATGCCTAATATATCAAAGGCTGTTGCAAAGGTCCGTTGCAAGGTTTTAAATATGCATTGCTCATGTTCTCTAGTTAAGAGCAGTATGGGGCATATGAGAACATCAGAGAGGAGGCCAGGTTGGAAAGGGTAGTCTCTGTTTAATTTATTGAATGATTGATTGATGATAACGGAAGTAACATTGGGGTCCCCATCAGGTATTAACAATGTAGTGTTCCCACCACCAACTCACCCATATTCCACCACCATAGACCATCATGCCTCCCTCTCTCTGTCCTTTCCCCTCCCACACCAACTCCTCTTTGGTGTCTCAGTTCTGTAGTCAGCTCAAGGGTTAGGAGTTTTGGATCCTGTGTGGTGATAATATCAAGGCTGAGGTCCTCCCCCAGCCACACCCTGTGTCACCCCCTCAGGCTTTATGTCTTATAACAAGAGGAGAAATGTGAGTGGCAACCACAAAGATCTGATTCCAGGGTCTTCTAAGGCTCTGGGCTTCCTTCTGCAGAGTGACTCATCTGATAGCACAGGGACAGTGCTGATCAAAGGGCTGCTGCCTGGCAAAAGCAACAATGTGTACATTTTTTTTTTTAATTTTATAAAAGCTAGCGTCTTTGTGAACCAAAAACAGGGAGTGACATTCTGACCAGCCAATTTTCTCACTGAAGCTTTTGTAAAATGAAAATTTCTTTGCTTCCTATTTTTATGCTGTCTTATAGTGTTGCTGGCATGGGTAACCATCACACTTGGCACTTCTGTCCTGTTTTTCATCCAAAGATTTCAAAACGCTCCACAACAGGATTTCATCGTCACTGCAGGGCAGGGAGGAAGGTCAGTTCTATTATGCCTGGTGAGCAGATGGGATACCAAGAGGTGAGGTGACTTATTTGCATGTCCTGCGAAGCTGTAGGACAGACTTGTTCAGAGCCAAAGCTTCCTAATTCCTAACTCAGTCTGCTGCTCATTTGTCGACACTGATGTGGTCTCTTCTTTAAAAGGCTGAATGGCGGGCCCAGCATGACACTTTACAAACAGCTTATTAAGTGTTTTCCTGCAGTCACCAAGGTGACTGACCTCAAGGAGAAACAAGAAGCCTAAATGACAAAAGGCTTGGTTTGTTTTTAGAAGCTACTTTTCAGTCTTTAAGAACTTGGACAAATATGCCTAAAAAGTTAGTGCTGATCTACTAAGTGAAAAACGGCAACCAGATTTCAATAGTTGAAAATATCAAAGTATTGGCAAGGAAGTGAAGCAACGGGAATCCTTTCCTCTGCTGTTGGGGAAGGTAATTAGTACAACCACTCAAGAAAACAATTCAGCAGCAATGGCTTGAACGTGCGCAGACACTTCGACCCAGCAATTCCATTCCCATGTACATACTCACATACATATGTATACAGATTATGTATATATGTATTTATGAAAAAATATTACCCAGGATGAAAATGGATGAATTATATTTTCACATTAAATATGAATAAATCATATATATGTAGTACTTAATGGGAAAATACAAGACTGAGGAGATGCAATTAAAGATGACTATTTTTGCAAACTCAAAAATACAAAAACTAAATATATTCTTAGAGGTGCAAACATATACAGGATAATTTTTTAAAGTCATGATAAAAGCAAAAGCAGGATTAATTTACATTTAAAGATTGTTCATATACATATACATGAATATATATATATATATACACACATACACACACATATACACAAAAAGATTTGTGACAAGTAATTGGCTTATGGAAGCTTGCAAGTACCAATATCTGCTGTCTGCAGGCTGGAGAGTCATGAAAGGAAAGAGTAATAGTATCATTACAGTCCAAGGGTATGAAAAGATCAGTGTTCCAGGAGGACAAGCAGAAGAACAGGAAGCAAAAGGGGCACCTTTTCCTTTCTCTACCTTTCTGTTCTACCCAAGCTTTCAGTGGCTTGGATGACTCCTGACCACACTGAGGAGAGCAATCTACTGTAGTGACCCCACTGATTCAAATCTTAAGCTCTGAAAATAACCCCTTGTAGTTCCATTCATGTTGCTGCAAATGGCATGAGTTTATCTTTTTTGATTGCTGAAGAGTATTCCATTGTGTATATATAGCACATCTTCTTGATCCAGTGAAATAAGTCATAAAGAAAAAGAGAAATATCAGATGGTTTCACTTATAGATGGAATATAGGGTAACCAAAGGGATCAGGGAAAAATAATAACAATAAATAAAAAATAACAGGCAACTACAAAACAGAGACATTGAGCAGGAAAGAGGGAGGGATTGGGATTAAGGCAGGGATGGGAAGAGCACAAGGGACTAGGGTGATGGTGCACAGGTGAATTGATGGTGGGAATTCTATGGGGACTACACCTGAGAGGAGGAAGTAAATATTGTACAAAAATGAACAATGATATAAAATAAAATGTATACAAATAAATTATATATAAACAAATGTTAATCTCATCCAGAAACATTCTCACAGACAAATTCAGAAATAATGTTCAATCTGGGCCCCTTTTAATGCAGTCAAGTTGAAGCATAAAATTAGCCATCACAGGGAGAACAGAATGGTGGAATGTTTTAGTTTTAAGTGGGGTAGCAGTCATATGATTCTGTTTACCCTTTTTCTCCAAACTTGCATAGATGTTTCATGTATTCTATTCAAATATTACAAATAATTTAAAGTCTCATTAGATAACAGTAAAAAGAAGAAAAGCAAAAAACAGCTTTTAAAGGATAATGTAGACCTTCAAGAGTTGGATATGCCCATGTGTCTGTGAGCAGAACTTAACACACAGCTTGCAGCTTGTAAACATCTCCATTTCTGAGGATTAGTATTTTTAAAACATCAGTGAAACAATAAAGCAAGAGGAGTATTTGAAACAAGTTTGACATAAAGGGTAGATGGAGCTGGAAGGGATAATGTTTAAATGAACTAAGTCAGAAGGAGAAAGATAAATACCAGATGGTTTCACTAATATGTCGAATTATACCTCGAGTCAGGTAAAAATTAACAAGCTTAAAAATTAACTCTAGATAGCTGATTACAGAACTGAAACACCGATGGGGAGGGGATGGTGATGAGATAAAAACAAGAGGGAAAGAAGCACATGGATGATGGGGGTAGACTTGGGTGATTTGAATTTGGGTACACTTTGGTGGATATACCAGATGCCAGTATCCAGATATTGCCTCAATTAAAAATAAATCAATTAATTGAAAAAGTGTTGGTACAGTTAGTTTTTAAATAGTTCACATAATTGAGAAAAAAGACATTAAAATTAATCTGGGAAAATAAATTTCAAACAATTTCTGGGAAAATACAAATGAAAAATACTTCAAAGAGGTTTGAACTTCATTATGAAACAAAGAACTGTAAACTACTTAGAGTAGTTTTTTTAAACCTAAACAATGATGAATTTTGAGAAGACAGTCACTGCTGGTAGGAGTTCAGAGGGGCAGGCAGCAACACTATTTATTGATGGACCACATTTCTGGAAGCATTTTGCAACCAGGATTCAGTTGCTTTAATTTTCACCCAATAAGACCTTAGAAACATTTCCAAAAGAAATAATTAGAAACCTAAAGATGTTCGTATTAACAATAGCTTTAACAGCAAAAAAGTTTTAGTACTAAACAACAGAATGATTAAATAAGTGTAGTACATTCTCAATGGAAATGATGCAATCATTAGCAATTGTGTTTTCAAAGAGCATTTAGTGATATGGGAAAAGGTTCAGGCTAAGTGGAAGTCAGTGTACGAAATCATTTGTACTCCACAACTTTGGATTTGTACAATATACCTGTATGAATATGTGTAACCTAAATGTATGCATAAAACACACTCACACACAAAAAACACACTTGGGAAATGTATCAAAAAGTTTAAATAGTGACCTTTGTATTTGAGCTCAATTGTGTTTTTTAATTTCTCTATTTTCTTTCATCATTTCTAAATTTCCAGTTTAATAATGAAATATAATTTCTTAAATAATAGGTAGATCTGCCATACAGGGAACAAGGCACTTCCTGAAACTTAATGGTGCTGGGCATAAAGTGTCCATTATAGATGATCAACTCCTCCAGTTTCTCTGGGACTTCCCCAGTTCCAGCAATATAAAAGTTTTATGTCCCGAGAACTTTGACCTCTCAGTTGGTTGGTCACCCTTTTATCTGAGCTGAAAGAATCATCTGAGTATAAAGATTTCCCAACTCTGAATTGTCACAACAGTCATCTTGATAAATCCTTCATTCTCCCTATAGAAGTGGACATTTTGACCTTGCAAATTTATAAAGACTTGTGAATGTCTTATCTTAAAAGTGATTGTTGAAAACCAAGCAGATTGCTTAAATGCTAAGTAGGCTGGTTAAGCTACATTATACAAGCTCTGAATGTGTACTCAAATAGGTCAGGAAATAAGAACTACCTCTTGTCTTAGGATGAAAAGGACTATCACTCATTTCAGGTTTTTGTGTTGTGCATTTTCTTTCCTTTGGAGGAGAGGGAGCGGCAGGTGTATCATGTCACCAGAAGAAAACTGAGCTCTGGGGAATCAGCTTAAGGATGAAGTGAATTCCCCATTTAGGCCTACAGTCCTTTGGGAAAAAAGGGTTTGGGCTAGAACTGCTACTACCTGACATTCCTACAGGAACATGACAAATATCCTCCTATGCCAAATGTCCAGGAAGTGTTTCTACATCTTTGCTTAGGAAAACATCTTAAAAACCTGAGAGAACGAGAATAGTGAGTATGCTTGAAACAGTCTCCATGTCACAGAGAAGTGCCAAGTAGCAGATCTGGGTGGCAGCACATCAACCACCTGTGTTTGAGTCAAGCTTTGCCACTTCCCAGCTGCATGCGTACCTTTGAGTGGTCACTTGGCCACTCTGTGCTGTGCCTCAGTTTCCTCACATATAAAATGGAAATGCTAATGGCACCTACCTCATAGTGTTGTGAAAATTACATTTGCTCATGGATGGTGTGAGCTTGGAGAAGTGTTTAGAACTGCACTTGCGGGACATTGATTAGGAAGAAGTCCTACAATCATTACCAAGTTGGTTAAAGGAAAGGGTAGGGCTGAGCAGCAGGGAAGGATCAGTAGTGGTGAAGTCCTGACAGAGGCTCAGTGGGTCCCTCTTGATCTGCTGTGAGTTGGAGCAAGAGGGTATATCCTTCAGGCCGCTCTGATCAATCAGCTGAGGGCCACCCTGAGAAGGGGGTGACCCTTGTGGGACAGCCCTGGTCAGTTCCCAGGTCCCCTGCAGACCCAGGGGCTAGTTTCTATATCAGATCTGTGCCCACAGGGATTCCAGGCAGGTCCCCTGCTGGAAGGTCAGGGATTGATCTGTTGACTGATTTCTTCTAGAGAAATCCCCTGCCACTTTGCTGAACTGTCCTTAGGCTTCACCTTAGACTGAGATGCTTTGCACCAAACTTTGTTCTTTTTCTCATTTACTAGGAATCTGTGGTAAACACCGTGATGAGCTGCTTCAATCCCCTTTTTGGAACAAAATTTATCATTTTCTTTTTTCAATCCTTTTTAATTTTATATTATTTTTGAAATTATAAAACTTTATGTGATCAAAAGTCAAAACTAAGGTATTACACAAACAACAATAGTAAAGAAGTACACTCAGAAAATTCAGAGCCAATCGTGAAAGACATAGTAGAAGAATTCTAGACTAAAGAAGAACAATGACCTTTTAGTTTGGGGGAAATGACCTAGTTAGCTATAGCTAGCTATAAAAAACAAATATGGCAAAATGTTAACAAGTGTGATATAGGTAAAATACACAACTTATTCATTCTGTGGATTTTTGAAAGTTTTCAAAAATATATATTTGGAGGAAAAATCTCTCCCTGCTGCACGTTTTTTGGCACATGGATTCTTATTTATCTGCAAATATGTGAAAACAGAAAAGACAATCAGCGTGACCTAAAGGGAAATAAATAAGTCAAACACTAACAGTACGTCTTAGTTTATTAGTCAAACAGGAATTAGTAAAGGATTATCTCTGGGGTTTAACATGATACCCTGTAATTCTCAATGAAATTCTAGACAGAGGAATTAAAGGTGTGATGTGTGAGTACTTAAAAAAGGAAAGCAGTGTTCCCTTGGAGACAACACATGTTCTTGAGGAATGGGTGATGAAAAATATACCCTTCCCCATGTGGAAAATCAAAGGTTTAATACAATTTAATTACAACAAGGCTTTTAGAAAAGTCATTATTATTGCTGGGTGATTAAAATGCAGATACATTTACTGGGTTATTAGCTGAGTTCTCATTTCCTTTCTACATTCGTTTGCCCACTCATTGATTCATATTAATCATGTGTCCAACACTGAGCTAGACAACCACAGGGCCATGTTAGAATTAGTGAACACATTACCGTCAATGGAGACTTAAAAGAAATTTTGAAAATATTTCTAAAGTGTGAGCTAGAACCAAAATTACACGTGCTACTTGTTACTAATCCATATTACTGGAATTGCATCCTACACTTACCAAATTAAAATTTTTAGAAATAATATTTGGGAATATACATTTTTTGCAAATGTCCCAGATCCTCTTTTGCATACTAAAGTTTGAAAATCATTTGTTGAAGGTGATTCTGTGCCCTGTGTCCTGAAATCTTTAACATTTTATTTAATGAAGCAGATGAATTATATATAAATTTTGCCTATTAAATTTGTAGATGACTGAAAGATAGAGATAAACCGTATTAAAGAATCAAACTTGAAAAAGACCTTGACAAAGGAGAGGGATGAAATGAAATTAACAATATACAACTTAATAGGGTTAAATGTTAAGTTGTGCATCTAAGTTCAAATAATCAACTACTTAAATACAAGATAAGAAAGCTCTGAACTGACAGCAGTTCACTTGAAAAAGATTTAAAGTTCAATGAGAGTCAAAATGGGGTATTATTTCAAAAAAAATTAATACAAACTTTAGAATGCATTAATATAAAATGAAATTTAGAAAGGGAGGAATAAAAGTATACCCACAATGTTTTACATTACCAGAGCACATCTACTTAAAAATATTTAAATGCCTATTTTTTTAAAAGACATTGTCGAACTATAGTATGTCCAAGGGAAGATGACAAGGTACTAACATATCTTAACCACATATCATATGATGAATTAATTAAGGAAGAAAATGTTCCACATAGAAAGTATTGATTCACATATCATAATAGCTGACTTTATGAAGTTAAAATGCTGTCCAGTTGGGAAAAGGAACTGACATTTTTCCACATAGTTCTAGAGGATAGGTCTGATATGGGCAATGTTATAGCAGTATTACTTTCGGTTTAATGTAAGAAAGAATTACCTAAGGATCTGAGGATTCTAGATATGGTTACTCCCCTTTTGTATAGTGAGTTCCCACAGTAGTTTAGAACACCTGTCAGAGATATTGTGGAAAAGATTCTAATTAATCAATAAATGAATCAAAAGGGAAGTTTTTCATGGATCAGTAGTGATGGTGAGATAAGAAATAACTCAGTCATCTGTAACTGAATACAAACACTTTTTAAGGAAAATCAATAATAAAGGATCCTTGTATTGTGTAGAAAGTCCCTTCAAACAAAGATCCCTTCTATTAAATTTCTCTATACATTTACCCAGAATTTTAGATTCACTCAAAAGTCTTCATCTCCTTAGCTGGTGATATCAGTTGTCCATTCTTCCAAAGGAATCCACTTCTGATATCTCTTACAGGGACTGTTTCAGAGAAATCCAGTGTCATAATGTATGTGATATACCTGCACCATCTCCTGCAAGAGAAACCTCACTGTGGTGAGTCCTTAAGCTGACCAGCTTTTAATCCTTCAACTGTGTTATCTCCATTGACACAACACCAGCCAACCTGACCAAAAGTGGGAATGGAACTCACACCTGTAGACTTGCTGGTGCCCTATCAGGCAGCTTGGCACAAAATCTATGTCAAGATAAGGAAAATGGTGATAACTGAAGGAAACATAGTCCCTCTTTTGGAGAGGTTTACATATGAATTGGTTTGGGCATTTGGGAGACAAAGCAAAGCAAAAGATACCCAAAAAGAAAGTAGACTATGAAAGTCCCTTGGATATACTGAAATCGGTAGTAAGCAGAAGTTATAAAGTAGAAACTGAGAGACATATGAAGGAGTGAAGAGGGTAATTGGCTACAGTAGTAAGAGTAAGAATCATTGAAGCAGATACATAGATTCTTGCTAGAGTTAGCTTAAGGGCAGACTGCTTCTTAAGCATTCAACTGCTTAAGGAATGTCAAGATAATTCAGGTGCCAGCATCATCTTGGACTGTTTAACTAATTTCTAACAATATTCCAATCTCCAACATTAACGTTTGTATAGCCCTGGCTATTATCTTTATTTCTATGGGAATCTTACTGTACTTTTCTGACTTTTCCACTTAATCGTAAAGAATGGATACCACTAGAAGCTTGGGATTTAGCCCAAGCAACTTATCACAAGTTGAGCATTTCTTTATTCCTTCATCTTATTTTCACCTTTAAATTTTTGTGAGACAGACCAGTGGAACCACATAGAAAGCACAGAAGTAAAACCACACAACTATGGACAACTGATCTTTGACAAAGGAGCAAAGAATATGCAATAAAACAAAGACAGCTTATTCAATAAATGGTGCTGGCAAAACTGGTCCACCATATGCAAAAAAAATGAAACTGGATCACTATCTCACACCATGTACAAAAATTAACTCAAAATGGATAAAAGACCTAAATGT
>JAGFMF010011942.1:6209744-6249744 GCA_019455555.1 Galemys pyrenaicus | reverse complement strand
CTTAGTTCCTTTAAGAATATAACCAGAAGTGGGAATGATGACTCATTTAGGAGTTCAATATGTAATTTTTGGAGGAATTTCCACTTTTTTTTTACAATGGTTGCACAAATTTACCCACCAACAGTGCCCAAGCATTCCCTTTTTTCATTAACACAATAACACAATAAGTCCTCACGTTGAGTCCTGTTGGATATGTTTCCATTATTTGATATGATAAGCAACTTGATTTTATTTTTCTGAAAACCGACTCCCATGGACATTGCCTGCAAGTCTTCTTCTCTACTCCCTATGCTGGTTGATGGCATCACCATATACCCAGCGCTCATGCCTGGAACTTGCAAGTCACTTCTGATCCTCCCTCTCCTTCACCACCCACACTCAATCAATTACCAAGTGCAGTAAATCTAACTCCAAAAAACAAGCCTGTCTTCTTCCTTCCACTTCTGTGGCTTCCTTTGTGCAGGTCCTCATTATCTCCATGTTCAGGCAACAGAATTGTAAAAGCCTTCTCATGAACTCCCTGCCTCCAGCGGAGCCATTCCACATGGTGGCAGAGAGATCTAATAATACATATTTCAACTTAAAATCCTTTTCAGGGCACTCTGTTGTCTACAAAATGAAGTCTAGAATGGACAGGGCCATTCCTGTTCTGACCCTGAGTTCCTTTCTAACCTTATCTACTACCACCGTAACATTTTGCATTTTGGGCTATCATTATAGCAAATTATTGATATTAGTGTTTCTCAGTTACTTTTCCAAGCATTCAGATCTTTGCACTGCAGTCTTTGTCTGGAACTTTGCAACTCAAAGTATGGTCCATGGGTCAACAGTGCCTGCATCACCTGGACGTTAGTTATAAATGCTGGTTCTTGGATCTCACTCCAAAACCTGAATCAGAATTCAGGTTTTAACAAGATCACCACGTATTTCTCACACATGTTAAGAGTTTAGACTACTGCCTACAATACTCTTTCCACTTATTTCACCCACTTCACAGATTCTCAGCCTTTGAAACCCAATGTCCTCCTTTTAAAATATATTTAAAAGCCTAACCTGCCCTTTACTATCTTGAAATAACTCTAATGAGTAACATATCAATACCCATAATTTTTAAAAATCTACTATAACACTTTAACTGTAATACAAAAAGCAGAAAGTAATATGAAATATTATATATATATTCATATATGTTAAAATGCTGAGGCACGTGTATACTCAGGGCCATAACAAAGTAATCAAATGTTTACCTAGAATCACTAGGATAGATATATACAAATGAAGACTGATTCTGGTGCATTGATGACAAAAATACCATGAGCAATGAGACACTCAGTGATGTGCCTTTTCAAGATGGTGAATGACTCTTGACAAAGTTCCAAATAGAGCAAGATACAATTTTCCTTTGACTCATAAGGGAGTCATATTCCTGGAAAATGCAGTTTTTATTAAAATTCTGCAAAGCAGCTTTGTGTTTATATGAGACATGACTTGGGCTTTCAGTTCAGATAATTTTAACTAGATTTTTTACCTACACGAATTGTCTAGAAGGACACCCATATTCTGATGCAAGATAACTCTTTGTAGATAGAAGGATGTAGCAGGGCATCTAGCACCTTGGACTGTCCTCAGGGGTGACATCCCACCAATGACCACCAACACTGCTCCCTGAGATTTCTCAGCTCCCTAAGGGGATGATAGCTCTCTCTTTGAAGACTGTAGATCTGTCAGATCTGTTCTAGCTTCCCTTGAGCCTCAATCATCCTTACCATGACCCCCTTTCTCATCCTTAGTGTTCCCAGTACTTTCTTCCCAGAGTACTCTCCTTATTCCCCTGAGCATAGTTCTGATCCAGCCCTTTATAATGTAGAAGGGAGTTTTTAGGGTCATAATGTCTCCTAATCTTTGTACCCCTCCCCCCAGGGAATGGCACAATCTGAAATCACGTAAATATAGAACAAAGGGTATTGAATAAAGGACTAAAAAAATAAAAAGAGAAACTTTGGGAACACGTAGAGATACTGTCTTTCATGACAATTAGCTGTTTTCTAATATATCTACTTTGTTCTAAAGATAACATGATAAAAGCAGATACATTGCAATCTCTCCTTGTTTCTTCTTATAACCTTAAGCATTTCTGCAGGCTTTATTCTTTAATTCAATGTATTCCTTGACCCTTGTGTGCCAGGCACTGTGCTGTGCTTCCCTTTGAGGAGTTCACAATACATCATGAGAAGCAGCTATGGACAAAGCCTGCTATATTTGTTTTGTTTTTTAAAGATTTATTTACTTATCCATACAAGAGCTGGGGAACAGGCCAGAGATGTGGGTGGTGAGAGGATCCACCAGAGACAGAGTGGGAGCAGAACAGGCATACTGACTGAAACACACTGCTGGGGGAGCAGTGGGCAGGGCAGGAGGTCTGCTGTGCCATGTGGGTCCCCTCCCTGGCCGGCAGCAGGGATCGAACTCGTGCTGCAGTGGCTGCAGTTTGCTTCATTGTGCATTGCTTAACCCACTGCGCCACCAGGGAGGCCTGCCTGCTATACTTGAATGTGAAGTTATGCCTCCCTGGTGGCCTAACTTCTGATCAGGAGATTTGGGATCCACACATCCCATATATAATGGTACAAATGTTCATATTTTGGGACTATCCTATAAAAAGAAATATGAAGAAATGTGTAATTTATTCATTGATAGCACTTTCCAAAGTCTGCCCAAAAAAAAAAAAAAAAAAACCCAAAGGCAAAGCAGGCATTTTCCCAAAGGTTCATTGTTATGAGTATAACCCATCTGCTCTTTATGGGGTGACTTGGAGGCCTTGTACAGACCCAAAAGCAACTTTAAAATTGGTGTTTTCAAGAGGTATATTATCATTATAGTTCTCTTCTCAAACAGGTGATTTGAAATGAACATCATTGGATTTTTTTCCCCTATGAATGTACTGATCTTGGGATTGCCCTGTGGAAATTTACCACTAAAAGATATACTTCTGTAGTTCAAATTGTAAATAGAATCCATCCTGATATGGTTGTATTTTTAGGTATAGATAGATGCTGTAAAGTACTAAAGCAGCAATACTTTTGACTCTGTCCCTGAGTATTCCACAGTTCCTGGCATGTCTGAGGCATGTAGTAAATATTTGTGGAATAATTAAGATATGCATACATAGTGGGATGATCTATATTTCCACTAACTCTGAGCTTCAGAATTTTGATTAAAATTAACCTTTAAGGAAGTCGAACATGTTCAGGAAATAGCCAGGAAGGCTTTTCCTTCCCATCCTGGAGTGAATGTGGTCTTTGAGGCAGCAAAGGCTCTCGGTCAGGGAATGCTGTGACCTCCAGAACCTAGCACAAAGGTGGCCTTTTTTGCCTTCCTCCTCTTCACTAGTTTCATGAGCCGGTGGAAGCTGAGTCTAGATAGTGTGTGCTTTTCTCTGGAATGAAACACTCCCTGCCCTCGGTGCTGGGAGCTCCACTCTGCTGCCTCCATCTGCTGCTTCTGATAAATGCTCATATTTTAAATATATTACTATCAGCTTACTCCCAAAGTGGTTTGCCGGCTTTCCACACAGCAAACAACCCCACTGGCACAGAGCCACTTCTTGGGTGGAAAGAATTTGGGCAGACAAAAGACCTATCTCCCAGTGAAGCGAGAGGAGAAAGAAGAGGGAGGAAGCCTCTTGGAGAAGCTGTGACAAAGACCATGTCTGCGTCCTGTGGGTCTCAGGGCCCCCAGGATCACATGGCACCAGGCTATCTGTGCGGAGTGAGCAGGTCTGAAGTGTGGCCTTTCTAACAGTGGAGCTGGAGGTGGGGGAGGGGTAAAATTGAAGAATTCGCTTTGCTTTTCTCTGACAATGAGTTGAACATTCTTAGCCTGGTCGGCTGACAACCCTCCATTAAGAATAACCTCCAGGAAACTAAGATACACAGGAATTTGCCTCCAGCCCTTTACGCCTCCTTAGACACATATACCATGTATGCAAGGCTTCCAAGTCCCCCTGCTAGTTTCAGCTGGCAGTTACCTCCCTTCCAGTGTTTCTTCCTTCCAGCAACTGATCTCTAGCCAATTGCATTTGGAAAGATGGAGTAATGCGGTGTGGAGGGTAGCCCTGAAGAAAGTGATCACAGCAGAAGCCACTAGAGTAGATGCTTATTCTCTAACAGTTGTGGAATCATAGAAGATTAGACTGGAAGGAGAGAAAGGGAATGTCTAACCCAGTCTCTTCACTCTATAGACATCTTAAATGGTCCAGTGCCCAAATGACTCCTGATACCTTCTCCCACCTCCCACCAGTCTGGCCCTCTCTGTTTTCAGCTGTGTGACTCCATTTTTCTAGGTCTAAATTTTAGAGTCATCCTTGACTCATTTTCTTCTCTCACACCCCACATCTGCTCCAACAGCAAATCCTCCAGGCTCAACCTTCAAACTGTAGCCAGAATCTGACCCCTTCCTAACACTTATATTTTTATTTATTTTTTTAAAATTTTTAAAAAAGATTTATTTATTTATACAAGAGTTGGGGTACAGGCCAGAGTCCAGGGTGGTGAGAGGATTCACCAGAGACAGAGCGGGGAGCAGAACAGGCAGACTGACTGAAACACACTGCTGAGGGGAGCAGTGGGCGAGGCAGGAGAGTTCTGCTACGCCATGTGGGTCCCTCCCTGGCCGGAGGCAGGGATCAAACTCATGCTGCAGTGGCTGAGGTTTAGCTTCATAGTGCGTTGCTTAACCCACTGTGCCACCAGGGAGGCCCCTAACACTTAAATTTTTAAAACCTGCTCTGAGCCACCTTCATCTCACCTGTGGTTTATTGCCACAGTCCAAGGATCAGCATGGGCCAAATCTGCCCAGTCACCTATTTTGTAAATAACATTTTTTAGCACACAGTCACACTCATTAGTTTAGTTGATGCCACAGCAGCAGTATCGAGCTTCAACAGAGACCTCATGGCATGCAAAAAAACATTTACTATCTCTGGTAGACCTTGCAATAGCCCATTAAAGAAACTCTACCCATCCCTAAACCTTCTTGCTCAGAATAAGAGTGATGTTTTATAAGGCCCCAAGTAGCTGGCACCCCCATGATGTTCTGATATTATTCCCTTCCACTTCCCCTGCTCACTCTCAACTACCCACACTGTCCATGCTCTGCCCAGGTCTCTCCCACTCCCACGAACTCCTGTTCCTCCTCAAACAAGCCACACATGCTCCTGATATAGGACTTCACATATACCACGCCCTCTGCCTGAAATGAACTCTGTAGTGACATCTGTCTGCTTTGCTCACTCTCCACCAAAGTCACTTTCTGGTGAGCCTTCTTGGTCACCTTATTTAAGTGGCACATTCTTTTATTGTTTTGTTTTTCTCCATGGCAACTATCACCATTTATCCTACTATATATCCTTTAATTATCATGTGTATCGTTTCTCCCCACCACCCCACTAAAGATAAAAGCTCCATGATGGAGGGCGCAGGGTTTTGTCTGACTTGCTCTCCTGACAGACCGACCACACCTGCATATGAACTCGATGCTCAGTAACTGGTTTTGACTACATAATATATGTCCTTATAAGTGGCGATACTATAGCAAATGTGAAATGTATCCGTGTCTCAGCAAGTTTGTACAAAATCCCCGCTTAGAGAAAAAAATGCTAATAACTCCAGACAGAAGTGATCTGTGGACTTGGGGAAGCACTATATTTCCCACATTCTTTTTTCCCATCTTATTTCTTGCCATGTAACCAGCATGCTCATGCCACTCTTTGGTTCTGTGGCTATAATTCCGGTAGTATTTCAGATCACACTCTTTCTGTTCCACTTATCATTATTAAAATATCTCTCTCTGGCTTCTATTACAAAAAGACTCTGGCCAATTCTCTTCTAAGCTGATAAACTCATTAAAGTCCAAATATTAATGAATAATAATGTCTCTACCTCCTAGAAAATAATTTGCATTTAAACAACTTTCAGTGCCTGAATCCAAAGAGGCCAGTGATATGGAAGTTCCCAGCAGGTGAAAGGTCTGAGCCAGCGGGGTGATCATGGAGCAGTCCTTGCAGCAGAATCAAACACAGCCTGGGGCAGGTGTCCACTTGGCGCCTTCAGGGTGAGTCCATCCCCATTCGAGTCCGAGTCGGAGAGCTTGTGCTTGCATGCAGATATGTGGAGTGTCAATTAGAAGCACTGAGGACATCTTAACTTGCATGGAAATGAGCCTGTCACTTGTGATATATGTACACACTTACATATATTACTATCGATTCTTTCCTTTGGTGCTTTGATAACTTTTCATCTAGCTTGCAGTCCCTCTGGCACAAAGCCACTTCTTAGGAAGGGAAAGGATGCTGGGTTGGCTTAGGACTCAGCCCCCAAAGAAGCGAGGCAGAGAAAGAGAGGTGCCGATTAGAGCGCAACCCATGACCTTGTTCCTTTGGCCTCCTGGGGCCATGCTTGCCATGCTCAGAAACACATGGACGTTTCTGAGAGTGGAGAAGAGAAAAGACTGAGATGTGCAACCTTTTCACCAAAAAAGGACAAGAAAAAAAATTCCTGATTCATGAGATTTGTGCTATGCAAGGAAACTAGCAGTCTTTCTCAGGCAATCTAGTACTGCCAGAAAAAAATCCAAGGAATCATCTAAAGAAGCAAAGAGAACAGATCTACTAGCCAATCTGACTGATTTCTCCATCAGGAGCCCTTGTACCTCCCAGAGGAAAGCACACACGGCATACTCATGGAGCGCGGCTAACCTCGCCCACAGAGACAGCCAACACGTCATTTACCTTAACTTACCAGAACCAGCTCCAGAGGGTCTGGCCCATGCAGCTGCTGCAAATGAACAAATCATATCCTTTTGGATTATGACAGAGTATGACTCGTCCCTCCTGATGCCACATGCTGCCAGGCAGGTGCCTCTGAATTAGTCATCTGATGAAATGGGTATTGATCTGTCAGTCCTCCAAGGAATCCTCCAGTTTCCTTTTGTTTACTTCATTCTCTAGACAAAGAGTCACACTTATCTTACTATGTGGAAGATTTCTGCGTTCTATCAAAATGGCATCTTGTAAGTAGAAACTCACAAGAGATTAGGGCACATTTCAGATATAAAGTACTTTGATGCACACACAAAAAAGGCAGTTTGTAAACTACAGTGAAACTGGTTTCTTAAACTACTTCCAAACCCACTAAATACAAAACTAAAGAGATCCTCAAACCACTTTGAAGTACATATTGGTTTCTAACAGAGGACGAGGGATATGTGCCTCAAAGTTACACAAAGTCTGAGATGAGATGTTACACAGAGTCTGCTTCCACCTCCGCGACTTCTCTCCTCTCTGGCATGATTCTGTCTCGTGGGTGCTGCCATGACCCAACTGATACCTGTGACCTATAGCCAATACAGAATGCCCAATGGGCCTTGTGTGGGTTTGTAAGGCATTCACCACTGTAGTTGTGTCTTTCCACCAAATCGAAGGGCACAGAGGAGCTGAAGACATTTTCACCAAGATGGATCACCTCCAAGGCAGGCCATCTGGTTTCTGGCTCAGTAGGTTTGGGGCAGGGCCCAGGTATTTGCATTTCTAACAGGTCCTCGGGTGTTGCCAATGCTGTTGATCTGGCTAACGCACTATGAGAACCATCCCTCTAAGCTCAGTGGTTCTATTCCTTTGTCTCTCCCTCCTACTGTTGTGGAGCATGGGGTTTGCAGCTGGGAAGGAGAGGGTGGAGGCTGCAGCTACAAAAGCAGCAGTTGGCATGAGGTTACCTTCAAATGGTCTGGCTGCCGTTCACGACAGTCAGATAAGTGAAGTTAAAGGCACGTGGAATCCAGCAAACTTTCTGTTGATTCCAAGTATGTACATCTGTCTTGTCTGGCAGTTTGATCCTAGTTTATCCACCTCACTTTTAAAGTCCAACTGATGATAGTCTGAGTCCTCTGGCCCACACCCATAGCAATTAGACCAGTATTAGAGAAAAGTAGGTTGGCAGATGTACCCAGAGAACTTGTGTAACATCAATAAACAAACTTCATAAAGTACAGTGTCTAGAGTGATTTTGCACAAGTGGTCATAGCAGAGCAGGGGAAAACACATCTAGAGAGCCTTGGTTTAGGCAGGGAACAAAGATTTCTTGGCAGACATGCCTGAACGCTACAGGCCGTTCTGAAGGCACACGAGGCTGTCAGCCTGAAGTGCAGACAGCTACGCTGCAGTTAATTTCAAAGAGCTTTTATATGTTTTACTCTTCATTCTTTCTTTTCTAGAAATCTTTCCCTTTAAGGTTACTATTTCTTTCTATACCTTGACCCCAAAGAGGAACTATATTGCAGGAAAATGATACCATTTTGGTTAAAGTCGTTTTATTGATGCCAGTATTCAAAGGTGTTTTTGCATGTGAAGAAGGAAGTGGAGATTTGCCTTACCACTGGGAATATCTCTGAAGGACTGAACTGAGATTATTATATGTTTGTAGATTATATCTGTCAGGAGAGATGACACATTAATTTCTGTTACTGTTGTTTTTCCTTTGTGGGTCAGTTGGGGCCCTGCTTTGCCTCATCCTCACTTCAAGACCTAGGTTGAGGAAGTAATCACTGTTTGGAGAATTGCTGACTGCCATGATGGAAGGAATGAGAGAGTGGCAAATTGCATTCTTGTTCTTGATGCTTTTGCGCAGAAGTAAAATACTATCCATGGCTTGCCCAATTAAATTCATGTGAATTCCCAGAACCGCAAAAAGTGACCTTATTTGGATAAGTTTTTCACACATGCATTTAGTGAACAATCTAGAGATGATATACTGAGTTTAGGGTGGACCCTAAATTCAATGACTGGGATTCTAAAAGAAGCAGCGATGTAGAGATGCAGAAGGTCAAGTGAAGACAGAAGCAAAGACTGGAGTGTTACAGCTTAAACCAACTCACTCCAGGAGTTGCTGAAATTTACCCAAAGCTAGGAAGAAGCAAGAAAGCTATCTCTCTAGAGCTTAAGAGGGAGTATCGCCCTGTTGACAACTTGATTTCAGATTTCTAGTTTTCAGAACTCTGAGAGACCAGGTTTCTCTTGGTTTAAGCACAATCCCCCACCCACCACACACACACACACACACACACACACACACACACATGCTCATGGTAATTTAGTAAGACAGTACTTAGGAAACTAATATACTAGTAAAGCAAATCATGTCATATCCAGTGTCAAGGGAGGGGCAGTCCAGGCTGGGGTACTCAGATCCACTTCCATCCTCCATACTTTGCTCTGAGCCTAGAAAACTAAACTCAAAGAACTGTGTAAACTGACTTCTTTCTATTTTCTGGTTGTGGTTTGTCCCTAACAAGAGTTGAAAATTGAAAGGGTGGGAGGAGAGTGAAGTCAGAGTACTTCCTTCACCACTTCCTCTTCACCAGTATGGTAGCAGCAGTGTTCTTGTATCAAAGAGACACACACTTTCCTGTCCAGTGGCCCCTGCTTTATTTTTGATTTCTCTC
Organism: Galemys pyrenaicus; assembly: GCA_019455555.1. NCBI lineage: Eukaryota > Metazoa > Chordata > Mammalia > Eulipotyphla > Talpidae > Galemys > Galemys pyrenaicus. The sequence continues at coordinate 6,240,249 of JAGFMF010011942.1, read as the reverse complement.
CAGGTTCTGATGAACATTTCTTCCCCTTGCACCTCCAGACCTGGGAACAGAGGAGGGTAGCTGTTGCCCACTAGTAGTGCTTCATCATTCTTTGTTGGTTTCCCTTAACCCCTGTAAATATTTCCTTTATTAATTCTTCTAAATAACTTTATTTGAACATGCCATCCATCTTCTGCTGAGAACCAGTGGGTACATCTATCATGTACCTAGGAGGAGCACTGGAAATTTGCTGAGTGCAGTGGTACCCACTCACTATGTTAAGAAGTAGAACCAGTGACATGAGAGTGGGAACTGCAGTGAGAACCCCAGATCACATGATTGTTTTTGCTTTCACCGTTTTCTCTCTGGAAAAGGAAGGAGAATGAGGGCTTAAGTGAAATTTGAACTCCAGTTCCACCATTTATTAGCTATGAAATAAACTTCTTGAGTCTCAGTTTCTCCACCAAGACAGAGGTTTTAACAATACTTCCCACTGTAAGAAGGATTAGGGGAGACAAATATGAAAAGAACCTAACTGTAGTAGGCAGAATAATGCCTCCCAAAGATTTCCCAGAACTAAAATTCCTGGAAATCTGCAAATGTTACTTTATGGGGCAAAAGATTCTTTCAGGACATGATTAAGATTACAAATATTAAAATAGCGTGATTATCTGGGATTACTGGAGAGACCCAATCTAATCATTTGAACTCTGAAAAGTAGAAGAAAGAAGTCAGTCATAGATGGGAGAACGAGGGACTGAGGTGATGGTGCACTGGTGAGATGGTGATGGGGAATACATGGGGATTACAATTGATGGCAAGTATATGTAAATTTAAAAAAATTTATATTAATAAAAAAAGAAAAAGAAAAAACAAACAAACAAAAAGAAGTCAGTCATAGAAATGTGGCAAAAGAAGGGGAAGCTGAAGGGATGCAGCAACACAAGAAGGATGTAACATACCATTGCTAGTTCTAAGATATTTGAAGACGACATGCAGCCACATGCAACGACCTCCAAGAGGCCTCTAAGTGCTCAGGGGACCCTCCTGTTCCAGCAAGGGAACAGGAAGCATGGTCATACAGGCACAGAATTCTTCCAACCAGCTAAAGGATACTGGAATGGAATTCTTCCCTAGAGCTTCCAGAAGATAAAACAGAAAAAAAATGTTTTGATTTGGGCCTTATAAGGCCATCAAAGAACTAACAGAGTGCACTAGACTTCTAACCTATAGAACTAAAAGGTAATCACTGGGTATTCTCTTAAACCCCTACATTTGTAGGAATAGAAAATTAATACACTAGCATGATGAGGTCTTGGTGCATAGTATATACCCACTACATGTGTGTGATCTGCATGCAGAGGAGAGTTAGGCAAGAGACAAAGGGCCTTTCCAGGAGCCCAAACATTATACACTAAAAGAAATAAGGCTGCTGTGATTTTGCAGGGTAACCTAGAAGTTGACTTTCTTTAGTACTCTCAAGCTGTCTTGAGTGTGGGGTCCCCTACATGGGTAGCCTCAGGCAGCAGCACCAAGGGGAAGTCTAGGAAATATTACCCTTCTTCCTGACTTAGGTGAAAAAAATCCTGTGTACACTTGACATTCAGAAGGAAAACCACACCACAACACACCACACTGTCATCTCTCTGCTAAGATATCCCTTACCTGAAATCTTCAGTCTTATTACACTCCTACTGTAGGGAAGTTTCTAATATTTTCCCCTAGTTAAAGCACAGTCCAGGAAGATTATTTCCTGATGATGGCACCTTCTTTCTGTTTCCTCAGGTCAAACCCATCTTTTCAATAGTATATCAGTATCTTCCAATTGCCTAGCCACCCAAGCCCAGTCCTTAATCAAGAGCACAGACCTCCATGGCTACACTGCTCATTTTCCTCACTTGTAAACTATAACATTTTTGATGACTGGAGCTTCTATGCTATATTAACTAGGTCAAGTTGAATTAATGCCTTAGAACGTTGGCCCTGAGCCAGATGTCAGATATGTAAGTCCCTGGGGTTCAATTGCCAACACAGTATGCCAAATATTGAGAGGGATAATAAGGCTACTGACAGTGCCTCTAGCTTGAATCAAAAGTGTAGACACTTCCATCAATTCACAGTCTTCCCTTAAGTCTTCAAACCAGCAATTGGTGATTCTTTTGGAAATAATTTTCACTGCCCTTATAGGATACCCATGTCACTATAAGGAGATTATAATAATAAAGGCTGATATTGTTGCATACTATGCATCAGGCACTACTCTGTGTAACTGTGAAAGTGTTAACTAAATCCTCAAGGCAAACTGAAGAGTTAGTTTCTAGAGTTTTATTAATATGCTTTACAATGAGGAAACTAGGGATCAGAAACTTTAAGTAACTTGTCCTAGGTTAACTGGTAGTAAAGGAGAAACTATGACATATTTGATGTTTGGGTAAAAAGAAAAAGTCAGGAAAAGAGGACAAGGGCTATAGATATATATGAGAGAGATAAATATAGCACATGGTTGGGGTGGACATCACGCTCTTTCCTTTATTTCTTCATCTCTACTACCAAGATCACAATGCCCATCCCAAATCTGTTATGAAGATTAACTTAGGCAGTCTATCTGATATCAGCTCTGTTCAAAACATTCTAATATGCATTACTCTCTTGCCTTCCGTCCAAGAAACAACTTACATGAAGATGAGCTCAAACTCCAAATAAAAATGCTTGGAAGCTTCAAAGAAACATAAATGTAAAGTGGTTAGATAGTAGAGAAAGGAGTCCAAGGTTACCTCAGAAAGATCATCAGGCCTAGACAGGTTGTGTTGAATTGTCACTTCTAGAATAGCTTTCTTCCTGACCCACTATCGAAACAAATGCCAGCTAAATTCTAAGAGTAGAGGTGGTCATCCAGATGACCTCTGATTTATCTAACTTAAACCTACTCCATTTCTGCAGCAAGTCACTTAAGGACAGCAGTTCCCCATATAAATTAGAGCATTACTCAATCTCTACCTCTGAAGGTTGGGGACAGTCCTTCCTAGTCACTATTCAGCTTTAGGGGGGTCGATTGGTCTCAGGGACAGCTGACAGCCTTATTTAGCCAACCAGCTGCTCTGTGATACACAATGTCCCAAAAGTCTGGTAGATGATTCTTTTGTATCCATATAAGCAGCAGTTGGAGGAGAATCGATCTCGCTTTGGTAGCCTCGGGGTGTCAAGGCTGCCATTCAAATCATTACCACCATAATTATTAACCATTGTTTTAGTGAAGTAACTGCCAGCTATAGTTTTTGTTTTCTTTTTTTAATCATTAAAAAAAATCAAATTTCACTGGCACAAAGCTTGCTTCCAGTCACATCAACACATTTATTAAACTCCTTCTGTTTGCCTAGTTCAGTGGTAAATCTTAGAAGGGGGGAATACTTAAAATACCCTCTGATGTTAAAGAATTAGTTATATGACGAAGAAGTTTTACCAGAAAATAGTTTTAGGGAAAAGTTACATATTATATAATATAGGCTGCTTCAGAGTTTCATTAGGTGGTAATTTTATTTTCTGGATTTTGTTACTGTGGGGATAGGGTGCAAAGGAAGAGACACCCAGGTTAGCGGTTTGGAGAAGTGGTATATTGTATTAGAAAATTGCTTCCCACCCACACCCCACACCCCCCCCCCCATGTAAGAGAAAAGCACCCAGGGGGCAGGCAGGAAATGCACCCCATTAGAGCAGCCACCAGAGCCTGATTTTCTGGAAGAGAGTTCGTTTTGAAAATGTTAAAGGTCGTTTTTTAAAGGGCTTTTGCTTGGGGATAAATGTAGTGGCAGAGTGAGCTGTTCAAAGGTCTTGTCCACTTTGTGGCTTGCCCAACAGAGCTGAGGGCTGTACGTGGTTACGTCACAAACTAAGCACAAAGATACTGCTGGAAGAGATGTCTCAGCTATGTCACCTACCGTTGGTACCTTTTCCTGACGCCCCTGAAGTTTTCAGTGTTAACCATATCTTAAAATGTTTACTATCAGGGCTGGAACTTTGTAAACCCTGTGCAAAGAAGGAAAACATTATAAAACAAGAGAGATAGAATCTTTGCGTAAACAAAAGATGGGGCGGGTGAACCAAATACCGTGCCCCATCCCCTGGTGGGTCGAGTGGCAGCTCCCTGTGGACAGGTACCTGCCATCACGCCGTCCCGCGCGGCCCCCTCCGGCTCACTGACCGCGCGGGAAGTGTAGAGACGCCCCCACGCGGTCTACACTCGGATTTAGTTGGAATCGATGGAAAAGGGACGCTGCTGCTGGGTCGACACGCGCGGGCAGACGACCGGGCCAGGAGAGGCGGGATCCTGGGCTCCAGCAGGGTGGCCTTTCAGGGGTTAGAGTGCAGCGCCTGGCTGGGTTCCCGACCTGACGCGTGCCGGAGCGTTCAGGGATGGGAGAACGATGGGTCCCAGGGCGGTGCGAGAGTCCAGGGAAAGAGGCGAGGAGAGAGGCTGGTGCACGGTCTCGAGTGAGCGTGGGCACACACGCTCTGCTCTCTGTGGGGAGCCGGGACGCTGACCCCGGCTTAGGGTAGAGAGGAACGGCGCGGCGGGGCGCGCCCCCGCCTGGGCTCGAGCCCGAACCTCCGCCGCGCCGGCCCCGGAGCCCGCGAGGCGGGAGGGCGACGCGTCAACAGCAGCGTCGGGGCGGGGGCGAGTGCGCGTGCGCGTGCGCGGTGGGCGCGGGCGTGGGGCAGCGGGGCCGCGCGCGCGCGCGCCCGGGCGTCTGGTCCTGCTCTGACTGGCGGCGGCGGCGACGGCGGGTCCTGCCTGTGAGGGCTGCTCCAGACACCCGCGGCGGCGGCGGCGGCGACCCCGCAGCGGGCGCGGAGATGTGGCCCCTGGTGGTGGCGTTGCTGCTGGGCTCGGCGTGCTGCGGTGAGTGATCCCTCTCGCTGGCTTGCGGCCGCTCTTGCGGCGCCTCGGCGGGTGTGTTGTTGCCCCCCTTCCGCCGGCCCCGGGAAGGGCTGCCTCTTCCTTCTCGCTCGCCCACGGTGCGGTCGGGGCAAGGCCCCCTGGGCAATCGAGCGACCTTTTCCATGATTCCTTTCCTCTCCCTCTTCCCCCGGGGTGAGAACTGGGCTCTTCTTGGTTCTCCAGCTTCAGACGCACACACCGAAGAGGATTCCAAGCCGTGCACCTCGCGAAAAAATTAACTGTACAGAAAAAAGGCGCGGTAGGAGGTGAGGGGTAGCATCTCTTAGGGTCTCATTTCTTTCGCTCCCATCTTCCTCTTCAGTTCTTAAACGCTTTTGGGGGGGTGACGGAGAGAGAGTGGGAGGGCCCGGGCCTCTTGAGATGGAAGTGCGCATTTTGGCGAAGTCTGCAAGACTGGGTTTCTCCTGTTTGCCCTCCCACATGAACACAGGAGTTAAGGACACAATTAAGTTTCATTTCCAGCCCAGTATTTAATCAGGAGAAGCTCCTCCTCCTCCCCTTATTTTAACCCTAGAAATAAGCTTCCTGGAAACTCTTTCAAGAGAACCCACACCCATCAACCACTTTAATGCATTTACGAATTGCACGTTTAAGTTTTCCCACTTTATTTGGGGGAGCCGTTTTAAAGTAATCCAGATTTTGCGTGAAAATAGGAAAACAATAACCTCTAGTCAACACCATTTTAAGCAGAGTGGAATTTGGTTTCCCTCAATGCCAAAGGCGTTTTGCACCCCCATCATCACCCCCCAAGCCTTTGGTATCCATTTCGATTTTTTTATAACGTAGGCTTGTCTCGTAAAACTGAAGAAGAAATAGGAATATTCGTGGCTCCAGCGTGCTTGTCATACTTCACATTTATGGAGCCTTTTGTGAACTTTTTGTAAGATCCTGAATTGAGCTTGAGTAACAATAACAAGCAATTCTTACATTTAATCGCAGAGTGCTAAATTAGTTAGATTTTAAAGTGATTATTTGCTTTACCGTGCTGTTCATAAACGTTTGTGACTTCAAGCGATTTCCAAAATATACTCAAGTCTCTGCTTACCACTTTCCCCCACTCTGAAACATCCTGGAATGTTGGAGCTCTTAATAATCATTATCTCTCTTAATCTAAATGTTTGGTAGATAAGGTGGTGTTTCCTGTCATCATCATTAATGGTTTGCTTCCATTACTATCTTCGTAGCTTAAATAATACTGCTCTCAGAAACCTGTTGTATGATCAGAGAGCCTCCTGATTGTACCAGCTTATACATTTGTAAAAAAAATCCTTAATTCTCAGGCCGTTGGCATGAAAGCAGTTCTGAAGAGTAAAAAGTATATATCTTGTTCTCTTTTTTAAAATAAGGGTCCTATTTTCAAGTAAATTAGGAAGAACTACAGGAATGGTGCTTTGGGGGGTAGGAATTCTATTAGGCCTCCTTTAGTAGTAGTTAAGATCACATAAAATTAGCAGTCATTTAAATACACTGTTAATGTGTACAAATCCCTACAGAGTCATAAGATTAAAAATGTATAGGTTTTTATTGTAATTAGTTAATAATCTGAAAAAACAAAAACGGGCATTATGCATTTTTCTGTTAAGTATTGAATATAATATTTCATATATATTGTTTGTCATAAAATATAATGATTTTATTTTTAATATGTAGTTTTAAAAGGACATATATGAAAGATGTTAACAGTCTTAAGACACAGTAGTTGTAAACCAAGATATTTGGGAAACTGAATTTAGAATCTAGAATAAGAAAGTCATGAATTTCGAGGTTTATTTGTAGTGAAGTCTGATTTTGCTTTCAGCATATTTATGAATGACTGGTAAGCAAAACCCATTTTCCAGTAGCCCACTACAGTTTCAGTTAATCCTTATAATCAAACAAGTCATTTTAAAATGCCCTTTCCTTCTAAGTACAGGCTAACTGCAACCACCAGTATTGGTTGACAAGATGCAGAATGAATTACTATGCTCCTTTCCTCCCCCAATCTCCCATATGTCAAATAATACTTTGTTTAAAGCATATCAATAGTTTCAGTGATATTCACTAACTGACAAATAAAACCTTACTCAAATAATGACAGTGATATAAACTGCCTTTTCAATGGTTGAATGATTTTTCTTTGTTCAAAGTGAGTTTTTAAAATCAAGGACACATATGATTAAATTTAAAAAATGTCTCCCCCTTAACCCCAAATCTAGTGGTAATCTGGCTTGCTTAAATGAAAATGTTTTATTTTATACTAAAGAATATATTACTTTTAAACACAAGTGGCCACTTTAAGGAAGTAAATGTCTATTTAAAAGTACTTATTTATGGGGCCACCCCAGCAGGCTAGAGGCAGTGTGTTAAAGCATTACACTAAATGCCTACCATTAGGACACTTGCTCATGCTGTCATTTGTATTTTGGCAGATGTTTCATCTTTACCACTGAGTTCTTAGTGAAGATTTTTCAAATTACATGTTCTAAAGCTAAATAATCAGTATTTTTCCCAAACTGATAAATTTCCTACCCAAAATATCTTTAAAATTGAGTTTACCTTCCTTAATATATGTGCATTATTCTTAATTCATTAAGGTCCTTTTTGTTACATAATGTTCATATAGCCATCTTATTCATCTTTTAACTTTTTGTTAGTACAACTTTTTAAACAAGATAAATTATTTTTATTTCTTAGGTTTTAGCCTAATGCAATGCACTTTGGCTGTTATAAAGCTACTTTTACTTTGAGTTCTAGTGAAGACATTTACTCTATGATAAAAACAATAATAATGTAAAATCAATTTTCATAAACTCATTGCAATACTAAATAAAATATAGAACACTCAGGAAATTTGACTCTGATATACCTAGACAAAAATAATAGAACCTGCTTTTTTCCTCTGTCTGGTTACATGGAGATGAAACACATACTGAAATGTTTTATTCCATATCTATGGAGCAGTTATATGAGACTCAGAATCTGGTGAACCTCAGGTTCACTGAGACTTAGATTAGGAGAATAAATATGCATATTTGAATACATATCACACTTGTGGGTTTAAAAGCAAGGCAAGGGATTTGGCAAGTGCAGATTCTGTCAAAATTGCTTTTTCTGTTTCAAGCAAGTATGAGTCCATGCTATGTCCTAAATATCTTGCAAGATCCTCATGAGCATATAAACATATTTCAGAATGCACACCTCTCAATTACTTAACATGCAGTTTATAGAGAGTAGGGTTTTTGTATACCTTGGTGATACTTAATATATCTTAGTACTTTGATAAGACTGTATTTCTAGATATGACTGACCTTAAACTGTCCTGCCCACTGTAGTTCTAGGTTGACCACTTGCATTCTTATAAGGCCACTTTTAAATTTGATGGAGGGGATTACTCTGAGTCAGAATTCAACGGTTTGTGAACAGTCCACTTTATCCCATTACTTAAGTGGTACCAACTGACTATATCCTCCATTTTGTCCTTAATTCTAACCTGATTCATAGCTGGGGGTAGGTCTAATGACAAAAGCTGGAAGGATTAATTTCTGACAGGTATCTTTACTCATGAGCTTTGCTTTGTTTACCTTAGTGACTGTTGGGACTTCCTACCTCATTTTTGAACATCCATTCTAAGCAGACAATTAACGTCCTACTCTACTGCAAAAAATAGTGATGTGTGGTGTGGATTCTCTCAACTTCCCTCCCACCATTACTATAGTTATCTATAATATCTTAGGCAATTTTCAGCTCATTTTCTCTCCTGCCCCAGTTTCAGAAGAATATCTGTCCACCTTTCCAAGGAAAGGACCATTGTTTCCAACTCTTTCACTTCCATCATCTTGGAGACCTACCCAATCAATTTAATTCTTCAGTTTTGTATTTCACATCTTTCCCTCTCCATCATTCATCTTAAATTGTAGACATACACAAGTTTTACCCCATATTAAAAATAAACTAGAAGAACCAAAAAGCTTACCCTTTCCCTACCTCCAGACTGTTTTTCATTGTCTTGTCTCTGCTTTCTTAGACTGCCAAGTTTATTGAAAGAAAATCACTGACTCTTTCATCTCTCCTCCCAGTCACTTCCCAGTTGCAGTCTGACTTCTGATCCCATTAGTCTCTTGACAGTGCTACAGTGATAAAGAAGCTAATGATGTAATTTTCATCCTGGGGTGCTTTTACTCATGCCATTTAACATCTCTTTTGTCCATACTGAGATTCTTCTTTGGTGTCTGCAGTGGTGTTCATTGCTGCCTCACCTATTTCTCTCACTTCTTTACTTTGTTCTTTAACTATTTGCTCCATAAATATTGGTGTTCCCCAACATTTTATCCTTCAATAGCTGCTGCTCTTGCTTCATAAGAACTCGCTGAGAAATCTTGTTTATACTCACAATTTCAGTTACCAGTTATGTTTTTGGTTGTTTCTGTGTTTTTGTCACTTTGATCTTTTTTCTTAAATCCCAGTCCTTATATTCTGGGATCTATTAGACATCTCTAATTCATTATACCACCAGTATAATACTCAGCCTGTTAAATATTGAAAAAAATATTCCCCTGAAATCTCCTAAATCTACTTTCGCTTATAGTTAGCTCACAGTCTAACTAACTACACATACACTTTAATTAACAACTTTAATTCTTCCCTCATTTTTCCATCACTTTCCTCATCTGACTTAGGTTGATCTTAGATCTTTGTTTTTTACTTTAGTGTAATTTTGGGGTCATCTCTTTAGTAAAGTCATTTTAACTGGACTGTTGCAGTGATCTTTTACTGGGTATCTCCTTCCATCTCCCTTCTTGCCCCCAGTTCACCCTTCATACTGATATATTTAATTTTTAAATGCAAGCGAATCTTCATGTTTTGATGTTCCCTGTTTTATCAAGTCTAGACTCCTCAGAATGACATTCAAGAGAGCCTTTATAATATTTTAACCATCTTCCAACTCCTTTTTTTTAGAGCTTTCCTGAAGAATCTTTTGCTTTCAATTATTCCCTTTCTTTATTCCTCTGTACATGTTCCTTCCTCTACCTAGAAAGTCTCTCTTTTTCTATAACCTTTTACTCACCCTTTAAGACCCAGTTTAAACTTTTAGGAACATCATTCTTAGGCACAGTCAAGTAACTTTTAAGGAACTCTTCTACTCAAACATGCAACTGACTTACTGAGATTTTTCCATTAAAATATGTATCTTCATGATTCCATAATCAGATCTATAGAAATGAGAAGAAATAGAGTATTATTTTGAAAGATAGAAGTACACTGAAATTTCCCTGATATGATTTTTAAATTTTCTTTTATTGGGATTCATACTTAATTTTTTTTTACACTCACAAGAATGCATTGAGTTCTACTTGGAACCTATATCCACAGGATACCAAATGAAGACATTGTCCTCCTTTTCTGCCCTTTGAGTCTAAGAGAAAGATCAGTTAAGTGAAATAATAATTACAGGATTTGATAGTAAGTATAATGACACCATTTGAACAGGGGGCAATGTGAGTAATCAGGAGGGAATGAATGTAGTTGAGTAGTGGTATGGGAGGCAAACAGGATTGAATGTTTTAATTGGAAAAGTCAATGTTAACAAACTATAGCTGCTGTTTATTGAGTATTTGCTATATATTTGAAAGGTACTATAATAAGTATATGATGTTTATTATCTTGTTAAATCCTAACAAAAATTCTATAAGGCATATACTATCACTATTCACATTTTATAGATGAGGAACTCAGGTTACTTAACAGAGGTTAAGTAACTTGCTTGAGGTCATCCAACTAGAAACTACTAAGTCTTGAATCAAGATCTGACACAGAGTGTGTGTTCTCCTACATCCAGAGAAAGGTATGGGCCTTTAATATAGGTTAGGGGTATAGCATGTACAAAGGTCTGGAGATAAGAGTATATTTGCATATTTGAAAGGTCATTATGATTGGAGCTTAGTTTGGAAATGAGGATATATAGCAGTTGGGATTGGACAGGATCTTAAAGGACCTCCTTTGTGTTTCCTGCCAGTGCACTTAGAATTTAGCCTAAAAGGCAGAGGGAGGGTGTTTCTAAAGTATATTAGGCAAAAGAGTGCACATTTGCATTTAGAACAGTTATTTTGGGAACTGTGGAAAGTACATTGGGGCTGGAATGGAGAGAACTTTGAGACTGGAGGTAGGAAGCTAGTTAGGAGGTTATGGCAACAGTTAAAGGGAGCAATAGTGTATGTCCAATTCATTCATACATGACATTGGATTTAGAGATGAATGGGTTGAACCTACCAAGAATTCTTCATGGCTTATCCAGCATGATTCTTTCTTAGGTCCATACCTAGTTGATTTGTAGGTAATAGAAAATACTTTAGGAAGGTGAGGTTTGGGAGGAGGGTAGGGAGACGGTAGATAGGGTTTTGGACATGTTGACTTTGAAACGTGTGTAAGATATTAAAGTGGAAATGAAAAGCAGACAGTTGACTTCCCAAGATCTACATTAAGGAGTACTATGCCTGTTTAAATAAAAAGTATATAGGTAGTTAAAACCATGGGGTAAAGGAAAATACTGACCTTGGGAGTGTGGTTAGGGAAGGAGAAGAAGGCAGTGCTGTATATGAAGACCTTAGGAACACTAATATTTATTGTGAGTCAAGAAGTAGAATTTCAATAAGGAAATAAGTTGGCATTGGGTGGACAAAGTAGTAGAAAAAAATTCAGAGTGAAGAGATACCATAGAAGCCAAGGGTATGGTACAGAAAGGAGCTATCCCTGGGCCCAAGAACTATAGACAGAAAGTGAACCATGTACAGTTTTTCACAGGGGATTGATTATTGGTGACTTTGGCAAGAGCTGTTGTAGTGAAGAGATAAAGTGTAGGTGGAGGCGAGGTGGCAGAGACTTAAGAAACGAAAAGTAAAGAAATGCATTTAGGCCGTTATTTTAGGATGCTAGGCAAGAGAGACAACTGTGGAATTTTTTAAAGTTGGTAAATATTCAACCTTTTAAAACAAATTTTTAAACCTATATAAATGAAATAGGGATATAAAGGAAGCTGAAAATCAACTAGGCAAAAACCTGGAGGAGATAGACGAGTGCCAAGGCAGAAATAGAAACTACTTCTAGGTGAAGGGATTCACGCCTGAAGAGGAGAACTTGGGGAGGTGGGGCAGGGAAGATATAGCTAGCTGGGTTGCAAGTTAAGTTATAAGTAGGAAGGATTGGTAGGAAGAAACTTTTAGCTTCTTATGTGAAGGTACTCAATTTGAATTCAGAAATAGGGTTCAGGGGGAGAGAGGGAGAGAAAGGGGGCCAGGCTCCTTTGGAAAATAGAGGATAAACACTTAACCAAGGAAAGTGTGAAGATTTACACAGGAGAGAAACTTTACACAGAATATATGAAAAGAAAAGTTTGGATGGTTGGGGAATATGGCAATTTTCTGCTGTTTCCTTCATAGCAATGAAATTTTTCTTAGAAATCTTAAGACTATTATCTGTCCCTCCATAGCACTTTGTTCATACCAGAAGGATAACACTTATGCCCTTGTGTTACACAGAATAGGTATCATTCTTTCAAGTGAGAATTTTAAGCTTCTAAACTAATTCCTACATTTTTTTCCCCATCATTGTATCGATCATGATTTTTCAGATCAAGTAATTCTCAATCAACATTTGTTACATTTTATTTCTGAGCTGGACTTATATGTGTGATCACTATATTTTGAGTCTTCTCTGCAATTACATAGAGTATATTTTCAAGACTGTGTTTTAGTAAGGTGGTTTGGGTTGGTCTGCTGTGTTCACAGATATTGTAAAGACGAATATTTTTGGCATTTGAAATAAAATTAATTTGTTAATTTATTTGTAACTCTAGCATTACGGTTAAATTTATCTATTCCTATGTGATTTAAATAGCTATAGGAATATCTTGATTATTCAGAATTTCCATATTCTTGTTAATTATCTGTGTGCTTTTATTTGCCTTCTAGATTTAAAATCTTTGCTTGACTGTTTTATAGTGGGCATAGGCAAAGAGAAAACTCAAGTCAGATAATTAGATACTTGATAGTTTTAAATGTTGATAGGAGATAAAATTGTAGTTAACAACTGATAAAATTGTATTTTTTAACCACCCTAATATAATTTGTGCAAGGGTTAGTCAAGTTATGATTTATGTAGATCAGTTTTACCTTGACTTTATAAATAGTATTTATTCTTCTTAAATTGCTTTAGCTATAAATTTTTGTTACAAAAAGTAATGTCATATAATTAGTGCTTTCTATATTCTTTAAGAAGATTTATTCTCTAAACATGTTATGAAATTGTGAAGTGCTTGTTGAGTACTTACTACTAACTAGAATCTTCTTTTAAAAATGGTCACCGGTATGACTAAGCTCTTTACTGATATATCTCTTTTATTAAAAAGATTATTTACAAGGTAAAATCTTGGTTCAAATAAATATAAAATGAACCATGTATTAAAGATTTTATTTCATGTATTAATTAGCAAACAAGCCAACATATTGGTAAAACCATGTTGGTTTTAAAAATTTTGCAAGAACAGACACATTTGTAGGCAGTCAGAAGTGCTGAAATGAATTTGCTAATAGATGCAAAATTGGTCAATATCTTCATGGCAATGAAATGTAATTTTTTAAAATCTTTTCTTCCACCAGGTAAAAATCAATTGCAGAACGTTTATTTGTATCTCTGTGGACATGAATCATTTGTAGCGCCATCAGTTTGGTACAACTTACAAAATTATAAAATATCCCAGTCAAATACTGCAGAAATCACAGGCCCCTATAGGCTCAGATTCCCAAAGAATCTATCAGACAATGCCAATACTCAGTTGAAAGGGCATCCAGTAATCTTATTGTCCACTTTAAAATCATTCACCATATTTTCTGACATCCCCCTTCCTTTATAATTCTAAAATCATAGATCTTTCTTCTCTCCTTGTTTTATACCATAGTCGCCCCTTAATGTTTTCTTAGGGGAGATAATTTACAACTCCAAGCTTTTGAAGGGTGTAATTAGTGGTCCAGATTTCGCTATAAATGTGGAAAACTGGGAAGAGGTGAGTTGTAACATCCAGATTATTTCAGACAGCAAGTTTCTAGAAATATAACCTGGACTTGCCAGTCAGAGAAGGTCCAGATCATTATATTAAAATGCTGTGTTGCCTAATTTTATACTATCATCCTATTTATAGCACAGTTTGGTTTAGAGAGCACTTGCCCATGTATTTTCTCCGTAGATACTGCAATTCTGTTAAGCTGCCCGGTAAATGAAGACACAGAAAAGTTAAAGAGAATTGCTTAGGGCCACATACTGAAAAGTAACAGAAGTAGAATTTCTGAATAATACTCAGATTTTCTGAATATTGTTCAGTTCATATTCCACTTTGCATCCTAGCATTCAATTAAATAGGCATTTATTTAATAATAGTCATGTTTCTATAATAACAACATCCTATGCCCCTGGTTTTTATTCCCAGTTTGTATAGCAGGAAACCTTAATGATGAACTATTGAAGTTGATATTTTATTTATATTAGTGTTTTGTATCATGAGGGAAAAAACCAACTAAAGTTGATAATTGGCTGAAGAAAATGGAAGACAACTATAAATTCCCCATGTTCCTGCACATTTTGGATGAAAGATGAGTGATTGCATTTACTTTCCCAATCTTTCTTTTATAAGCAATAACATAGTAGTTTATCTTACTGAGAAGAGATGATAGAATATACCCTACTTTTTGGCAGTATCTGCTCTTAGTTTAAACTGGTTTCTTAGCTTTATTTTGATTGGTTTATGGTTTCTAGGTAGAGGAAATGCCTGTAATATACGTTTGGAAATTGTTCTGTAGTTTCGATGAAATATGGGGGTGAGAAAATGCCTTTCAAATGTACATATTCCTTTTTAATACTTGTATATAAAATATCTATTCTTGTCTTTATTTTGCAGTAGGGAAATAGCCACAGAGAAAATTTTTTTTCCTCCTTAGCATTCTAAGAATTTCCATCCTAGTGGAAATAGGTGATATGATTCATCTGATTTGCCTTTTATAATAAAATACAATAGAGTCTGCCACCTGTTTTGTAAATGAAGCATAGGGATAGAGATAAACTTCATATCAGCTTAGCAAGTTCTACTAGGAAGAAATGTATAAAAGTTAGTGCTGAACATAACATTTGGTTTGACATTCTGTTTAAAATTTTCCCATATGTAAGAACCATATATCAGCATGCCTATGTATATGTAAATATACACACAAACACATATATGCCATAAATCAGTGTGGGTGGGCGGGAGGTGGGTGGGTAGATAGATAGGTAGGTAGGTAGGTAGATCAGCAGGCAGCAGTGATTACTTTAAAGCTTCCAAAATCCAATACTATACCTGCATATTCCAGTATATACACTTTGTGTTACTGAGAATGAATAAGGAAAAGTTACAGTGTTTACCAGTTGTGCATATAAATATTAAAATAGTTTTTTTTTCTAATCTTTACAGTCTTCTCTATAGCTATACTGCTTGCACTAGTGAATACTTGAAGTATTGCTCTTTATAAACTTAAGGATTTGTAACATACCTAAGATCTTACGGAATTATATATTGAAATGAAACTTTTTTTCCTTTCCAGGTTCAGCTCAATTAATGTTTAATATCACTAAACCAGCAGAATACACCATTTGTAATGAAACTGTTGTCATCCCATGCTTTGTTAATAATGTGGAAGCGAAGAGCATTAAAGAAATGTACGTAAAGTGGAAATTTAAAGGAAAAGACATTCTCATCTTTGATGGAGATAAACAAAAGTCCTCTACCAGCGATGAATTTCAGAGCGCACAAATCTCACCATCTGACTTACTGAATGGGATTGCCTCATTGAAGATGAATAGGAATGATGCTGTCATTGGAAACTATACTTGTGAAGTAACAGAATTAAGCAGAGAAGGTGAAACCATTATAGAACTGAAATATCGTGTTGGTAAGCCTTCTATAAAATTTTCCCTTTTTTATGGGCTACCTCGGTGGCCTAGGTGTTAAGTCTTAACACTACAACCACCATGGCCAATGAGTTAACCCACATATAGCACATTAGACCTCTCATGTCTCTGGTGAATTCCTCACCCCGTACATCTAACCTGCACTCTAGTTTTTCAATGCAAAAATTAAATAAAATAAATACATAGTAGTTCCCTTTTTATTTCATCTGATTCTGTTAGAAGGGAGCAAAATTAGGCTGGTAACTCCTCTCAATATAAAGCAGGCTATTAATGCAAATGTGGATATAATATTTAGCAACTTTGAGATCGTGAGTTGTACCTTACTTTTCTACTTTTTACAGTATTTCCTGTTTGTTAATCTGTGTATTGTGTGCTTCTCAAACTTTTAGTCTATGAACTATTTTATTGAGTGAGCAGGTCCAGAGGTCATCTACTCTACATTTGTCTTTGCTGCCATCAAAAGTACTTTCTTTCATGTGATTAATTTTCCAGAACTTTCTCTTTGAACCTTACACTTTGGTCCAGGGTTGTTGACAAATGTAAGCCATGCTTCCTCTGGAAAGAATAGATTAGAAGGAGAATCAGGAGGTTAAAAATCAGGTTATTGTGGATGATTCCTTGAGATTTCATGTCCTTGAGCCATTGGTGTTCTTTTCCTTGGCCAATGTTGCCAGAGAACTAAGGATCCAACTTAATTTATTTTAATTCAATCTTGGTTATAAAACTATGAGCTGCCCTTCCTACGTAAACTAGGGGTGCTGAACTGCATAAAGCAGTATGTTAAAGTACCGCCTTCTTTCTTTTCTGTTCTTTGCTGTGCCAGCTGACTTCTTCAACCACATACAAGTGCATTCTGCTTTCTATTTTAAAAGCTCTATTTAGAATCACCAGCTATATTACTGATCTTGGAATTAGACCATGATTTGAGAATTTCTGCTTTAGATGGATTCAAGACAATTCGATTCGATTGTGTCTGCCTTCTAGCATTTGTTGTTATTAAATGTCCGTTACTTGATTGGGAATTTAGTTTGATGGAAATTCTGGCACTAGGAATCATTAATGTGCAACTTAACTGATCACCTCAATAAGTGACTTTACTGACTACAAGTCAAGTAATCTCTAAAATGGGGTTGAAAATATATCCATGCTTTTAAGTATTGTACCATCTAATGAGCATCAAATGAGGTCCCTTGTGTGCAAGTTCTTTGTAAACCAAAGTGCTTTGCAAATGTTAGTTGTGTTTCTGAGATGTTGATTTTATGAAGTAAGATATCAAGTTGCTGAAACTGACCAGTTTTTTGAGAGGAGTTTTCATACACTAAGGCATAGGGAACAGATAATTCAGAGTAGACTAGCAGAATTGGAAGGCTTTTTTACCCCCAAATCTCTCTAACATTGTAACTTTTTTTAATTTCATGTTCATTAGTGCTGAGGAACGTTAAGTTCAACTGTCAGAAGGGGGCTAATCATATAATCATTTGCATTGTGAGTGACTGAAAATAGATAATCTAATAATTTATTATAATACCTATTACAATTTTCTGAGCTATATAGTTTCATGGGAATGGGAGAAAAAAAGACATGAGGGAGCAATAATTTTAGAGTGTAATATCGATCACTGAGAGGTTAACACAAGATATGAGACTTAAAAGGGCAGAAGATGGAATGACAGTGGATGAGAAAGGAATACCAGTATCTGGGGTGAAGTCAAAGTTTATAATTTTAAGTGTGATTGTTTCATCTTTTTTTGTTTTCAGAGTTTCCTACAAAAATGTAAACTATGCTTACTTGGGGGCCATTAAGAGTATTGCCTTCCTGTAGAGACTATAGAAAATTTTACCAGAGGAAGTCTCAGATATTTGGTTTTGTACCCATTTTCTTTTTTGAAATAATTATAGATTCATAGGAAGTTGCAAAGATAGAACAGAGAGGTTCTGTGTACTCTTAGCCCAGTTTCTCCCAGTAGTCACATCTTATGTAACTCTAGGACAGTATCAAAGCTGGTAAGTTGATAGTGGTATAGTGTGTATATTTCTTTGTAATTTTGTCACCTGGGTATATTTATGTAACTCATCATGGTTGGATATAGAACTATTCAGGATGTAGAATTATTCCATTAACACTAATCTCCCTCATGCTATCTATCCATTTATATTCATAACTCCTACTATCCCTAACCTGTCAAGCACTAATTTGTACTTCTTATCTGTAATTTTGTCATTTTATCAATGCTATATAAATGAAATCATACAGTATGTAACCTCTGAGATTGACTTTTTCTCACTCAGCGCAATGCCCTGGAGATCCATCCAAGTTGTTGTATGCTCCCCTTCCCATTCTTGCTCTCAGTTCTGACTCTTTTTAAACTAAGTAAAATTCTGTGGTGTGGGTATATCACAGCTTGCTGAACCATTTCACTTATTGTAGGACATATTAGGTGTTTCCAGTTTTGAGCTATTACAAATGAAGCTACTATGAACAATTGTATGCAGGTTTTTGTGTGGACAGTCTTCAGTTTTCTAGATAAATATCCAGAAGTACAGTTGTATGCTCAGTTTTTAAAAAAACTGCCAAGCTTTTTCCAGAATGATCTTATCATTTCACATTCCCATCAGCAACATATGAATGATCTAGTTTGTCCACATTCTTGCCAGCATTTGGCATTGCATTGTTTTTGTCCATTTTTGATAACAAAAATATACACATATGTCCACCTTCTCTGCAAAAAAGAAATGGTTCATTGAGGCAGGACTCTTACTGTGGAATGTAAATTTATTGTGATAGTGATACCCGTCATTTGAACTTTGGGGATTTAAACAATGGAAGTCATTTTTACTGTTTTGTGTTTTTTTGCAAACATAGGCATAAATGAAGACTAGAAATTAATTAATAGAAAATTCCACTTAGTAGAATGTGGATTAAGAGTGGCTATTCTTTGTGTCTTTTTATTTTCTTTTTGGAGCATTAAGACTGAATATGTGGAAATACTGTCTATGAAATATAATTTTATATACCATGGTGCTTATGTATAGCATCATGCCATGCTTTGGCGCTATCCCATGCTCCTTCTGGAGCACAAGATTTGAAAATTAAAATCTTTCTGTATTTTGTCATTTTCTAGTTGGATAATAAGCCCAACCTGTCTGGCACTCAGTTGTGTGTGTGGGGGTGTGTGTGTATTTAAAATGGAGATATTGTCTTCATCATAGGGTTATTTGAGGTGTAAATAAGTTAGTATCTCTCTTACTTAAAAGGATTTATTGAATATCATTATATGCTAGGCACTGTGAATGTTGTGATGACTAAGGTGTGATCACTTCAAGGAAGTGATAACAGCACAAATAAGAAGAGCAGAATAACCCAACATTTATTTGAGATTTATTTGGCAGATAGTATATGAATGTTGTGTCCTGTGATCTTCTCAAGAACTCTAGGAGATAGATATAGGTCTTAACATTTAACAGATGAAGAGGCAAGAGAGACATAGGGTACTTGTTTAAGGTCAGAGTTGTAACTGGGTCTTTAAAACCCAGTGTATTAGTACTATAGTGGTTTCTGTGAACTTTATAAACACTTTGTAAAGAACCAGTATGAAATGTAAATAGTTATAGTCATAAAATGTTACTTATATTTGTATTGCTAATGATATGAAAAGCCTTGATGAAGTTTAAAATTTTACTTTTCTTCAAGTAAATTACAAGGATTTTGTCAATTCCAGTTCAGCAGAGTTGCCATTTCCATCATTATCAATATGGTGTGCATTATGCTCCTAATGTTAACATTAAGTCATTACAAGATATTTGTATTAGTTTTTTGGTGCTATGTAACAAATAACCACAAATATAGCAACTTAAACCAACACCCATATATTAGCAGGTCACAATTCTAATTTATGACATGAACTGAATTCTCCACTCAGTCTAACAAGGATCAGAATATTGGTCTGTGCTTTCATCTGAAGTTAGAGATCCTGTTTCTCAAGGTTCACATGATTGTAGCAGAACTTCTGATTGTAAGACGTAGGTCTCAGTTTCTATGCTGCTTATCTGCCAGAGGCTTCTCTCAGCTCCTAGAGGTTGTCCCCATTCTTTGCCACACAATCTTCCATATTAAAACCAGAAAAGAAGGATCTTCTTGTTTAACCCATTTGACACATTGGATTTCTTCTTCAGGGGAAAGCCCAGATCCTTTAAAGCTCTGCTTTAATTAAGTTATCTCCCATTTCCCCAAGGCATATTCTCACTTTCATAAAGTCAGCTGATTTGGGAGCTTAATTACATCATCAAAAAATCCTTTTGTCACATGACACAACATGGGACTGAAATCTGTCATATTTACAGTGCCATCCCATCCCTGGAGTAAGGGAATTATAAAAGTCTTACTGCTGTGGGCAGGGATGGGAGGGTTATTTTAAAATTCTGGGTTTCATATTTAAAATAGATCTACCTACTGATCTGGCAATTCCAAAAAAACACTTTTTCAAAGGGTTATATGCACTCCTATTTTCACTGCAGCACTGTTTACAATAACCAAGCTATGAAAACAACCTAAGTAAGTGCCCAAAGATAGGTGAATGAATTAGGAAAATGTGGTACATATACACGTTGGAATATTGCTCAGCTATGAAAAAAAGGAAAACTCCCCCCTTTTGTACCAAAATGGATGGAACTGGAGTCAGAAGGAGAAAAACAACCACCAAATAGTACCATTTACATGTGGAATATAGAAAAACAAATCAAAGGGTCAGATAAAGTGGTGGGTGTGGGGTGGTGATGTGCTTCTGAGGAGGTGTGATCCTATATCTCTGGTTTATGAAGTGTTGTGATTCTTTTATTAAAAAAGAAAAGAATTCTGAGTTCATTAAATAGCAGGATGATAGCCTAGCAAAGCTGACACATCATAAAGTCATCCCAATTCTAAATCATCAAGTAAAAATTTGTTATAAGTTTTATTTTTTTTAAAGATTTATTTATTTATGCATACAAGAACTGGGGTACAGGCCAGAGGTGTGGGGAGGGGTGGTGAGAGGATTCACCAGAGATAGAGTGGGGAGCAGAACAGGCAGATCAACAGAAGTACACTGCTGAGGGGAGCAGCGGGCACAGCAGGAGAGATCTGCCGCGCCATGTGGGTCCCCCGCCTGGCCGGCAGCAGGGATCAAACTCATGCTGCCGTGGCTACAACTTGCTTCATAGTGCGTTGCTTAACCCACTGCGCCACCAGGGAGGCCCTGGTGGGCATTATAAGTTTTAATTTACATTATAAGTTTTAATGTAAATTTTATTGTGATCTTTTGTGAAAACTGGTATTCTTCGTATTTGTGGAGATTTATCATGTATCTATATGAAGAAGAGACACAATTAACTGAAACGGTATCTTCACTTCATCAGGTTGTTCCATTTTGTAACCAATGGTAGAAGAAGTGAGGTCCTGGGTTTTAGTAATACTTAGGCTTAGAGCAAAATTTAAACATTCATCCATGGGCCACCACTTTGGCCTTAGTATCATTTCTTTGCTTCTCCACTAGTAAGAACATTTTCCTAGGAGCCATTCTACCTGACCAGGAATTGGGGGAGAATAATGAGCAGCATTAGATAAAAATGTGGATGACCTTGGATGTCTTTCTTAATCCTGAGGTAGAAGAATATCTGATGGTCTTACTCCAGTTTAAATTTATATTCTTACTGCCTTAGAGATTCAGAGTAGGAAACATCTTAGAAAAGTCTGTTGTCTCCCTTTCCTGTTGGGAAACAAAAGTTAAGGTTTTCTGACAGTACTACCATAACAAGTACTACATAACAAATCAAGATAAGTGGGTGTTTACCCCAGCACCTCATTTGGGTCTTATATGTCCAATTCAATAATACTTCACCTCAGCAAATTAAGGAGAGGTAACACATTCATATCAGTGTGAGAGAGGTAAAATCAATGTTCTGCAGCAATGATTATACACTGAATCAAGGAAATCATTACCCCCTCCAACCACACACGCACACACATGCACATGCACATGCACACACATATTCTTTCAGTAGGGAACATATTAAAATCTTGGGTGTAGCTGACAAGGAGGTGAAGTTGAAGTAAGCCTCCAGGTAATTCTGGGGCCTGCCTGGTGGTGCAAGGGGTTAAGTCGAAGCTCTAGGAAGCTATCTGCAGCCAC
Organism: Galemys pyrenaicus; assembly: GCA_019455555.1. Lineage (NCBI taxonomy): Eukaryota > Metazoa > Chordata > Mammalia > Eulipotyphla > Talpidae > Galemys > Galemys pyrenaicus. The sequence goes on along the minus strand of JAGFMF010011942.1, from coordinate 6,218,182 downwards.
TGCAGCAGGATCCCCAGCCAGGTTGCTGACCCACATGGAGCAGCAGACCTCTCCTGTCTTGCCCACTGCTCCCCTCAGCAGTGTATTTCAGTAGATATGCCAGTTCTGTTGCCCACTCTGTCTCTGGTGAATCCTCTCATCCCCTGCACCTCTGGCCTGTACCCTAGTTCTTCTATGCAAAAATGATTATTATCTTTGAAAACAAAACAAAACAAAAAAATCTCCAGGTAATTCTGATAAACTACAGTAAGAATCAAAACCTTAGGCAAAACTTTTTTTTGTTATGTAATCCTACCCTCTGCCATTGATATATCTTTTACACACCTTCTTTTTGTGTAGAAGCTTGGGTACATCTAGTAGTCATCCTGTCTATACTGCCATACAATTCATGGCTTAAGTTTTGTCACACCCCGTGTACTTGATCAGGCAAACCTGTTACCTAAATGCTTGTCATCGTGAGACTCTGTTGTTTCCATGAATCTTAGTCTATTTATTATCAGGACTATTATTATCAGGCCTACCTTTAAGTGAAGCTAAAACTTAAAATTCTGTGATTCCCATTCACTAAGAGGGCTATATTTTTCTCCAAGGATTACTCTTTTTTTTTTTAAAGATTTATTTATTTATGCATACAAGAACTGGGGTACAGGCCAGAGGGGTGGGGGGGTGAGAGGATTCACCACAGAGAGCAGGGAGCAGAACAGGCAGATCAACAGAAGTACACTGCTGAGGGGAGCAGCGGGCACAGCAGGAGAGGGCTGCTGCGCCATGTGGGTCCTCCGCCTGGCCGGCAGCAGGGATCGAACTCGTGCTGCAGTGGCTGTGGTTTGCTTCATAGTGCGTTGCTTAACCCACTGCGCCACCAGGGAGGCCCCAAGGATTACTCTTGTACGGTAAAAATCCCCAGTTCTTTCAGCTATTTCCCATGGTTTCAGTATTTCCATTCTGATTCCCTTCTTTCAGAATGATTACTTGTTATGTTCCTAAATGTGATGAGTAAAATTGAACTCATGAGGTGTTTGTGGGTCATTTTCTATCTTCCTGCTACTCCTGGCTGCTGCCATCATTTTCTGACAGGTCCTGCTTCTCTATAAATCTACTTTCCACATGGTTGCCAAAGAAGGTTTTAAATATATAAGGTCATTTTTCTTCCCAATTTAGACATTTCAATCCTTGCTATTGCAAAATTCAAAATCTCTTAGCAAACTGTTAGGTCACTGCATCATCTTGTATTAACAGACTCTTCCAACTGTATCTTGTTCACTGAATTCTATAGTCACAGTAGCCATCATTCAGTTGCTTAAACTTCCTTTGACATCTTTTCTTTCCTACTCTGCTTGGCAAGTTTCTTGCCATTTAAGGCTCTGACCCAGTTTCTTTCCTCAGAGGCACTCCTTACTACCTATAAGAGTCTGTCCTTCAACTCCTCCCTGCCTCAGTCTCATGACTCCACATGCCTTTTTCGCTACTGGCACTCAAGTACTTAGAAGAGTTCCCTACCCATGGTGGACTATTCAAAAAATGAAGAATAAGTGAAAAGCATGTGTCAGACTATAGTCAAATACACTTCTATTAAGTACACTACTAAATTAAATACACTTTTATTAATATATCCTGATTGTTTTGTTGTGTAGGAAGGAGGCCAATGAAAATACATTAAATTGTCAACTCAACTTGAACATAAAAGATCAGATGATGGCTGTTGATTGAGGTAGAACCTTCAGATATGCTGTTGGAACAGATGTGGGATATGAGAGAAGCCAAAGAGTCAAGGATAACCCCAACGTTTTTAGTCTGAGCAGCTGGTGAAATGGAGTCGCCACAACTGAAATGGGGCAGACAGAGAATAGGTGTGTGTTGTGGGCAGGGGGAGTATCAGTTTTAGGAGTTAGTTTGGGACATGATTATCTAAGATACTGAGGATCCTTAGTTCATAGTATCTCAGTTTCCTCACTCTTAATAAAGGTCGAATAATTTCTCATGTGTTAATTGTGAGACTTGAGGAATTAATGTGCATAACTCAGAACAAAACAGTAAAGTAGATAGGAGGAAATGTGTCTAAATATGTATCTATCTATGAATAGTCATTAGATCACAGACCTTTTATCAGATCCTTTGGGCATTTAATATAAAAACCAAAGCACAATTCATAAAGATTTTCCTGGCAGAATTTTATACTGAATTCAAATGGGTTTTCTTTGATCTGGGAAGATATTCCATAATATGATTGGAAATTAAGGTATTGATTCAGAGTATCTGAAACTTTCACCTCTTGGTAGAGATATGCAACCATATGAGCATTTAAAAAAAAACAACTATCATTCACTCACTAAACTATTTTAAGACTGTTCGAATCATCAACGCCAAACCTCTTGAGTCTCTACCATAAGTAGGGCAAAATACTAGATTCTGAAAAGGTAGAAATTATAATATTGCTATAGTCTCAGAATTATTGTGAATTTTTTTAAAGATTTTATTTATTTAGTTATGCATATAAGAGCTGGGGTACAGGTCAGAGTCCAGGGAGGTGAGAGGATTCACCCAGAGACAGAGTGGGGAGCAGAACAGCCAGACTGACTGAAGCACACTGCTGAGAGCAGCAGATGAGACAGGAGAGGTCTGCTGTGCCATGTGGGTCCCCTCCCTGGCCGGCAGCAGGGGTCGAACTTGTGCTGCAGTAGCTGAGGTTTGCTTCATAGTGCGTTGCTTAACCCACTGCGCCACCAGGCAGAATTATTGTGAATAATTATTGTGAATTATTTACCAGGATTTAACAGTATAAGCTCAACACAAGATATGCATAACTATCATTATGATATGAATGCCCACAAGATTCTTCACACTCTGATGTAGAGACACAGGGCAGCAGGAGATTTGAATGACCAGGGTTGACTTCAGAGAAACTTAATTGCTTGCTTCAGGCAGTATTCAGAAATGTTCTTCAGACTGCAAATCCATACTATACAAGCAAATTTTGAAATGTTTTCAGTCTATTTACTTGATTTTATTATTAGAAAAAAATCTTCATCAATAAATTATCCTCTGAAGAGATCATAAGATGCAATTAAGCTTGACTTTCTAAAAGTTCTCAACAAATCTTATTTAAAGTCTTAACATTATGAGGCCCTTTATATAGACAATGTTGCTATATATTCATTGACATGAGACTATGTAGTGGAGACTTCCTTAATACCTAAAGCCCTTCAGGCTACGTTTCATTTGAGACCTATTTATGCATGAATATGTTTTCTGTTCTTGAGTAAGCTTGAAAAAAGACAAGACTCATATCTTTCTCATTCTTAGTCACATAAGGTGCAGGGATCCAGGGGTACAACTTCATTCTGTTTCCTGAGTCAGCCTTCACAGGAGGATTTCATTGTGGCTTTATGAAAATTCTTGGTGGGTTGCACATAAACGTGCACATGATAATATTAAAAATAGCAGTTAATATTTACTGAGTATGTGAAAAGTGCCAAGATTTGGTTTAAGTCCTTTTCATTTATTAACTTTGCTAATAGTTAGAACAACAGTCCTTCAAGGTGTAGGTAATGTGTTGTACTGGTGCTAGAATCAAGGACACCATAAAACAGAGAGGTGTTAAGAATTTTTGTCGAAGGTCACAAAGATTGTAAGTTACATTTAGGTTTCACACCCACACATGGTGGCTGTAGAGTCTTGTTCTTAGATCCTGTGCCAAACTGCCTCATCTTATAAATGATAGTTTAGATTAGGGAGAATGCGGTTGAGAACATTTTAATAACTAGCCTCTTGTTTCATGATTGAATATGTTATATTGCTAAATTAATTACATATGTGATCTGTTCCTTGTTTAAGACCACAGTTTTGATTATTTTTATTTTCCATTATATACTGAAATATATTACAAATGTATTGTTAACCATTTATTGGCAGAATTTAAAGCGATTATAGTAAGTTCTAATTGTGATTTTATTTTTCTTCCTAGTTTCATGGTTTTCTCCGAATGAAACTATCCTTGCTGTTATTTTTCCAATTTTGGCTATACTTCTGTCCTGGGGACAGTTCGGTATTGTGAGTAAGTATGTATTTGTTTTCATTTAGGCTTTAGCTTTGAAATTGTAATTTCAAGGAGATAATATTAGTAAAATATTTAAATTGTATTAGGAAGTATGATAATGTGATAAATAAGAATATATTATCTTCCAGTTTTCTTTGAAATATATTATTGCCTCCCATAATTTGCTGTATTAACTTCTTTAATGCTGAGTAAGGGATACAAATAACAAAATGTTAAACTTACATAGATTTTAAAGTTTTCAAAACATTTAACTATTATCTTGAAAAAGAAATCACGGACTAGTTAGTGTTAAGGTACAATGTTATACTTTCGAGCATTGAGACTTTCCTCTCCTTATCTTTCCAGTTTGAACTCCTCTTTATACAAATGTGTTCATTTATGGGAAAATCCAGTTTGAAACACATCTTGTCATCTTTACCTTGCTATTATATAGTCTCTAAGGAACTAGCTATGGACAGTTGTGTTCTTCTATCATGCTTTGCTGAAGTAATCAAGGAACCAAACTGCTTAGGTCAAATCTTGATGCCTCATCAGCTTAGCATCACTAATGTGGAGGGAGGGAGGGGAAAGGACAAGTATGTATGATGAGGTAAGGTGGGAGGGGGAAGAACCTTTGTTAGTATATCTTTTGCAGTTTTTGCATTTTGACGATGTGTATTATTTTGTAAGCAGAAAAGTATTCAATAAATGTATTTTTTAAAGATTTATTTATTTATGCATACAAGAACTGGGGTACAGGCCAGAGGTATGTAGGGAGAGGAGTCACCAGAGACAGGGTGGGGAACAGAACTGGCAGATAAACTGAAACACACTGCTGAGGGGAGCAACGGGCACAGCAGGAGAGGTCTGCCTCGCCATTTGGGTCCCCGCCCTGGCTGGTGGCTGCAGTTTGCTTCATAGTGCATTGCTTAACCCACTGCGCCACCAGGGAGGCCCAATAAATGTATTTTTAATTGAGAGAAAATGTTAATAAAGCATTTAAAAGCCTTAACTGAAACAAGCTACGTAGAGATATTTGAGGCATATTGTGCTAAACTTCAGAATTTGTTTTACACCGTAAGATATTCTTGACCATACCATTAGTTATATTTTAGTCTTTTTTTGTATTTCCCCCCCAATGGAAAAGGTCATTATTTTCACTTTTCCCTTAAAAACAGAAAACTATTGCTTAGCACCAGCAGCATAATGAATAACTTTGAATAAGAACCCTAAACTTTTCAACTTACAAACTATTAAAATTACTGTAGTCATAATTTTAAAAGATAATGTAGAATTGTCACTAATAGATCCAGTTCATCTTTATACCCAACCATGTTTCCATACCAATTTGGTGATGGAAATTTGCTATATTAGTGAAGTTCTGAGATAATATCTAAACTTTTAAAATGTAACATTTGATTCTCTCTCCATGTAGTCCATTGAAATAGGCACACAGTAGATAATGCAGATTTCATTTATTTTTTTCTGCAACTTTAAAAATGTGAAGTCAAGTAAAATTCTGTAGTGGATTGGCCTACGGCATATTTCATCAATTTTACTTTTACCTAGTATTTTAAGTCACATACATCTAAAATGTTATAAAAATGTGAACAAGTAACTGGTTATATATTTTTTGGGCTCTTCTAACTCTAGAAATCCTTTGTGATTTGAAAGCTATTCTCAACTTTCATCTGAAAGGCAAAAAAGAAAGAAAAGGCTAACAGAGACAACTGTCATGACAAGTCACAGCTCTTTCAAAACAATTTCTAGACTTCTTGTGGAGAATTTTTTAAAATTTCAGTAAACCTTTTATATGAAGGAAAAGACTAGTATAGCATCAAGACCTATTCAGTCTTCACTGTTAGAGAAATCTTGAATGCTATTGGCAAATGTAAACCTAAAGGCTTAATCATGATTTGAATAGGGAGTAGCTTTTTCTTTTAAGCTCTTGGAATGATTTCACAGTGTCATTTATTGCGTTTAGGATGATTGAAGTTTGCTGATCATGGCATTGTCACTACTGATGTTATTTTTAGTGGACTTGAGACAGGAGGGGCCTGGGATTTGGAAAGTCCCTGCCAAACTGATTTAATCTTTCCTGGTATATCACTCTAAATCTATCATGACAGTTCATGGAAACCTGTGGGTAGAAAAGGAGGAAGCTGTTGAGCCCCTTACTTAAGCTGAAACAAACCAGAACATAGAACTTGTATAGAACTGCAAAATATGACCTGTCATAGCCAAAGGTTTACTATACTATTAATATCTCTGCCCCATTGTGGGATTTGGCCTCCATGTTGTGAATGTGTATCCTGTAACAGGGCATGTACAATGACTACAAGTGCACCACTTGTAGAGAGACCACCCCAAAGATACAAGAAAAGGACCACTCATGTAATGTGACCCATCCCCCTTTCCCTCCAAAGGCCTATACACCTCAATAAAAGACCAGACAGAGCCTTTGGTTGGAGAGCTGCTTCTCTGTCACAAGGTCTGTCTGGAGTTCTGTCTCTTGTTTTTTCTCTTTCAATAAACCTGGTGCTATCACTCCCATTCTGTGTCCTCACTGCGTTCTTGAGTGCAGACTCAAGAATTACCAGATGGATCCGGTAACAGACTGAACCAGGGGTGCTGTTCATCATTAGTCATACTTCTATAAAGTAAGACATTTTTTTCCTGACTTAAAAAAAGAAATACATATCACTTTGGAATAACTTATACAATATAAGATATTATAAAGAAAACATGAAAATTATATAGAGTCTCACAACCTAGAAATAAAGTTGGTATAGTCTAGTGAGTTTTCTGCCTCCCTTCTCACTTTATACCAGAATTATCTTTGTACCAAAATTGTGAGCATGTTTTTTGTTATTTTTCTTAAAAAAATAAAACCATAAATGGACTCGTTGACTTATATACATGTACAACCTGATTTCCCCCTATGTTTTCAGAAGACTTTTAATAGCTGCCTGTGTTCTACTGGTAGGGATACTTAATGCTCATACTGATAAATATTAAGGTTATTTCCATTTTTTAATGCTCTGTAAGTATAGTTGCTAAAGTTACATAAGCCTAGAATGGCAAAATATTTTACAGATTTTGATACATGTCACCAAAATGTTTTCCATAAAATTATATCAATTATTGCAAATGAGAATACCTTTCACATCCGAGTCCTGACATCACTGTTATTCTAAAACCTTTGCTGATTTGATGTGTGAAAAATACATCTTGTTATAATTTTTATCTTTGTGCTAGTGAGGTTGAATGTTCTTTTTTATATCTATAGTAACAATCATATTTTAAAAAATGTGTTTATGAGCTGAAATAGTTTGATGGCAATATTTTAAATTTTATTTATATATTTTTGACATCGATTGTTGTCCCCATGGATTTCCCAACACCATTTCCCCCATGCACCTTCACTTCAGTCCCTTGTGCTCTTTCTGTCCTCAAACCATTCCGTCCCCCTTTCCCCACAAAGTGTTCCTGATTCATCCTTGTCTTTTTTGGTTTTTTTTTTCCTGATTCATCCTTGTCTTTTTGGGTTTTTTTTTTGTGTTATTTTTTAAATTATTGTTGTTATTGTTATTATTCTTCTCCTTGGTCCCTTATTTGGTTCCCTTAAATTCCTTCTAGAGGTGAGACCATCCAGTATTTTTCTTTTGCCTTCTGACTTATTTCACTGAGCATAATCCCTTTTAGCTCCATCCATGTTCCTATGAATGACTCTAGTTTATCTTTTTAAATTACTGAATTGTATTCCATCATGTATATGCACCACATCTTCTTGATCCAATCATCTGTTTCTGGACATTTAGGTTGTTTCCAGGTCTTACCTATTGTCAATAGTGCTGCATAAACATAGGGGTGCAGGTATTCTTTTGAATCAATGTTTTTGTGTCTTTTGGGTATATTCCCAGGAGTGGGATTGCTGGATCATATGGGAGTTCCATTTTTAGCAGTTTGAGGAACCACCACACTCCCAGCTTACATTACCACCAGCATTGTAGTAGAGTTCCTTTTTCTCCACATCCTCGCCAACATTTGTTGTTGCTAGTTTTTTTGATATGGGCCATTCTCACTGGTATGAGGTGGTATCTCATGGTGGTTTTGGTTTGTATTTCTCTGATTACAAGAGATGCTGAGCATTTTTTCATATGCCTGTGGGCCATTTGCATTTCCTCTTTGGAGAAATGTCTTTCTATTTCTTCTGCCCATGTTTTGACTGCATTGTTTACTTTGTTTTTGTTTAGTCTGGTCAGCTCTTTGTGGATCTTTGTGATAAGTCCCTTGTCAGTAGTGTTGTGTGCAAAGATTTTCTCCCAGTCAGTGGGTTGTCGCTTTGTTTTGGTTAGCGTGTCTTTTGCTGCACAGAAGCTTTTAAGTTTGATGTAGTCCC
>JAGFMF010011942.1:6189722-6209694 GCA_019455555.1 Galemys pyrenaicus | reverse complement strand
TGGGTTGTCGCTTTGTTTTGGTTAGCGTGTCTTTTGCTGCACAGAAGCTTTTAAGTTTGATGTAGTCCCAGTTGTTTATCTTTTCCTTCACTATCTTTGGATTGGGTGCTGTGTCTTTAAAGCTGTTACTGAGGTGTATGTCCTGTAGAGTTTTGCCTACATTTCTTCTATATATTTTAAGGTTTTTGTGTTTTGATTTTGTGTCCTGTTACTTTGCTAAACTGGCTGATTAGTTTGACTAGATTTTCTGTAGAGTTTTTGGGATTCTCTATGTATATTAGCATATCGTCTGCAAACAGTGATAGTTTTACTTCTTCTTTCCCTATTTGGATTCCTTGTATGCCTTTTTCTTGTCTTATTGCTCTGGCTAGGACTTCCAGTATTATATCGAAGAGCAGTGGTGAGAGAAGAGGGCATCCTTGTCTTGTTCCAGATCTTAAGGGGAAGGCTTTCAGCTTTTCACCATTGAGAATGATATTGGCTATGGGCTTGTCATATATGGCCTTTATTATGTTACGGTATGGTCCTTCTATCCCGAGAATTTCGAGGGCCTTCATCATAAATGGATGCTGAACTTTGTCAAAAGCTTTCTTAGCATCTATCAATATGATCATATGGCTTTTATTCTTCTTTTTGTTGATGTGCTGAATTACATTTATTGATTTTTGGATACTGAACCATCCTTGTGATCCTGGAATAAATCCTACTTGGTCATCGTGGATTATCTTGTTGATGCATTGTTGGATTCTGTTGGCTAAGGTTTTATTGAGGATTTTTGCATCAGTGTTTATTAGAGAGATTGGTCTATAGTTTTCCCTTTTTGGGTTGTCCTTGTTCCATTTTGGTATTTGTGAAATGTTAGCTTCATAATCGTTTTTCATAGTATCCCTTCTTTTTCAATGTTTTGAAAGAGTGTGTGTAGGATATGTATTAGTTCATTTCTGAATGTTTTAAGGAAATCATTTGTAAAGCCATCTGGTTCTGGACTTATATTTTTGAGGAGGGTTTTGATTACTGTTTCAATTTCACTCCTTGTAATTGAACTGTTCAGGTGTTGTATTTCTTCTTTACCTAACTTTGGGTGATAGTAAAGTTGCAGAAATTTGTCCATCTCTTCTAGGTTGTTGAACTTGTTTGCATAAAGCTTTTCATATTAGTCTCTGATTATTCTTTTGCTTTCTGCTGTGTTGTTGTGATTTGTCCTCTTTCATCATTATCCTATTTGTGTGTTCTTCCATTTTGTTTTGACTTTTTTTTTGGCCAGTCTGGCTAGAGGTTTATCTATTTTGTTTATTTTTTTCGAAGAACCAGCTTTGGTTTCATTGACTAAATTGTTTTCTTCTAATTCACTTATTTCTTTTTTTATTTTATAATTTTTTAAAAAATTTTTTTTTATCCATACAAGAGCAGACCAGAGTCATGGGAGGTGAGAGATTGCACCAGAGATAGAGTAGGGAGAAGAACAGGCAGATCTACTGAAATACACTGCTGAAGGGAGCAGCGGGTGAGGCTGGAGATGTCTGCTGTGCCATGTGGGTTCCCTCCCTGGCCAGGGATCGAACTTGTGCTGCTGTGCTGTGGATGCGTCACAGTGCGGCGCCCAACCCACTGTGCCACCCGGGAGGCCCTTTGTTTATTTCTGCTTTGATTTTTATTATTTCCTTTCGTATACTGGCTTTTGGTGTTTTGTTGTTGTTGTTGTTATTCTTTTTCCATTTCTTTAAGGTGTGAGATTTGGTTGTTTCATTGTGTTCTTTCTTGTTTCTTGATGTGTGCCTCTATTGCTGTATATTTTCCTCTTGTAACTGCTTTTGCTGTATCCCATTTATTCTGGAGAGTTGTGTCCTCACTATCGTTCATCTCAAGGTATTTTTTAATTTCTTTTTTGATCTCCTCATTGATCCAGTGGTCTTCCAGTAGTGTGGGTTTCAATCTCCATGTTTTGGTGGGGTTCCTTGTTTTCTTTTCATGGTTTATTTCTAGCTTGATGGCTTCATGGTCAGAGAAGATAGTTGGTATGATTTTGATCTTAGAGTGTCTGCTCATGTTTGTCTTGTGTCCCTGTATGTGATCAATCCTGGAGAATGAGCCATGTGCAGTTGAGAAAAATATATACTCAGATTTTTTTGGGGGTGTAATGTTCTATAGATGTCCGTTAAGCCCATGAGGTCTAGCTCCTTGTGTAGAGCTCTAGTGTCTTTGCTTATTTTTTGTCTTGTTGATCTATCCATTGGTGAGAGTAGTGTGTTAAAGTCTCCAACTACATATGTATTTTCTTTTTTCTGTTTACAGAGATGTTATTAGTTGTCTGATAACAACTAATGGTGTGTATGTTGGTGAGTATTATGTTTTCTTGATTTATTGTCCCCATGATCATAATGTAATGACCATCTGTGTCTCTTTTAACTCTTTTTAAAGTCAGCTATAAGTATTGCCTTCCTCCTTCTTTTTTGGTCCATTTGACTGAAGAACTGTTTTCCAGCCCTTTACTTTTTGTCTATTGTAGTCTATTGTTTGGCTTTTGTAGTTAAGTGTATTTCCTGTAGACAGCAAGAGTTGGGTTTTGTCTTTTAATCCAGTGATGGCAGTTTTTCACTTAGGCTCATCTTAGAACAAGTGTTTGTGTGTGTATAGATTGTATTTATATACTTGACCCATTCATTCTGAACTTTATGTGATAATGGTAGCTAAGCATTTGTGAAACTCTTGCACTTTTGAGAATTCTCTATATCTGAAATCACACTTTTCCCAGGAAACTCTAGGGGAATAGAGGTGCTATTGTTATCATTCCTATCTTATAGATAAAAACCGAAGCACAAATAGACTAAGTAAGTTTCTCCCAGCTACCCAGCTGTTTTCTGGTGTTTTGGGATTTGAACCAGTGCCATTTATGACTATACTATATGCTGCCTTCCTGTCTTTGGATTTATTTAGATTTTTTTTTTCCATGAAGAGTGAACCTGTATCCAAGTACATACATTGAGTGGATGGAACTGTTATTAATAGAGCAGAATGTTGACCTACTTTGTTTATTTATTCAACAAATGTCTATTGACAGGGTGCCTACTGATTACTAGGCACTGGGCTGGAGATGTGGAGTGAAATGCATATTGCCCCTGGCTTTGTAGCACCCACATTTCATATGAGAAGACATGTAAGTGTGCATGCTCTATGCCTTCTGTCACACCTTTAGCATAGATGGATCTAAATCTACTTTTGTACTCTTTCTTTGTAAGAGGCCTCCTGTTAATGGCCAGGGATTTCACCAAGCAGGAGAGCACCTCTGTTTTCTACTCACTGATTGGTTATACATTTTTATACTTTTACCTGTTTACAGTGTAGTATTTTACAGTCCTCAAAGTATTAATCGTAACTCAGACCCATGGTTTGCATTTTCTAGATTTCTAGTTCTTAACTTTTTCTGACTATCATTTATAGTCTGTATTTGATCATAACAGGGTCAGGGAAGTAATTCTTTTCTAGCTCTGCACGTCCATATTTTGGTTATCCAAGATAAAACCTAGACTTTCCATAGGATACCATTCTGTATGTATACCAGAACTGTATCATGCACAGTATCTCAGGATGCCATCAATCCTACTGGGGAAGAAACCTGAGAGGTTTTCTAAACTTCCAAAGCCAAGCAGAACTTGGTGAGCCCTAGGCCACATTTTGAAGAAAAGGTCTCTTACAAGGAGATGTTCTTAAATACCTTTGCTTTTAATGTTAGCTTATGAACTTTTCAGAAGACTCTTATGCTTGGCAAATAGCTCAGGCAAATAGACTCAAACACTAAGCCTTAATAAAAGTAACAAATCTCTAATAGTATTGCATTTTAGGCAATTTGAAAACTAACCAAATGACAGTTTCTCACTCTACTGACAATTTCCTGACTGATTTTCAAGGTCTTCCTCCTCAGTCTTTAACAATATGGTAGGTGCTCTCTATCATTTAGATAGATTTCACATTAGATAGAAATCACTCATAATTGATTTCACGTTCTGCCAATCGAGACCTCTAGTAGGATCCTATACCACTAAGGTTTAACTCTGCATTAGGAAATGATTAGTATTCTGAACTTCTTTGAGACAGGTTTTTCTATTCTTTCTTTCCTTCCTTCAAACTTGTATACCAGAAATGTCATTTGTCTACTTTATGCAAGAAGTCCTCACTTTACCCAGAATGGAGAGTCCATGAACTTGACCATATGCACTGAAACTCTGCAAAGCAATCTAATAATAAATGTGAACATTTACTATTGTCTCATGACTTATAATTAGTAGCTGTATTTAAAAATGAAAAGTTACAGTAAGACAAATATATTGTCAATGTAAATTGGAACATTAAAAACCTTGAGGTTAACATTTGAATAATGCTTGCCTTTCTGTTGTGTGAATTTGAATACAAAGCAAGCATCTTTTCTTGGCGAATTGGTATAATCCTTTCTAAGTTCAGATCAGCTTGCTCCATTTTATCTTTTGTGCTTACAAAGCATGAAATAGCTCCAGAAGTTTTTTTCATGTGAAGTATTGTGCCAGAGTCACTTCCTCTGGGATATCTTCATTCTTTTTGTCACAGTCTCTTCATTTTTGTCCTTAAGTTCCCATTTATGCCATTAAGTTCCCTTTTACCTAGTTCCTCTCACTGCCTATCTAGAGTGTTTTGAATGTCAGTAGTGTTGACCTTTCCATAGTCAGCTTTTCCTTCTATAATGATATGTATGTTCAATTCAAAGCTCACTTCCCACATTATCACTTTTTATTATTTTGTTCTTCATCTTTGTTGGCCATTTTCTTCTTTTCATCATCTATTGTAAAGTGTCACATTGGTTTATCACTAGTGTACAAAGAGATAACCAGCACATGCTTTGCTGTCTGTGTGTGAATTGAGTAACAGATGTACAGAGTCCAAGCACTAACAGTCTTTGAGAAAAGTTCTATGTTTGGTCAATGACTGTAATGTCTTATATGTTATTTGCAACATGATCTGTGGACTGTAGAGATAGCAGTGAAATGTGTATACTATACAATTACTCAGTTTTATATTGTAGTACTGATATTTGAACTTTTTTTCTTTATGGAGGGGGGAGGAACCTGTATTAAATAATTGGCACCTGGAACTCAGGTATATAAAAACTATACTGAGGATCATTGTAATTTATTTTAAATTTTGTATTATAGGCATCTTTCATCTTCTTTCCTAACTTCTCAATCCCTGCCTAAGATTAGTCTGCAGGGAGTTTGGTTACTACTTAGAGGTATTTGAGTAAATTCACCTATAAAAATCATTTGTAACTCAAGAAAAAAAAAATGCCCTATCACAACAACCTTCAAGCCTATTATGTCCTTGAGTGCAATCAAGGGTTAGCTTAATATTGAAAGTAAGGCCATGAAACCACATTGAAAAGAAGTAATGGAACAGGAGATTTCTTTGTAGAATAGAAAAATCATTCTGCATAAATGAGGACATATGCTAACTTGCACCAGGAAATTTCTAAGAAATAAAATATCATTACAATAAGTATTACAAATAATCATTCTGTGACTTTGCTAATGGCCTCTATTAGGATGTTGTTATTAAGTTTGCTTTGAATTCTTTTCAATAATCTTGAACTCCCAATGCTTTCCCTTGGTCCTGTTCACAAATTTATTATATTCTGTTATTAAATGTTTTTATATATTGACTTTTTTATAGGAGGCACTATATAAAATTGCGTATTCTTTTGTAGAAATGTGGTTGGTATTCCTTTGACCCTTTCCAAATTGAAACATTCCAACTTCCTGCATACACTTTGAAGTTATGGTACCATCCACAAGATGAGTGGACCTTTAGAACCAATGAAAGGAAGTTAGTGTGTTGGACATCCTTTTCTTTAATCTTTAATATTCAAAGCACTTGTTATACAAAGCCTTGGCTCTTTTATTTCTGGGTCTTTTAGTGTAGGAGTATGATTTCTACCCAATATTCATTTTGATAAAGATATTTCATCAAAAGCAAGTTGCATAGTGTATGGAGCTTATTATAAATTACTTGCCTTCTGGCAAGTATTCAGTTTATAATTGACATTAATATTCATGTTTCTCCAGCATCAGTTTCACAAAGCCTTCATTGTTTTTTTTTAATGAGCATGGTAAATATTTTTAAAATAGTAATCTAAATTTAAATAATTAAAAAAATTGAAATTGTAATTTCATTTGAAAAGTTATCAGATGTGCTTTATTTTGCATCAAAGGCAGTATTGATGTGTTGCTCATAGATACCAAAAGGATTCTAAAATTACTTTTCTAGAGTATCAGAAAATTGCTCTGTAACAATAAAATAAAACACGTCTGCCTTTATGATTTATTCTTGATCTGGCATGCATTATACCTCACTACTTAGCCCTTCTGTCTCACCACTAATTCACAGATATTTAGCAGAGGGACAGTCTAAATGTCACATCTTTGAGCAGTCATTGATTTCTTTGACTTTTGGTTTTTGTGGTATGGGCCTATATGGATTTATCAGTCCCTTCTTGGTGTATCATGAAAACTAAGATGATAAATTTTTATTGATCTCCTAATTGTCTTGGTAATTTCACTATATTCTTCAACCACAGAGTACATTCTGTCTTACATGTGCTTTATATCAATCACAAGGAGATGAGAAAATTTATTGATAAAATTAGCTGTTTCTTCAGGTGGCTAGAGGGACATGTTACTTCTTCATTCACATGCATTTGAAAGATTAAATACAAAAAGGGGCTTTCTCAGAATAAAGTAGACCACATATTTTATTTAACTGGGTAAGAAGATCTGGGAGGTAGTAATACATCTAATCACTCTCTTGTGCCCCCACCCCCCAACACACAAATACACACACATGAAGATAAAGGCATTGAGGGAGGACTATTTTCTTTGTTCATTGCCAACACTTAGAAAAGTGATTTCCATGTGGTAGTCAATTATTATTGAATAAAGAAATCTACTTGTACCTTGATTTAGTTGGTATGATTTGGGCTGATAAATGTGCCTGATGCATAGTAGGTAAACAGAAAGTATTGTTGAGCAAATGAATGAACCAACCCTAGCTTCTGAGAAGCTGGCTAGATTTAATTATTTTATAGATAGTAGAGAAAGGGAAATTTGGGGATTCCTATTTTGTTAACAAAAGTAAGTTTTTATCTCCTCATATATTTGTTTTTCCTGTGTCAGGCAATAGAAAGGTTATACGTTTTTGTTTAAAAATGTAAATATTGACAATACCAAATGCTAGAATGATTGTGGAACAATCAGAACTCTCATATATTGCTGATAAGAATGCAAAATGGTACAGCCACTTTGGAAGACAGTTTGGCAATTTGTTACAAAACTAAACATATACTCTTTCCATATGATCCAGCAATTGTGCTCTTTGGTATTTACCCAAATAGAGCTGAAAACTTATGTCCAAACAGAAATCTGCACATGTATGTTTATAGCAGCTTCATCCACAATTGCTAAGCATGGAAGCAACCAAGATGTCCTTTAGGAGGCAAATGGATAAGCAAGCTGTGGTATATCCAAATAATGGAATATTATTTAGTGCTAGAAAGAAATGTGCTATTAAGCCATGAAAAAACATGGAGGAAGAACCTTCTTAACTATATATTACTAAGTGAAAGAAGCCAGTCAGAAAGGCTGCATA
Organism: Galemys pyrenaicus; assembly: GCA_019455555.1. Classification (NCBI taxonomy): domain Eukaryota; kingdom Metazoa; phylum Chordata; class Mammalia; order Eulipotyphla; family Talpidae; genus Galemys; species Galemys pyrenaicus. Next base: position 6,202,029 of record JAGFMF010011942.1, on the reverse strand, counting down.
TTATACAATTGCAACTATAAGATGTTCTAGAAAAGTCAAAACTGTGGAAATAATAAAATATGTTTTCTACTTAATCCCAATGCTTAGCAGAGGGGTGGGAGGAGGAGACATAGGCAAAGCATAGAGGCACTTTAGGGCAGTGAAAATTTTCTTGTATTATAATAATGGGCATGTCATTATACATTTTTCCAAACCCACAGAATATATAACACCAAGATTAAACCAAGTAAATTATGACATTTGTTTTTTTTAATTAAAATATTTTAAAATTTACATATACTTGCCATTAATTGTAATCCCCATGTATTCCCCATCACCATCTCACCAGTGCACCATCACCTCAGTCCCTCGTGTTCCCATCTTCCCTCAACCCTCCCCCTCCCCTCCCCACCAGGTGTCCCCAGTCTGTCCTTGTCTCCTCATTTTTGGTTTGTCAATATAGTCTCATCCTGGTTTTTTAAAATTGCAATCTGTACCTCCTCCTCCATTTTGTTGTAAACCTAAAATTGTGTTTTGAAAAGTACAACTACTGTTATTTCTACTATTTTATTTTGTGTATTGATTTCAGTACTTATTAGCTGAAGGTGTTTTTCTACAGCATGCAGTATTTTAAAAATTATATAGATTGTTTGCCAAGCAGACAGAAAAATCATACCAGGAAGTTTGATAGAGCCTGCTGCTGTTAAGAACAGATTAAATTATCTTTATCTTAATGCTAAATGTTTGGAAAACTACTTGAATTTTGGGTTTCTATACTCTAGCTTCACTAAGACAGTGGTCAGCTGGCCTAGCAACAAGGCCCCATACTTGCTGTGGGGCCTGTGAAATTGTAGCCATTCTCAGCAGAGAAAATGGTCTAAAGAAGCTTTTTAAAGTTTCATTAAAGAAAACATGGAGAGACACTTTGTCTGTGGTTAAGTAGGCCTCACTAACATATTTGTTAGAGATGTTTGCTTAATTTAAGGAAGAATTTAGGTAGCCTTGAAAAGAAGGAATAGTTGATAATCTATGGAAAATAAACCTCCTCCAACATGTAATGTATTTTTATAAAAAGGTTTTGGAAAGGTCATTTAAGGATAAAACACTGACAATAGTAGTGGTGTGTGGTACTTTATTTTTGTTGCTGTTGTTGGCATTATTTCTTCTACAGCTCTTCTAAGCCTGAAGAGGCTGAATTTTATATGAGGTTCAGACTCTTATTATTGTTAAGAATGGTATGTCAGTCTTTTTGTATGAACGTCTGCTGTTATTATAAGGTGAATTTTTGCTGCTTGATCTCAGTAGCTCTTTCATGTATTGAATTAAACCTAGAAGAGTCTCTTATGAGTGGTTGATTGATTGTGAGGTACATTTGAAACAGCTTCTATTTTATAACCCTTTGCAGAACTTTCAAGCCCTATTTAGATAACAACATACCTGACATATGGCTAGAGAAAGTTTCTTTTTTATCTGTGTCTGTGCCTTTTGTAACCTATACACTGCATTTCCTCCTAGCTACTATATGAACCTAGAAAATAGGATAGCTATAAAAATCTGTGCCCTATAAGAAGGCAGGGATGTGGCTGAGTCATAGTCAAATAAGTTCCAAGGCTGGAAGGATCAAATGAAATCATGGGGAACTTGCCGCATTGGTTCTCTCTCTTTTATGATAAATATGGACTTCATTTACTCAGCTTCAAGGATGATTATTGTATAATTCTTCATATCTCCTTAAAGAGAATAAAACTGAGGTTACAATTAACCGTATCAATAGATAGAGATTTTTAAAAAAAAAAGGTGTCTGTATTATACCTTAAATTCTTTAAACATAGATTATTAGATAGCCTTAAGACATAATACCTTAACAGGGTTTTATCATGGTCATTTAAGGGTTGTCTTTACTATATTTGGTATATTTGTCATTTTAGTGGAAGCAAAATAAATGCTAAATATAACTTTTAAAAAATTTCCCCTCCCAACAGTCAATCATGCATTGTCTCTCTCTGCTACTCAGCTTGCTTGTAGGTTACTTTTAACAACTTTGTTGGTGAAAAATTAATTTTAGTATCAACGAAAACAAAACCCAAGAAGTGAATATATATTAAAAGAAGTATATATACTTTTTCAAGTTTATACATTATATTATTCTTTCAGGGATCTAGATCAAAATCAGTGACATGTATGATGAGTTCTGTTGAGCATTTCAAGTTTATTTTCATGAAATAAGCATTTACTAACACCACCACACCTGCCCCCACATCAGGATTTCAGGAGAGTTTGACTTGTCCAGTGTTTATTCTACTTTTTCAAAGCCAAATATCTAGGTTTCCATACACTTTAAAATTTCATAAGAAGTGGATCAAACATTTCTTTTTTTAAAGATTGCTAATGAGCCAGTTATTTCCCATCAGCATTATGTATATCAATTGTAAACCTGAAGCAGTTTTACTCCCCTGAGGACATTTGACAATACCTAGGGACATTTTTGCACAACTGGGGCCTGTTACTAGCATCTAATGTGTAAATCCCAGGAAAGCTACTGAACATTTTATAATGAAGAGAGCATCCTCCTACCCCAACAGGATTATCTGACCCAAAATGTTAATGATACCTCAATTGAGAAACCCTGATCTATATAAATATCATTCTTTAAAGTATAAGGGGAATAAGGCATACCTCTAAATTTAGTGTGTACATTCCTACTGCCACGACCCTATTCAGCCATTGACTGGTTATGAAAAAGAATTGATGTGATTTAACGCAACGTGAAGAAGTTGTTCTTCAAAGATTATTCAATTTGTAAGTTATCAATTTGTTTCTGCACTTTGTATGTTACAGCAATGACTTTATATCTTGTGATTAAGCTCATACAATTCTTTTTTTTTTTAAGCACTTAAATATAAATCCAGTTACACGAAAGAGAAAACCATTCTTTTATTTGTTGCTGGACTTGTACTCACTGTAGTTGTCATCGTTGGAGCCATTCTTTTTGTCCCAGGTAAGATATAGAGTTACTATGAGTTACTATGAGGGAAGACAGATTGATGAGTTTAAGGGCATTCCTGGAGGGACTATATTAGTTTCCTAGGGCTGTGGTAATAAGTGACCACAAACTGGGGACCTTCAAACAATAGAAATTCTCTCACAGTCTGGAAGTTATAAGTTTGAAGTAAAGATGCCATCAAACCATACTCTCTCTTGAGTCTGTAGGGGAGAAGCCATTGCTTGCCTCATCTGTTCTGTGGTGCTTGGTGATGACTTTTGCAACTCCATGGCTTGTGACAGAATATGGCCAATCTCTGCCTTCTTGGCCACATGGCCTCTTCACCTGTGTGTCTATGTCAAAACTCCTTTTCCTCTCACAGAGCCACTTGTCATTGTAATTAGGGCTTACCTGGATAGCCCAGGAGAAGTTCCTCCTCTCAGGATCCTAACTTAATCTTAGCTTTTGCTCTATACTATTTTACTAGCTCTTTTGCCATAACAAATATTAATATTAAAATTATAGGGAAGAGGAGGTATCTTGAAGGATACTATTCAATCCACTACAGAGAACTTCATTAGCCAAGAGGTAGAAGTAAATGTGAATATGGGGAACAGATCTGTGGGAAACAGCAGTTGTATTTGGAAGTGGGGCATGGGAGTAGAAAATGAGGGTATGGTGCTTGTGGAAAGAACAGCAAAAATAGACTGAGACTCAAAGTGTAGACACTAGAAAGGCCCTATTGTTTTTTTAACATAATACAGTACATGTGTAATGTTTAGGAACAGGAATTTGGCAGCTGTCTTTGCAACTGGAGTAAGTGAGGACATGGGAGAAAGAGGTGAATTCAGAAGCAACTTGAAAAAACAGCTGTTTTTTGACTTAAAGGCAGACTGAATTTAGTGAATGAAAGGAAGTTACAGAGGTGACTCCAAAGTTTCTCAGCTCTGATTCTGTAAGGTAGGACCAATTCAGGTTTTCAACAGAGTAGAAACTTAGATATTGACAACTATCTAAAGGTTGATCTTTAACCATCAAAAAGTAATCACATATTTTGTATGACGCTTGAGGGAAAACAAGCAGGCACACCTCAGAGAGCCTGCAGGCTCAGTGCCAGACTACCACAACAAAGCTAATGTCGCAGTAAAGTCAGTTACACAGTGTTTGGTTTCCCACTGCATGTAAAAGTCATATTTACACAATACTGTGGTCTGTGGAGTGTGCAGTAGATTATGTCTAAAAGCCAATGCACATACCTTAATGTAAAATGCTTTATTGCTAAAAATGTTAACCATGATCATATGCTGTTGGAAAAATTGCACCAATAGATTTGCTCAACTCAGGGTTGCCACAAACCTTCAATTTGTGAAAAATTCAGTATCTACAGAGTGCAATAAAGCAAGATGCAATAAAATGAAGTATGCCTATATTTCATGGTTTACAAGAGTAGTTTTGAGATTAATATATTTAATAAAACATTTTAACCTCCCATAGAGTAGGAAGTCTGCAGGAAAATATTTTAAATGTTGTTTTTACTAACAGGTGAATATTCAGCGAAAAATGCTTCTGGACTCGGTTTAATTGTAATTCCTACAGCTATATTAATATTACTTCAGTTCTGTGTATTCATGATAGGTGAGTATATGTTGTCATAGTATGATTTACCTACCTTTTTCATTTAAAAATGAGAGGCTGAGCATTTTTGGTTGAAGTGTTCTTGTAGTTATTTTAACAATTTAATAGAAGTCATTTCATTAAAAATTTCCCAAGCTATTCTTAGTGACATTTTCTCCATATGGATTAATTCTTAAGGCTAACTTAGGTTTTCATGACATTCAGTTACTTTGTAAAAAGTGATTTTCATATATATATTTCCCACCATTCAGATTTTTAAATTTTTGTTATAAAATTTCCTAATTATCATTTTCATATTCTTATTTAGTTTTCTTGAATTAAAAGTATATATTTAACATGTCTCTTCTCTTCTTTTGCTAAGCCTCTGTATTTATAAAATCAAGACTAGTTCTATAAAATAGGATTATGAATCACAAATGGTGGAAATATCTATTTTATTTATTGACCAATCTTAACAAAGTATCTTAGTTTTAAAAGATATTGATATTCAATATAATTGGTGTCATTTTCACTGCATTTGGGGAGTAAATCACTAATATTTTTGTTATTATAGAGTTGTGGGTTTTTTTCTATTTGCACATTTAACCTTTGGTCATAGAGCTTCTGATTTACTATACAAGTGTTATGAAATCACAGTCTAAATACACAAGATAAAGGTTATTATGTTTGCAATGGTGCATTTGCATAATGATTCTCTCCACCATTATGTGGCAAAGCCAGGAATACTTTAAAATGCACGTGTGGCAAAGGCAGAATTGTTTTAAGATTTGGGGTAAAAGCTGTCAGTCTAGCTTAGCTCACTGTGGAAATAAAAGTCTGCTGAATCTGGAGCTGACTAACTTGGGTAGAAGGGAAGGTTTAGATCCTTGGGAAAGCATCAACTCTGACCAGTAACTCTAGAATCAGTCTAAGATCATGAGATAGTACTCTTGATTGCACAAAATATAAGAAGGAATGCTTATTAAAGGTTCTCAACATGCTTTTCCTTCCTCCAGCTATTGGGATGTCCTCCTTTACCATCGCCATATTGATCCTTCAGGTGCTGGGCTATGTGCTCTCTCTGGTTGGCCTAAGCCTCTGTGTCGCAGGTAAGGCTCACCTCATGCTTCTTTAGTCCCAACTTGTTTTACTATGAGTTTTCGTGGAAGAAAGCTTTTTTTTGTCATATAGACTATTTTTTAAATCAGTCTTAAGTTCTTAGCAAGACTGAGAGGGAATTACAGAGAGTTCCCATATATACCATAGACAATTATAGTTTCCTCCACTATCAGCGTCCCCGACCAGAGTGGTACATTTGTTTCACAAAGGTTGAATCAACATTGACATATTATCACCTAAAACCCATAGTTTACATTAAGGTTCACTCCTGGTGTTATATGTCCTATGATTTTGACAAATGTATAAACTAATCCAAATGATGTGGATCATAGTCATAAATATATTTAATAGTATTCTACAGAAGTGTTTTATCACCCCCAAAATCCTCTGTCCTCTTCTTATTCAACATCCCAGCCCTAAATCTCTGGCAACCACTGATCTTCTTACTTGCCTCCTCAGTTTTGCATTTCCAGACTATCTTATAGTTGGAATCATGCAGCCTTCCTGATTTATTTTTTTTCACTTACTAATACACATTTAAGGTTTTTCAGTACGTTCACAGCTTGATGGCCTTTTTTTTTTTTTCAAAGCACTGAATAATATTACATTGTGTGTTTGTCCCTCAGTTTGTCTATTCACCTATTATGGGATATCTTAGTTACTTTCAGTTTGAGGCAATAATGATTAAAGCTACTAAAACATGTACATGTTTTTGTGTAGACATAAGTTTTCAACTCCATTTGGGTCAATACCAAGGAATTATATGTTAAGAATATATTTATTTCATTTTATAACAAATTGCCGAGCTACTTTCCAAAGTGTCTGCCCCATTATTCATTCTCACTAGCAACAAATAGAAGTTCCCATTGCTCCACATCCTTGTAAGCATTTGGTGTTTTCTTTTTTAACTCTCACTCTGACTTTGCTGAGACTAGTGCTCAGTGCACATGGCCATGAGAATATTGGCTACAGACTGATTGTTCTAGTAGCCAGGTTTCTATACCTATATTTGTGAGAGAATTGTTAAAAATACCAGACCCCAGTTGGTTAGAACCTTAGTTTTATATACCACTTTCCACAAGTTTTGATGTGATCAGTCAGTATATGAAACATGTTATACAATAAAAGTTTTACAAAACATGTTTTTTTTAAATAATTGGAGTCATTTTGCTGACTGAATGACTGAGTTAATAATTGATAACTGTGTAGATAATTTTTGTTTCCTGATAATTACAAAAAGATTTACTCTCTTTAAAAAGCATTGCTTTTAATATGTTATTAATGAACTTTGAAATATTCATTATTTGTTAGTTCATGTGGGTTTCTAATACAAAATTTGATTTGTTTTTACAGAGTGCACCCCAGTACATGGCCCTCTTCTGATTTCAGGTTTGGGTATTATTGCTCTAGCAGAATTACTTGGATTAGTTTATATGAAATTTGTTGGTAAGTCACCTTTGTTTTTGTTAGCTTATGCCAAGAATTTCAAATTTGTAATTTGGAAGATGCTTTTGGTTCATTCTTATAGTTAATGTAATTCCAAATATACTGATAATGCCCAAAATGAGAAAGTATAGGGAGTACTGCTATATTTTTGAAATTGGAATGACCTGGAGTAATGAAAAGGAGCAGGAGTCACATGAATTAATGAAAAGTGTTGGTTATAAGCAGTTTAAAATAACTTTCTGTTATAGACTGTATAGATTTTTTTATACTTAAGTAAGGGAGAGATTGTTGAGGATTCATGTTAATTTATAAAAAAGAATGTCACTTGCTCTTCTTGCAGACTATTTATAGACCTTGACAACCCTAAGTAGACAGGAATTGAAATGTAAATTGAAGTGCAGTATCCTTTTACACTTAACTTTAACTTACTTTTAATTAAAACCAATGTGGTAAAAAGATTATTTTAAAATTTAGTCTTTCACTACCTTTAAAACTCAATTATTGATTTTTTAATTTAACTTGCCATTTTTCAAATAACAGGTCTTTGTAAAAAAAATTTATTGTTTTCATTATTATTTTGTTAAGGTAAGACTGGTTTACAACATTTCATATGATTCAGAGAATAGGTACAGGGTGGCACCTTTTCAGATATAGGTTGCCGCACAACACCCACCACCAAGGCACCCGTAGTCCATCACCGTCCATTGGACCCCTCCTTCTTTTATTCCCCACCTCTGTCTCCTTCTGATAGCTTCAATTCTGGTTTATTTGTAAGATTTGTTTGGGTTTCTATATTATCTATTCCTTTGTTTTGTTTCTCTGTATTCCATGTATGAGGGAAACCATCTGGTGTTTGTCTTCCTCATTCTGACTTATTTCACTTAGTATAATCCCCTTCAGTCCTATCCATGTTGTTACAAATGACAGGAGTAGATCTCTTTTATAACCGAGGAGTACTTCATTGTGTATATGTACTACATCTTCTTAAATAACTCAGATGATTTCACCAGTGTGTTCTACCAAGCCTTCAAAGACAAACTAGTATCTGTTCTTCTCATAGTCTTCAAAAATTGAGGAGGAGAGAATGCTTCCAAACACATTTTATGAGTCAACATTACTCTGATACCAAAAATAGACAGTATATCACATGAAAAAGAAAACTATAGACCTTATTTGTGATGAATATAGAGCAAAACTCCCCAATAAAATCTCAGCAAACTGAATTCAACAATACATTAAAAAGATCATGCACAATGGCCAAGATGTATGATGAGATTAAATATCTACTTATGAGAAAGTCCTCAAAAATGGGGGTAGAAGGAACATATCACAACACAATAAAAGCCATATATGACAGCTAACATCATACTAAATGGTGAAAAACTGAAAACTTTTCCTCTAAGATGAGGTATAAAATAAGGTTCACTTTTACCAATATTTAACATAGTATGGAAGCCCTAGTTAGAACAATTAATCAAGACAAAGATATAAAAGTAATGCAAACTGGGACAGTAGTAACTACTATTTGCTAATGACATGATAATATACATAAGTTTTTATTTTTATTACATGTATGAGGTAGACACTTTTAATAGTACCTTAAACTACTATATTATAATTTTGAAGGAGTTACCTACTATCTGGTTTACATTAGTCCAATTCAAAAAAAATCTCTTTTTTTTATTTGTGAGGTAAATCAAACTCTTAAACACTTCTCAAATGAATGAGATAAAAAAATAATGTGGTGATGTCACCATCATGGTGACAAAGGGACACTAGGATCTAACTCTCCCACACAAAGTCAGTAAGAACAGTAGTGGCAAAATGCAGGCGATTCTCTGTTCTCCCAAGGACAAGCTGAATTGGTCAGTGACCCACTGGGAAAAACCAGGGCAAAGAAGTGAAACATAAACCCAGCTACAGGCTCCCAGCTCCCTGCCCCCACCCACAAAACCAACACACTTGGCCAAGAGGAAAGAGAAAAAGGAAAAGTCAGACAACACAAGAAACCAAGGGCAATCAGACGACTTCACAGAGCACCAGGTGAGCAGGCAGAATTGAGAACACAGGGAGTTGTTATAGGTTAGTGGGAAGGTGGTCCTCCTCCCCCTACCTACCTTCCCCCCAAAGCCTGTGAGAAAAACACAGTACTGAAAGCCTTTAAAGAGACATTACCAGTGCCACCTAGTTATCAAAACGAAATCACCAACTAATTACTGCTGAAATAAAAGTTCTGGCAAAGGGTAGTACCGAGCAACACAGGGAGAACCCTTTGAAAGCCCTGTGAATCTGCCCGCCCAGCAACACAGGAGAAGGGCCTCTGAGCTGTACACATCCAGGCACAACCTCAGCCACTGCCACCAGGCCCTCACCCATCACAGGGAACCCCCGCAGAGATGAAGACCAGATCCTCCTACCCTGCCACTTTGTATGCAGAGATATTCTTTATTTAAAACTAGTATTTGAGGGTGACATCAGCAACATGACAGTGAAGAGACGTTAGGATTAAAATCTCCTGTAAAGGCCACAGATAAGGATGAAATTAGAACATCTCTTTGACACATTGAGGCATTTTGAACAGAGTTGGTGACCTAGCAGTAGCAGGGAAAATAAGACAGAGCAACGAGACATGAACTCTGTGGTGGGAGCTACCCCCAAACCAGCAAAACCCTGGAGAAGCCTGGAACATCTGGATCCTGAATCCTGAGACATCTGGAAAAGGTCAGACAGACATGGGAGTCTAGGACAGGCACTGCTGGGATGCTAGCCATTCTAAGGCTGCCTCTCCCACCCAACCTCCCCTCCACCCACCCAGAGATTGGTGAGACTTCCCCCCCACACACATTTTTTTTTCCTTTTTTCCTCTTCTTTTCTCCTTTCATGGAAAGACATTAAAGGGATCCTTAAAGAGCTAGTCCCTACATAGGGGGCCTCTTGGTAACCCAAGCCCTCAGGTGGAAGGAGTCCGCAGGAGCCCCATCAATCACCAGCTACCACACAGAACCTGAAAATTTCCAATACCTGTCACTGCAGTTCAATCAGTACCACTCCTTGCCCCACCCCATGTTTTTTTGGTGTTTTGTTTATTTGTTTTATTTTGTTTGTTTCCTTTTTCCTTTTTCCCTTCTCTCTTTCTTTCACTATCTGCCATAATAGAAGACTACTCAAACCTGTACCCAGTCACAGAGGAACAGATATCAGGCAGATCTACCTAAACCTCAAGAAGAGAAATCAGAAATCATGTCCACTAGCGCCAGTAGTACTGGGGCACAACAGACTCAAAGCCAAAGCTTAGCAATGGGAAGAAAAAAGAATACCAATGATCAAGCAGGCTCATCAGAAACAATACACCACAGAAAGAAAGTCAACATCCAGAACCTGATAATATGGACACAGAAGAATATGCATACCTAACAGACAAAGAACTCCTAAAGGCCATGATGAGAACAATCAAAGAGTTAAGAGAAGATGCAGAAAGGAATTAAGAACATAATCAAGGAAATGAGGAATGAGATGGAATCCCAACAGAATAAAATGAAAGAAATGGAAGAAAAGGAAAGAAAAACAAATGAAGAAAATCAAAGTACTGGAGGAGCTCAAGAATTATTAGAAAAGCCAGGAAAACATAATCGAAGCAATGGAAGAACAAGCCATTACTGTCAAAGACACAAACATAAAAAGAACCAAGAAAGACAAGGAAAGAGAAGTAAAAATGGAAAAGAATGAAGAAACACTTTTAGTACTATCTGACAACATGAAGAAAGGAAATAGAGTCATAGGTATACCAGAAGGTGAAGAAAAAGGCTCCAAGAACCTATTCAAGGAGATAATTGACGAGAACCTCCCAACCATGAAAAAGGAAATGAATATAGATATACAAGAAGCTAGAAGAACACCAGATTACCACAATGAATTACCACAACTGTAGCAAGACACATAATAGTAACTTTTACAAAAGTCTAGGACAAACAAAAAATAAAGAAACTGACGAGGACAAAGAAACAGATAACCTTCGAAAGAAAACGAATCAGGCTGACATCAGATTTCTCCAAAGAAACACTAAAGGCAAGAAGAGAATGGAGGGACAAACTCCAAGTCAACAAATTCCAACCAAGAATACTGTACTCTGCAAAGCTCTCCTTCCTCTTTGAGGGAAAAATAAGCTTTCTCAGAGAAACAAAGTCTACAGAAACTCACTACTACAAAACCCCACTCCAAAAAATACTACAAGAAACCTTAGAGCTAAAACCAACAAAAGAATGAATAAAATAAGGTAAAGAATAGAACCACAAAAAGGCATACAAAATGGCGAAAATGAATGCCAGTGTATTGATTATAACTGTAAATGTAAGTGGACTAAACTTATCAATAAAAAGACACAGAGGAGCAGGCTGAATTAAAAACAAAACCCAACCTTTTGCTATTTACAGGAAATACATTTAACCAGAAAAGACAAACAGACTGATAGTAAAAGGGTGGAAAACAATTCTATACTCAAATGGGCCAAAAAGGAAGGCAAAACAGCTATACATATATCAGATAAAATAGACTTCAAACTAAAAAAGGTGAAAAGAGACACAGTCATTACATTATGATTAAGGGGATAATAAATCAAGAAAACATAACACTCATCAACATATAGTCACCAAATGAAGGAGCACCAAAATATATCAGAGAACTAATAACATCTCTGTAAACAGACAAAAGAAATACATACATAGTAGGAGACTTCAACACACCACTCTCACCAATGGATAGATCAACAAGACAAAAAATAAGCAAAGACACTAGAGCTCTAATAAGGCTCCAGACCTCATGCGCTAAATGGACATTTATAGAACACTACACCCAAAAAAAAAAATCTGAGTATACATTTTTCTCAACTGCACATGGATCATTCTCCAGGATTGATCACATACAGGGACACAAAACAAACATGAGCAGATACTCTAAGATCAAAATCATACCAACTATCTTCTCTGACCATGAAACCGTCAAGCTAGAAATAAACCATGGAAAGAAAAGAAAGGAACCCCACCAAAACATGGAGCTTGAAACCCACACTACTAGACCAATCTCTCTAATAAACACTGATGCAAAAATCCTCAATAAAACCTTAGCCAACAGAATCCAACAATGCATCAACAAGATAATCCACGATGACCA
>JAGFMF010011942.1:6124059-6188980 GCA_019455555.1 Galemys pyrenaicus | reverse complement strand
GGGACTACATCAAACTTAAAAGCTTCTGTGCAGCAAAAGACACGCTAACCAAAACAAAGCGACAACCCACTGACTGGGAGAAAATCTTTGCACACAACACTACTGACAAGGGACTTATCACAAAGATCCACAAAGAGCTGACCAGACTAAACAAAAACAAAGTAAACAATGCAGTCAAAACATGGGCAGAAGAAATAGAAAGACATTTCTCCAAAGAGGAAATGCAAATGGCCCACAGGCATATGAAAAAATGCTCAGCATCTCTTGTAATCAGAGAAATACAAACCAAAACCACCATGAGATACCACCTCATACCAGTGAGAATGGCCCATATCAAAAAAACTAGCAACAACAAATGTTGGCGAGGATGTGGAGAAAAAGGAACTCTACTACAATGCTGGTGGTAATGTAAGCTGGGAGTGTGGTGGTTCCTCAAACTGCTAAAAATGGAACTCCCATATGATCCAGCAATCCCACTCCTGGGAATATACCCAAAAGACACAAAAACATTGATTCAAAAGAATACCTGCACCCCTATGTTTATGCAGCACTATTGACAATAGGTAAGACCTGGAAACAACCTAAATGTCCAGAAACAGATGATTGGATCAAGAAGATGTGGTGCATATACATGATGGAATACAATTCAGTAATTTAAAAAGATAAACTAGAGTCATTCATAGGAACATGGATGGAGCTAAAAGGGATTATGCTCAGTGAAATAAGTCAGAAGGCAAAAGAAAAATACTGGATGGTCTCACCTCTAGAAGGAATTTAAGGGAACCAAATAAGGGACCAAGGAGAAGAATAATAACAATAACAACAATAATTTAAAAAATAACACAAAAAAAAAACCCAAAAAGACAAGGATGAATCAGGAAAAAAAAAACCAAAAAAGACAAGGATGAATCAGGAACACTTTGTGGGGAAAGGGGGACGGAATGGTTTGAGGACAGAAAGAGCACAAGGGACTGAAGTGAAGGTGCATGGGGGAAATGGTGTTGGGAAATCCATGGGGACAACAATCGATGTCAAAAATAAATAAATAAAGAATAAAGAAAAAAATAATGTTTCTATTTTGCTATAGGTGAACCGTGTTTGTAAAATTCAATATAAACCTTGAATTGTTAAAATCGTGATTTTTCCATGTGACTTGCATGTTGTTTTCAAAGAAATTTTACTTTATTCCTGAATTTTGGTTTTTGCTGAGTTCTCATTGAGCTCAATTTTGTTATATATTCTTTGGTCCCCCCTTAATGAAAGCTTATTAGAGAAATTAATTGAACTACTTAACCAAAATCTTCCTAGCTTTAGCTTATTTGTTCAAAAGTTAGATTTTACTCAGTGAAATTTTCTTAGGTTATGCCTCATAAATCCATGAAACACAATTAAGATTTTGCAAGCAGAATGGCATTCATTTGGTAGCTATCATGAGCATCACATTATAAATGTTGATGCATGATCTATTTTTGTTGAGTCTTCTAATCACCATTTTTTTGTTCCTGAAGATGACCCTGCTGGTTATGTTGCTCTCTACCAGGGCTTGAGGCCCTTCAGTACCCACACAGTGCCAGCAAGTGTTAGGTGTCTTTGACTGGTGGTCAGTTCTTTGTTCTTTTCCCCTCCCTTATTATCTTGATGGCCTCTCTTTTTTCTTTCTTCCCCATACCCACTACATTTAACAAAGAATGCTAGCATAGTCACCAACAGGTCTTGAGATGCTGACTGCAGTGAAACAGGCATTGTCTAGCTGCCACCCCTTTGACCATGTTCTCTTGTCTCATCCACTGCTTATACTGCTACCAAACCCGTGAAACAAGTGTAATTGCAAACGGCTATTCTCACATTAAAACAAAGTGAAAATGAAATTTTGAAAAGTTCCCAAATTATTTTTTATTATAATTTAACATGTAAGTATAGAATATGTAAGATAAGAATTTAGTCCAATCTTATTGACATTTTAAGAATATTCTAAATTAACTTTTCAAATCAACTTGTCAGAATTCAGAGGCACACCTTCGGTGAGTTGAAGGGCGAGAAGAGAAAAGGTACAGGAAAGTTGCTCTTTAGATAATGTGGTAGACTAGGAAAATTTGGTTTTTTTATATAACCTGAATGTGTACATGTAACATTAAGGTTACAAGTTTGACTTTTTTTGTAGGATGTAAAAATTGAAAATATTTCCAAAATAATTTTTACCCATTGAAGATGCTCTCTTTCAGAAAAGCCTAATGAATGTATCTTAACTTAAATACAATAAAATCCTCCGATACTTTTTTCTTTTAAAACTAAGCTGTCTCTTTAAGAATAAGTTAACATCCCCAAAAGAATTTTAACTTTTATACATCCATTATTTAAGTTTAAATTTGTAGCCTTAATTGTTACTTTAAAAAGTAGGATTTTATCTTAATTTTTTATGGTTTTCCTTTTTAACTGTGTGAATTTTCTTTATTTCTTCCTGAACACATTTAAATTTTATAAAATGAAATCAGGGGCTAGGAACAATAGCAGTGAAAAAATACAGAAGATTTAAAGGGGACTTTCTAAAATTCACTATAAATGGGCTTACTATTTATGTAGGGTCTTTATCAGAGTTGGTACTTTTTCATATTTTTAAAGCCATTACCATTTAGTTCACTGTAAGGGTGTTGTATCATGGTTTTTTTTAACTTTTTTTTTTTAAGATTTATTTATTTATGCATACAAGATCTGGGGTACAGGCCAGAGTCGCGGGAGGTGAGAGGATTCACCAGAGACAGAGTGGGGAGCAGAACAGGCAGACTGACTGAAACACACTGCCCAGGGCAGCAGAGGGCGAGGCAGGAGAGGTCTGCCATGCGGGTTCCCTCTCTGGTCGGCGGCAGGGATCAAACTCGTGCTGCAGTAGCTGCAGTTTGCTTTATAGTGTGTTGCTTAACCCACTGCGCCACCAGGGAGGCCCGTATCGTGTTTTAATACAAATCAACCTAGAAGTAGTTAGAAGCTGTATTTGCCATATCATCTCATGGTGACATGGAATGTGTGTTTATATATGCAAGCAATTCAGCAATGCTTTCTTGCCTGTTATTGGGGAGCTCACATATGGTCTCAGTGCTTTAGGCCATTTGAATCACTGTTCTTGGTTTTAATGGACTAGCCAAATGTGACATTCCTTGGGCCTGATATTTGGAACTCAGAAACTGTTCTTTACACATCATTAGGACAGAAAATAAGTGAATTGACAGCTTTTCATACTAATTCTAATAAATAAATTTATGAGCTGAAAAATTTAACTCTAAAGTCTTACTTCTGACTTTTCAAATAACCAAACAAATTTAGATAGTCAGTTATCTTTTCCTTGATAGAACATTGTTATACAACACGGTGTAGTTGATTGTATACACAAGTGACTATCATGATGGTTACTAATAAAGTTCTGTAATTCAGCTTGATTTATTTGGGAGTCTGCTAAATATGACTCACTCATAGTCCCAAACCATTTCCACAGTACCTTAAAAAGAGGTTTACTACTTGTTTGGTTCTAAGAACCAAATGATAGTACAAGTACTTCCAGTAAGGGAGATTTACTTAAAAGCAATACATGACACTTAAGGGAAATAGGAATCTCATGAAAGCAGATATAGAACTGTATCTCCCAGAAAGTAAAACAGAATGTGGTTTAGGAATTGGAAAAATCTTAGAGCCCAAGTCATTATGTTGCTCTCTTGATAACAAGAGATGTTCTTCTGCTTGTTATAGTTATTTAGTTCCTCTCTCTCTGGTGCTTTACTTACTAGCTAATTACTTGTCTTCTCTTTTATATCCTCATGAAGACTTTCTAGTCTTCTTTCTACTTTACCTCTCCATATTCCAGTGGAAGGGAAATGATTTCCAGGCCAGTCAGTTGTCATTTTCTATCAGAGAATTGATTCAGATTTAACCCCCATTTCCTATTAACTTTGGAAGCTTGATCAAGTGAAAATGGAGAATGTAATAAGTAAATGACACAAAATACTAGAGCATGTTTGGGAGCATGCCTCAAGATGCTAATAAGTAAATCCAGTGCTAGCACACAGTCCATAGGCAGTGTGGACTTGATCACTCTATTCAGTAGAATTATCCTCTTACAAAGTCCTTTAGAGGATGTTGCTCATTGCTGCTTTTTTATCTGTAGAACTCTGATTCTGTGTTTAGAACTAGTTTTAGCTGCCCTGGGACCTTCTTAGTTCATTTTTGTAAGGAATTTCTTCCTCTTTCCCTGTAAAACTAGAGCACTTCTTTTCCCTTTCATCACCTTTTTTTTTAAAGATTTATTTATACATACAAGAGCTGGGGTACAGGCCAGAGTCCAGGGTGGTGAGAGGATTCACCAGAGACAGAGCAGGGAGCAGAAGAGGCAGATGGACTGAAACACACTGCTGAGGGGAGCAGCGGGCAAGGCAGGAGAGGTCTGCCTCATCATGTGGGTCCCCTCCCTCCCTGGCTGGAGGCAAGGGACCAAACTCATGCTGCAGTGGCCCTGGTTTGCTTCATACTGTGTTGCTTAACCCACTGTGATACCAGGGAGGCCTCACATCACCTTCTTTTGACCCTATATTTCTTTATCTTCATTAACCAGTTTATTCAGAAGCAATAAAAAGGGTAAGTTGGAAAGCTAAGAAGGACTACATAGTAAAGACCTTGGTTGAAACTGAAACTAGCCACCTAGACTAATTATGCAAACTCCAAGGATCTGAATATTTTCTTTAGGTTGCTAGCTGTTTCATACTTTTCAAAACTGGAAGGATGGAAGAAGGGAAAACAAGAATGGGTCACAAAAAACAAGAGCAATGAGCTAAGAGTGGGCCCAAAGTACAGGTGGATATTGGTTACTGCCACATTCTCTCACATTCTAATTGGGTAGAATAAGGGGGGATTTAGAGTTTACCATGGGAGTCAGTAAATAACTACCTTTCACCAAAAGCTGTTATCAAGTATTGATTGGTGAAGGGAAAGGGGGTGGTGTGGGGTGAATATGTATGCACAAATGAGAGACCATGTATATTTATTATTTGATATAGGTAGATTATTTGCATTTTATATTATAAATACATATAATCAAAAATGTTCTGTATTTTTAAATAGTCTAAGCTGAAACTTTTGCAATAGAGTTTTAACTCTGATCCTTTTATCTTATATATTACATTGCCTTAATTTTTCTTCTTTACTAATTCGCTTTCTTATTTTTTAATTGTATCAGCTTCCAATCAGAAATCTATACAACCTCCTAGGGTAAGTTCACATTTCTTAATGAATTGGAAATGATCATTGAATGTATAGACTGAGAAATGGTAATTGAGATACTGAACCCTTTTGCTGTTTAGTATAATGTCAATTTAAGAGCACATTGAAGTCATTTTTGTGGCCTTTGCATGAATAGATACAATTTTATTTTAAAACCTGTTTGTTCCTTTAGTGGCATTGAAGTAGAATGAATGAATCCTTAAGATTGTGCTAACTTCTAATGCCCAGAGCTGGGAAATTTGTGTGAAAGAGCAAAGGTCATTATTTCTGCTGAAGGAAGCTGACTCTGATGTTGCCTCACCATTGGTTCCACTTGATGTGCATGTAGAAAATACGTCACACTTAAAAATGAGGAAGAGAGATTTACAGTAAATTGACTTATATTAATGGGCTTTATCAAAATAATAATATGCAAAGTAAATATAAATATTGCTGAAAATGAATCATGATTCATTTCCCCATTTTATAAGCATTTTTCTTCCTCCAAATTATATTGTGGTTTTCACTATACAGTAGTCCCTCCTTATCCAGGCCACAACTCAGGGGTAATCTGATTATAACTCTTACATGTGGAGGGCAAGAGGAGACCTAAGGAAAAAGCAAACCGTTCCATGTTGGTAGGTGACAGTTTTAAAGAGCCAAGGGAACTTACATAGAGGGTTTGCTTACATGACCACAAGACAAATAGTTATCCACACCCACCTCACAAATCTTAAGAATTATATAAAAATTTTAATGGTCTTTCTTTTTTATTTGTTATTTTAGAGGTAATTTTGGCTTCCAACACTATATAAGTTTCAGACTTCACACCTCATCAACTAAATGTGCCACACCACATGTCCATTTACCATCACCACCAATCAATCAAGTCCCTCTGCTTGTTCCACCTCATCCTCCCATCCCCTTCCCCTCTGGGAACCACCATTCAGTTGTCAGTGTCTAAGAATTCATTTTGTTTGTGGGTTTGCTTTGTTCCTTTTTATTCTACATATCAGTGAAGTTGTCTGGTATTTGTCTTTCTCCTTCGAACTTACTTTACTTAGCATCATCTCCTTAGAGTCCATCCATGTTCTCACAAATGACAAGAATTCATCTTTTTAAAAAATAACTGCATAGCATTCCATTGTATAAATAGACTGCCTCTTCTTTATCCATTCTAATAGGTGTAATGTAAAAATTTCACTGTGATTTCAAATTGCTTTTCCCTAGTGATAAAAGATGAACAGCTTTTATGTATCTGTTGATCATCTGTATGTCTTCTTTGGTGAAATGCCATTTGGATTTCCTGCCCATTTTTTAAGCAGGTTGTATTTTTGTTGTTATTGAATTGCTTATGTATTTTTAGATCTTAATCCCTTGTCTGATATGTTTTCTGATATTTTCTCTTATTCATTAGGTTATCTTTTTGTTTTAATGGTGGTTTCTTTTGCTCTGCAGAAGCCTGTTAGTTCTGTGTGGTCTCATTTGTTTGTTTTCTTTTGTTTCCCTTGCTGTTGAAAACAAATCCATAAGACATCATTAAGGTCAATGTCCAAGAACTTATCAATTGTGTTTCCTTCTGTGTATTTTGTTTTCAGATCCTATAGTCAAGTCCTTAACCAATAGGAATTAACTTTTATATGGTATAAAATAGTAGCCTGATTTCACTCTTTTGCATGTGATTATCTAGTTTTCCCAGCATCATTTACTGAAGATATTTTTTTTCTCTATTGCAAGCTTCTGGCTCCTTTGTTATAAATTGGTTGTCTGTGTAGGGTGGGATTATTTCTGGGCTCTTGATTCTGATCCATTGATCCATGTGCCCATTTTTGGTCCATTATCAACTTTTGATTACTAGAGATTTATAGTGTAGTTTGAAATCAGAGAACATGATACCTCCATTTTTGTTCTTTTTTCTCAAGATTGTTTTGTTATTCAGAGATTTTTATGGCTCATTACAAATTCATTACAAATTTTATGGTTCATTTGTTGTTGTATTTCTGTGAAGAATGTCAATGTAATAGCTATTACATTGGATTTGTATATTGCTTTAAGTAAAAGGGCTGTTTCAACAAGGTTAATTCTTTTGATTCATGAACATGGAATGTCTTTCCATTTCTTTGTGGTTTCTTTAGTTTCTCACAACAGTTTCATAGTTTTCAGTACATAACTCGTTCACTTCCTTGGTTAAATACGTGCCTAAATATTTTATTCTTTTTGATGTGACTATAAATGGTATTTGTTTTTTCATTTCTCTTTCTGCTAGTACATTGTATATAAAAATGCAGCACATTTTTTGTATTTTGATTTTGTGGTCTACAACTTTACTGTATTCATTTATTTTTTTTATTATTATTTATTATTCCTAATAGTTTTTTTAGAGGAATCTTTGGGGCTTTCTGTGTATAATATGCCATCTGAATATAATGACAGTTTTACTTCTTCCTTCCAATCTAGTTACCTTTGATTCTTTTATATTTCTGCCTAATTTCTCTGACTAGGACTTCCAAAACTATGTTAAATAATGAAGGTGTTTTATAGTGCTCATCCTTGTCTTGTTCTGAGATTAGAGAAAAAAAACCTTAAATTTTTCACTGTTGAGTATGAGGTCATCTGTGGCCTATATTACATTTAAGTGTGTTCCTTCTATATCCATTTTATTGATAGTTTGTATCATAAATGTATGTTGAGTCTTACCAGATACTTTTTCTGCATCTGTTAAGATGATCATGATTTTTAATCCTTCACTTTATTGATGTAATGTCATGTTGATGGATTTGCATATGTTGAAACATCCTTTCATCTCTGGAATAAATTCTATGTGATCCTTTTAATGTATTGTTGAATTCATTTTGCCAATATTTTTGAGGATTTTTGCATGTATATTCATCAGAAATATTGTCCTATTTTTTTTTTTAATGATATCCTTGTCAATCTTTGGCATCAGTGATACTAGCCTTATAAAAAGAGTTGGGAAGCATTATCTCCCCTTTTGAATTTTTGGAAGAGTTTGAGAATAATGGGTATTAGATCTTCTTTGAATATGGTAGGATTCACCAATGAAGCCATCTAGCCCTGGACTTTTATTTCAGGAAATGTTTTTAATGTCTGTTCAAATCTTCTGTTTCTTTATGTTTTAGTACTGGGATAGTGTACAATTCAAAAAATGTATTCATTTCTTCTAGATTATCCAATTTGTTGGCATACAGCTGATCATAGTAGTCTTTACAATCCTTTGTACTTTTCTGGTAACTTCTGTGTGGTAACTTCTCTTTCATTTATGGCTTTAATTTCTGCTTTGAATTTTCTTATTTCTTTCTACTGACATTAACCTTCATTTGGTTTTCTTTTTCTAATCCCTTTAGCTGTAAAGTTTAGATTAATTGATATTTTTCTTTTTCTTGAGAGAAGTATATATTATCATATAACTTTTTAATACTGCTTTTGCTGCATACCAAAGATTTTGGTATACAGTATTCTCATTTGTCTTTAGGTATTTTTCCCTTGATTTCTTTAGTGACCCAACAGTTATTCAGTAGTAAGTAACATGTTGCTTAATATCCACATTTGTGGTTTTCTTTTGGTATTTGGTTTCTAGTATTATAATGTTATGTTCAGAAAAGATGTTTGATACTATTTTGATCTTCTTAAATTTATTGAAATAGTTTTTTCATATCTTTTTTTAGAGTTTGTTCATTTGAGAATGAACTATGTACAAATGAGAACAATGAATATTCTGCTGCTTTTCTGTGGAATGTTCTGTATATTTGTCTTTTATGTCTGATTTATGTAATGTATCATTTAAAACCAATGTTTCATTAATGATTTCCTGTCTAGAAGATATATCTATTGATATATGTAAGGTGTTAAAGTCCCTACTATTACTGTATTACTATCAGCTTCTCCTTCTAGATATGCTGATATTTGTTATATGCACACATAAATACATATACAACATACATATATGTGTATATATGTATACTCCAATGTTGGACACATACATACATTAGGTAGATAGATAGATATGATTGTTTTCTATGCCCCACAATCATAAAAGTTTATACAGAAAATTAATTAATTTTAATCACATTCACCAGCCATATGGTCTTTGCAACACATTTTGTCTCAGAGATCTGTTCTTGGTCAGATTCTGGGAGCAGGGAGAGCAAGTAACATGTATATTCCTGAAAGGGCAAGGTAGTGAGGAGCCTCTAATTGCCTGCCTCAAGCATGATATATTGATTGCTTTCTTTAATATATGGAAATATTTTGCAGCCCCTCAATGAAGACCTGAAAAGCACAGATAGTACTGAACCGTATATACCTGTGTTTTTTCCTTCCCTACATACATAACTATAATAAAGTTCAATTTATAAATTAGGCATAAGATCAATAAAATAGGATAATTATAACAATATACTATAATAAAAGTTTGTATTTATAATAGAAATATTTTATGTGAATATAGTCTCTCAAAATATCTTATTACATGTAATCTTTTCTACCATGGTCATCACAGAAAGCATAACTTCATATAAGGGGGGACTGCTTTATCTTGGAAACCTTAAAAGCTAGCTGAGAAAATCCCAAGGAAAGAAGAAAAATTAGGTAGTAAACTGAGAGGAATAGATGAGAGGTAGGTGGAAAAAATGTCACAAGTAGAGACTCATTCTGGTGACAAATTCAAGAGTTATTTGATGAAAAGATCTACAAAGGACTATATTGAACTCATTTCCCTATAAAGGATTAATGATGGTTCTATCTGGAAAGCCAAAGCAAGACTCTGTTTGTAGTAGGAAGTGAAGATTACACATGCTTCTAAATCCAAGAAGCCTCAGCAGACACAACTAAATGTCAAAGGATGTATGTCTGGCCACAGATGTTTATTCATAAGAGTGGTGCCATAGCTACATTGGTAACAGCCAGCCAACAGTTTTTAACATGCTTCATTTAAAGATAATTCAACCATTAGATTTTTTATTAAATCCTAACACATTTTCTTTCCCTGTAACTAAGTTCAATTTGCATGACTTGCAAATGATCCTACTTTGCTTTCATCTCTTGTTTAACTATATTTTTTTATTATGTTGCTATTTATGTTTGCACTTTAATGATTTGAGAAGTTAGAATTTCTTGAACATAGGTAGGGTGGGATGGGAAATTCTGCATAAAGAAAGGATACTAGGAGAATAATATAGCTATTATTAAGCTATTAAGTAGACTTGGCAAGCTTGCTTTTTTGACCTTTGCTGTCTTATTTTATTTTTAGACTATAGGATTCATGCTTGCTATATAGTATAAATGTTAGCATATATAAATTTTAGTATAAAAGGACATGAAATAAGATTCTATTATGTAAATATATTTTAAATATTTTCCAGAAAGCTGTAGAGGAACCCCTTAATGGTATGTGGTTATTATAAACTTGTATATTCTTCTTGACCCATTACCAGATCATAACATGAACTGGCCCAAGAAGGGAAAAGATTACATCTGTGCCTTGAAAAGCATCTATTTTTTTTTAATCTTGATCAATCTTTTCTTGATTATATTCATCAAGAATTAAGAGTACTGCTTTCATAATACTCACCTCTGAAAAAAAAGCACTCACTCTTCTATGTCGCCCACATAGCTTGCACTGGTCAAGTGATATTTGGGCAAGAGGACCATTGTCTTTTTTACATTGGCCAAGATGAACAATAGTGTCCCCACAGAGAAGCATCTCAGTTAATTTCAGTTTCTGATTTACAAATTTCAGAAAGCGACAGGGTCTTAGCATGGAGTAAGACCAAACCTCTTACTTTCTTTTTCCCTAAATTTGGATTTATATTCCCAACTGAATCTGTCTCTTTTTTAGAGGCTGTGGATATAATTCCACAGAAATGCTTTTGTAATCAAAAGAAGCCTTAAACTTAATTTGGCCCTGTAGCTATGAAATAGTTGGCATGATCTTAGTGCATATTTATTTATTTAGAAATGACTTATAATTGTATAACCCTACTAACTGTCTACTTGGCTTGTTACTAATTCTTAGCATTTAAAGAACCAAAAGGAATGATGAATGATGGTAAGTACAAAATGTACCTGCTTAAACATTGGTTAAAATATGGGCAATGAAAAATAATGAAATTAAACAACTTCCTGAATAAAAAGGATTTGCAATAAAAATCCCTTTTAAATAAAAGGAATGCTGTCAAATCAAAGGTCCATATTTCTTAATTTATAAAACTGAAATGTTCTCTATTAAAAATTGCAAAACTAGTCATATAAAAACTGTGGGATATCACTAATCAGCCTGTCTAGTCATACTACTCATAGCAAAGAGCAATCACAATTTGTAAAAGGAAAAAAAACATATTCCAGATGCAGTGCTAGGTGACTGTAATTTTCAGATTCTTTTTATAAGACACATAGGTTTGCTGGCCCAAATCTTTATCATGTTCACAATTTCTTTTGTGCTTGTGTGCTGATTTTTTTGCCTTCAAACCACGGGGATTTATTATCTCTACTTCCCCAAGCAGGAATTGGTTATAACATTTGGGAGGTTTTTTAAAAAAGAAAGAAGTGTCCAAAAATTCAAGTTTTCACTTTTTTGTTTGGAACACTAAGGTTTTATCTCTTAATTTTTATTGACTGTTCCAAAGACATATATTTGTTTCTTCTAAAAGTTAAGCCAATCAGAGATACTGAGTGCCATGAGTACCCATTTTAACTTTGTGATTCTTCAGTTCTGTCAGCATTATAACTATGAGGGTTTTTTTTTTTTTCATGTCTTCGTACCTTTGACATGTACAGTCATTCCTTGATCATGTAAATAGTTTGCTTTCCATTTTGTTGTTTTAAAGTCTGTGACCTACCTGCTTTCCTTTATAGCAAAGAGCAGCCTTTAACCCAAGAGACCATATTCTCCTGAGTACAATTATTTTTTTACATAAGGTTAAAAACATGCCAATTTTGTGTTGGTGAACTAAGTTTAAAGTGTATTGAAGTGGGTGAACTATG
The DNA here is from genome assembly GCA_019455555.1 of Galemys pyrenaicus. Taxonomy (NCBI): domain Eukaryota; kingdom Metazoa; phylum Chordata; class Mammalia; order Eulipotyphla; family Talpidae; genus Galemys; species Galemys pyrenaicus. The sequence goes on along the minus strand of JAGFMF010011942.1, from coordinate 6,176,737 downwards.
TTTCAAAAGTGTAAGTTTGTGTTCAACAGGAATCACAAAACAATCCTTTTGTAAGCTTTTATCACAACCTCTGTTGCAAAAATGCTTTTTTATTAAACCTGCCACCGCCCTCTGGGAAAAAAATTATAGTTTGTAGGAACAAATTACATGACATTAAAAAGGTAATTGGCACCTGGAATTGTGGTGTGGTTTGTCCATATTTACATTCTGGTGTTCTACATTTTTATTTCTTTGTTCTTTCCTTTTCCTACTGTCGTGTCATTCTTCTGTACTTCTATGAGGAAACTAAACTCCTTTTCTCCATTGTGAGAAAACCAGTGTAAAAACCTTAAGTACCATTTCTTTGTTCATTTCCCTGAGGATGTAACTTTTTTTGAACCATTATATAGGGAAACACTTTATAAGGCAGTCTTCATGTGCTAATAACATAAGAAATTAAATTACCTTAATTTTACTAATATTTAGCTGTTCTGAATTTGTTGGTTGTTTTAAAAAAAGCATTTTCCTAGTGACAACAGCTTGATGTTCATGGTGTATCTGCTTTGTCAGTGAGTGAGGTTCACTGTACCCTCCCACCCCAGGACAACACCTAATCACACGTTTATTTCACTTACATTAAATGAGTGATGTATCTAAAGTAAATGTGATAGAACTTTATTCTAGGCTTGATATCATTTCCTTTGAAAAATCAATCTCTCTTGGCTTTTCCTCAGCTAACCCAGGAAATGGATATTATCAGACTTAGTCAATTTGCATTTTCATTTGGAATTGGTCTTTTACTTACTGTAACTAAAAAGACTAATGATTTCTAAATGTAAGATTAAATACCTTTTCTAATTTTTAGATACTGTATGTCTGAGACAATTGCAAATCTCAAAAACACATCAACCTGTTAATGCATAGAAAATAGACTTGAATTATGATTACGCATTCCTTTTTCAATTTTCCAGAGTAACTGAAGTGAAGTGATGGACTCTGATTTGGAGATTAGTAAGATGTGAAAGGAGTACACTTGTGTTTAAGCATCATGGCCTTGATTCACTGTTCGAGAGAAGAAAACAAGAAACAGAATTGGTATTCATCTGTGGGAGAAAATAAATCATTGACCCTTAATTGATTGTTACAGTTAAGTTTTTATTCAAAGCATCTGTAATTTAGTTAAAAGAATTACGATCTGTGATGTGTGCCCAATTGAGATCCAGTTTTTGTTGTTATTTTTACTCAATTAGGGGCAAAAATTAGAGTGGGCAACTCCCAAGAATGATGTCTCTTAGATCCTAGGGTCCCTTGACTCTAGGCCAAAAGTGTAAATTTCAAGGTGGGAATTAACTGACCAATTAGTAGCCCAGAGATATCTATGAAAAACAGTAACTTCCAATGAACCTTAGCAAATTGAGATGTGAAACAGCTTTGGCACTTGTGGTGTTGACTGAGTAATGTGTCTGCCACTTCTGAGTCATAGAAATAGCCTCTTAAGCATGGACAGGAATTTGGCTGGGAACATCTTGTATGTCACCTTTGTGTGATGTGATCCCGGTGTGGAGGTCATGGTCTTCCTTCCTGGGGGTTGCCTTTCCCATTCTTCCTTCAACTTGCAGTGTAACAGATCCTTTGCAGATTTTTAGGGTTATCAATGAATGTGTTTTTCTTTTATTTGCACAACCCTGTAAAGCCTGTCTTGTCCTCCTGTTATTTGCTTCTGCTGTACAAGACATAGAACCTTTTCTCCTCTTTGAACACGGTCCAGTGACACAGTAGCATCATTGCAGAAAGGAGCCAGACTTGTTCTCAAAGAACTATGTTCACTTTTCAGCAAAAGTAGCAATGGTTGTAACATATGTATTCCCTTCCTCTGATTTGAAGGCACAATCTATAATGTTTCTTCACTTCTTTTCTGATCTGAGGCATGAAAAACCAAGATTGAGATTTGAACTATGAGTCTTCTGCATGGCAACATAATGTGTGTCACCGTCAGGCCGATGGGCCAGCCCTTGTAAGGGTGGTTTTCTTACTGTTGTATCTATGTTGCATGATAAACACCCATCACCTTCCTCCTGTAGTCCTGCCTCGTACTCCCCTTACTCTGAGATTGAAAGGTAAAACAAAACCCCCACGTTTCCTACCCCTTTAGAAGAAAATTAACATTCTGACAGTTGTGATCGCCTGGAGTACTTTTAGATTATTAGCACCTGTTTTCCTCCTTTGTGGGTGTGTGTTCGTATGTGCTCATGTACAAGATAGGCACAGGCATCTTCTGTATGGACAAAAGTGGGGTACCTACAGGAGAGCAAATGTTAATTTCATGCTTTTAGTAAAAACATTTAAAAACAAAGATCTTGATTGGGTGGAATTATATTTGATGCAAATATTTGGTCATTAAAAACTTCTAGGTAATTTGCCCAGTTTTTTGACTGCTCACCAATACCCTCTAAAAATACTAATTATTCTTCCTCTTTGTGTAATAATAAGACATTCATATTTGTAGATGTATTACTAATAGTTACTTCTTAGTCCACTGAGTGTCCCATGTGCCTCTTTTATGCCAAATTAACTGTCATATCTCACGATGGGTCCAAGTGGTTTGTTCATGGCAAACCTAATTATATGACTTGCTGATGTTACTTAGAAACTTGAACATGCAATATAAACTGAACACACAAAAGACAGCTCTTCTTGAAAGAAAAAAAAAAAATTCTTCCCTAATTCTGTTGCTGGCCAAAATAATAGCATGTGGAGAGTAGGCTATATTCCTATATAAAAATCGGATGACTCCTGTTGCTCTTTTTCCTTCTGAAAGTATTTATACTTTACTACTATTATTTGTTACTTGAGAGATCAATTTTGATGAAAGGAGGGGAAAAAAAGATGAACTTAAAAAAATCTAAACTCTTACTCTTAAGAAAAAGGTATGAAAATCTTTATAGTAAAACTTTTATAAATTAAAGTTTACCTTTTAATATGTAGCAAACTCACACTTATTTGGAGTTCAGTCTTGGAACTTCTTTATCCTTTGTGTTCTCTTAATGCTGCCTACCTTCGAGGCATTCACTGCCCTAGACGAGTCTCAGAGGTAGCAGGAGAAATACCAGATGAAATCAACTCTTGCTCTCACTAGTTGTCAGATTCTCTGGAAAAGGGACCACAGCCCTCTTTTTGGGCATCCTTGGGCCAGTTCATTCTTTAAATTTGACTTGTAACAGCGCCCAGTTTTCTGTCAAGAAAATTAAAATTGCTAATGATGTGTGAGCATCATATATCTGTACCTCCCTCCCCCACATCTGCTTTTTCCTCACTGATCCCAATTTTTGTGATTTATTCTTCCATTCAACTTTCTTTATTGTATGTTCCCAGAGTGACACCATTTGTCAAATTTCCAACAACCTTTCCAAACTTTTTGGCCAAATCAAATTTTAGTCTTGCCTTCAAAACATTATCCTCCTCCCCTTCCTCCCGCGCTGGCTCTCTTTTGCAGTCTGTCCCCCATCTGTCTAGCTGCCTTTTTCATCTCTTACCTTTCCTAGTATTTCATGTGATTCTGCATAGCTCTTTTGGTTTTTGTTTGTTTGGTTTGTTTTGGCCTTGTTTTTTCCATCCAATTAAAAAATTCCTCCTTAGCAAGAGCTTTATTTTTTTTCTTTATCTTCCTGCAGTGTTTTGCATATATTAGCCACTCAGTATATAAGTTTGACATTTGAGAGTTGATTATATGAAATAGTAGATTTACCCCTATTTTTAGCAGGGTGAGCTAGAGAGTTTTCTTCTTTTGACAAATTTCAAGTGTTCTGAAAACCTTAGAGGGTGACAATTTTTCACCAGGAAAATTCAGATCCATCTGTTTAAATTTCTGAGAATGTGAGGATTAAAATAATGGGGATACCCCCTAGTTGAGTGTTGTTCTTTTTTAGGATGCTGTTGTCAATTTTGTAAGTGACCAACCAAATTGTGGTTTGAGTTAGTAAAGCTCAAAAAGTGATAAGTTCACTATTTCATCTCATTAATAATAATTAAGCTCTATATCACCTTATAGATTTTTCTTGTCCTAAAATGGGTATTCAGAACCAGATATCTTGTGTATGTATGGAATATGTACCTCTTTATTTACCTGTCATTAGAAACTGGAGAAATGATTTTGGGCAACCTTTATCTTTTTATTGTGTTTGATGGAGAATTTGTTTAGAAACATTAGTTGTACATTTGTCATATTTTCAAAATCACTAACTGCCATCACCCACAAGGGTCCTTTTGTTAGATCTTTTTCAGTGGCTAATAGGGATAATCCCGTTAACTTTCAAGAGAAGAGCAGTGAACAGGAAGTTTTCCTGCATTGGCTTTTGACAGCTCTTAGTTATCATTTAAGACCAGCTTTCCATTACATTTAGTCTTTTGAAAAAATAAAAGAGGGCATTTGTAATAAGCTTCTCTGTAAGACAACATCAGTGGAATCTTAAAAGTGTTGTTAACATGGTTGGTAAGAGGGGAAACATTTTTGTTTTTATTAGCCGGAGCATTATTTACAAAAAGCCATTGTTGAAAATTAGATCCCACACCGTATAAATATCCATTAACCATTCTAAATAAAGAAAACTCCAGTGTTGCTATGTGCAAGATCCTCTCTTGGGGGCTTTTTCCATAGCAATTAAAGGTGTGCTATTTGTCAGTAGCCATTTTTTGCAGTGATTTAAAGACCAAAGTTGTTTTACAGCTGTGTTACCGTTAAAGGTTTTTTTTATATGTATTAAATCAATTTATCACTGTTTGAAGCTTTGAATATCTGCAATCTTTGCCAAGGTACTTTTTTATTTAAAAAACATAACTTTGTAAATATTACCCTGTAATATTATATATACTTAATAAAACATTTTAAGCTATTTTGTTGGGTTATTTCTATTGCTGTAACAACAGAACACAAGCACATTTCTCAGAAATTTACTTCGTTAATGTATTTCTAAGTTGTCCATATTCTAGTTCACAATGGAAGGGATGACTTAGAATAATTAATTTATAAATTCTTTTTACAGTATAATACCCAGTAAGTAAATCTTCACCCAAAGCAAAGATTTAATGTTTAAAACAAGTTTCGTCTGTTAATTTTCCCCATGATCTAGTGAAAACATCACATGAAAATGTAGATGTGGGTGTTCATCCTGGCCATGCTACTCACTATCAGAGGACCTGGACAAACCACTTACCTGTCTCTCAGCGCTTCCTGTTTGTACAATGAAGTAAATCTCTTCCGAGAGATTTTAAACCTAAGAAACATGGGGCTTACTGGCAAATGTAAAATTTAAATGGCACACTTATTGGCAAACTGTAACTCCACATGTGCAACTGGATATTGGACCCCCAACATAAGGACTCGACATCTCACCAGCTTTCAGCCTTACTCTCATTGTTGCCTTTCCTTGCAGCTTGCGCACGATGGCAACATGGCTGATTACAGGTCTAGATCCATCTCCTAACTCAGGGAAAGTAGTGGGGAGAAAAGAGAGTGCATCTCTCTTGCCCAGTAGTCCAATGCTCCCCAGTTTGCACCTGAGCAAATCACTGGGTCCGCCAGAGCTCTGTGTCTAGCCTGGAGTGGAGAATGTGGGCTCCATCTGGGATGTGGGTGGGGGACAGAAGGGAAGTTTGCCTGAAGCCAAATCAGGGAATTGTTAACCAGATGACAAGATGTCATTAGATTTTCGGGCACAGTATCCTTAGTGCTGCATTGCTCACAGGTATGTACTCCAATTCCACATTATATGTGTGATTGTAGATCATTTGAGCAGAAAATAATATTTGGCAGCAAAGTACTATCTCATTCCTTACCTCTTAAGCAATTTAATTTTTACGCATTTATGAGGACTTTCTCACTCTCAGCAGGAGTAACTAATGGAGTTCAGAAAGCATTTAATGGCTTACCTCCTGCACTCAGGCTGTTCGATGTGGCACAGAACTGTACGCAACCTGATTAGAACTCCCACGGAGGTGTAGACTTCCAAATGCAACAGGATTTCACTTTGTGCAGCATCTTTCCAGCACAGGCTTCAAGTTTGACAGCTTTAGAAAATAATGGATTATGATGACACCATCCACATAGCACATGATTTCACCAGTAGCTCAGAGATTTGAGCACTATGGACAGTTTGGTGTTACCAGAACTCTATACCCAGTATTTACACACAGCATTTAGTTTTCATACTTAAGCTTCAGAATCAAATACCCAAATCAGAGGAAAGTGAGATTTTTAAACCTAAGGCATGGATAATCGGACCGATTACTTACCATCGAAGACTGCTACAGACTGCATAGAAGTGATAGTGCACTTAGCGCTTCATTTATTTAGCTGGTACTTATTAATCATTGGACTGAAAAGCAGCAACTCTTTAACTCTGGTAGTAGTGTGGAAATCCAAGTATCTTTTCCCAGTTTGGATGTTAAGAGGTGCTTGGTAAGGCGCTCACCTTGGAAAGAAATGATTTATATGTCTGAAAAGTATAATCTGAAGTCAATCTTGTGGCTAGTTTCGCAGATTTACAAAACCTCGGCTGTCATTCTGTTACAGACATAGCAATGCATGAGATCGTACTAGGCTGTAGGATCATCCCTCTTGAAATAATTTATTTTTAAAGATTTTATTTATGCATACAAGAATAGGCCAGAGGTGTGGAGAGGTGAGAGGATTCACCAGAGACAGAGTGGGAAGCAGAACAGGCAGATTAACTGAAATACACTGCTGAGGGAGCAGCGGGTGACGCAGGAGAGGTCTGCTGCACCCTAAGGGTCCCCTCCCTAGCTGGGGATCAAACTCACTACAGTGGCTACAGATGCTTCATAGTACGGTGCTTAAACCTTTGCGCCACCAGGGAGGCCCCCTTGAAATAACTTTATTTGATAAAAAACCTGATTTCCAAAAAGATAGCTATCATTTTGTTTCCTAATCTTTAAATGGCCTACAAAATTCCTCTAGGTTACATTAACACATAACAGACTTCGCAAACAAATTATTTGCAAAGCATATTTGTTTAAAACATGAGTTTATGAAAGCTTTTTACATCTTTACTTTTAAAATAAATAACTTAGCTCTTTAGCTCAGTCTGTAGTGATATTTTAGTCATTTTATTAAAAAGCATGGTTTCTTTCCTTGCTGTTCAGTCAGTTTATTGAATAAATGTCTGGTTATGAAATTAAGCAAAATATGATCTCTAATTAAAAAGTAAAAAAGCACACAGATTTATTAAAAACGTTGTTTTGGAAGTATATTTAAGTTGCATTATAGGTGAAGTGAATTTTCACGTTCATACCATTCATAATCTGTATAGATAACAGATTCTGTGGGGAAAATACATTTCTCATGCTAGGGGTAACCAGCAAGTTCTGGAAGGTTCACTCTCCCCACTGCTATATATACCTCTTTCCCTCACATTTGTGCCCCACTCCATTGGGTGAGAGCCCATGGTGGATTGGCTCCAACTCCTCCTAGGCAGCAGTTCTAGGAAGCCTTCTCTCCAGGGAGTTTCCACCCCTTACACAACCAGACAGTTTTAGAATGTTATGTTCATAAACCTTGTTTTTGCAGATTAGAGGATGCATACATTTGGTTACCTGAAGAAACCTTTCTTCATTACAATTTTACCAGGTGTTCAGTTCTCAAGGTTGAATTGGTTAGGCATATATCTTAGATATTTAAAGTTTGGCTATCCTGAATTCAGTAGAGCCCATGTCTCCACATACCTTCAGCTAGATGCCTAACTATCAACAAGGCTTTCTCTAGTGACAACAACTAGTAAATGGAGCTGAAAATATTGCCCTGGATCCTACGCAGAAGTATATTTGAAAACATCAACAAGTATCACTGTTCTCACTTCCATTCAAAGAAAGTTGTCAGTAAATTGTGAATCTTAAGCTTTAAGCTGATTGTAAGCTTATGGGACATTTATTAATTGCCTGAAAGAATTGAGTCTGAAATTATACACACACACAAAAAAAAAATTTTTTTTTTCTCAAAACATCGCATTTAGTAAAAGTAAGTACTCTTGTATTATCTTTGTATCTCTGGGAAACTTTTAAATATAGTCTCCTGGGAAATATTTGGCAAAAGGGTTTGACTGGGATAGGTACCAAATCTCATCCTTAGGCCCTCTGGCGTGAGTCATTTTTCCGTTCCATATGAACAGACTTAGTACTGAGATCAACAGACTCTTTGCCTCCCTCCTCAAAAGCAACTGGGATTTTCCACAGGAGTCATAATACAAAGTGATGAAAAGGTCTACGAACAGATTTTTCTTGAGTGACTGGATCCCCTGGGAGGCCACTGGGGTGCTTTAACATGTGTTAATGAGACCAGAATCCTCACCTGAGCCCTTTACTTATTTATAAGACCTGTCTAGTTCCTCAAAGGATTTAAAGGACCCGTTTGGGTAAGGTAAACTTACATAGAGAAAAGCTGTCTTCCACCATCACAACCTCTTCATTGCTGTCACAAATCAGTGTGGGTGTCCAAGGAGAGCAGAGCGAAGGTGGATAAACAGCTCGATGCGAAACCATGCCCCCAAATGCTTTGCTTGTAGCAATCCGTTACTGAAGTTGAGATTCATTTATTTCTATAAAGAGCAGTTCTTTATTTTTCCTCTGAGGAGCAAAGCCACCACAATAATTCTCACTACATGCAGGAAATGAATATTAAAAATAAAACAAAATTCCTGAGTCAACACTTTCCAAGTGCTGAGACGATCCAATGAACCTGGAAGTGACATGGGTGCTGAGGAAAACATTCTATGAGTCTACTTCTCTGGTTCTCCTGAGTGTTTCATTCTTCATGTTGGAGATAAAAATAAGGGTTGCGCTCTCAAGGTGAGGTGAGAGAGAGCAGCGTGTGTTCTTCAAAAGACTCAGTGAGATAATAGACTTTAAACTGGCGCTGAGTGGAGCTTACTTATAGTTTCAAAGGGCTTTTTTTATAAAATGAAACCTTTGCAAGCGATAGTAAAGAAACCTAGAACTCCCTGGGGTGATGGTTAGAGGGCTGTCAGAGATTTAAATCTAATTATTAGCCTGAAAGTAAAGAAGAGAAAGAACCGGCCAGTTGTCAACCTGGAAAACAATAATAGTGCGGTGGTGTTCAGCAGCGCAGTCATTAGTGCCAGAAAGGATAGTTCAGCACATTTATTCTCCATCTCCAAAGAGGGAGGCCTCAGTGTCTTCTGCTAACAGTTTCTTTCTCCACAAAGGTGCAATGTTTCCTGTGCTAAACACCATCTTCCTGCATGCCTGGTGGACTGTGGAACTGCCTGTGTAGGAGCTCAGGGAGAGGCCAGGTACACAGCACACTCCCACCCTGCATTCCACCACCAGCCCTGTGACCCTGAGCTGGGGCTAACTTGCCCTTGCCTCTGTGTCTTCATTTGTGAAGATTAAATGTGATGATTAAAGTACATAGTAGGGCCCTCCCAGGTGGCGCAGTGGGTTAAGCAATGCCCTATGAAGCAAATCGAAGCCACTTCAGCACGAGTTCGATCCCTGCTGCCAGCCAGGGAGGGGAACCACATGGCACAGCAGACCTCTCCTGCCTCCCCCGCTGCTCCCCTCAGCAGTGTGTTTCAGTCCATCTGCCTGCTCTGATCCCCACTCTGTCTCTGGTGAATCCTCTCACCTCCCGCGACTCTGGCCTGTACCCCAGCTCTTGTATGCATAAATAAATAAATCTTAAAAAAAAAAAAAAAAAAGTACATAGTAACTGTGGAGTATTTAGCACAGTACCTGGACCAATAGAACCTTCCCAGAAGTATAAGTGATTTCTCTCTTTCCCCTCTTCTTATTAAATATTAAGGAGGAAAAAACTTAACATGAATGTTGGGCCTCCCTGGTGGCGCAGTGGGTTGGGCAGCGCACTGTGAAGCAAAAGGCAGCCACTGCAGCATGAGTTCGATCCCTGCTGCCGGCCGGGGTGGGGACCCGCATGGCGTGGCAGACCTCTCCTGCTGTGCCCGCTGCTACCCTCAGCAGTGTGCCTCTGTTGATCTGCCTGTTCTGCTCCCTGCTCTCTGTGGTGAGTCCTCTCACCACCCCCACGCCTCTGGCCTGTATCCCAGTGCTTGTATGCATAAATAAATAAATCTTAAAAAAAAAAACTTAACATGAATGTCTAGAGATGAGTATAGCCTATACTGGAACATGTATTTGATTATGCTGTCTTGCCCAAGGCCAGCTACAGCAGAAGGCCAGGTCCCCGAAGGATGGAATGGCGTTGGTAAGTGAGGGGAGGTTTGGAAGAGCACCAGACTTGCATGGGATTTGGTATCTGTCCTCTGTCCTCCTTGAGTCTCAGCAGGTCTTTCTTTATATGTTACAAGCAGGCAGTGGGATTACATCAATACGTGCATAGAGCAGGAAGTTAGCGAACATCACAGTTTTTCAAGAACGGCTTAGGGTCCCGCGACTCCCATTCAGGTTTTATACACAGACCATTTTGAAGTAGAGTTTACATCCGAAACACATTCTTAACAATATCTTAATCCACACAGTTACTGATCAATGTTAAAGCAGACAAAGCAACTTTGTGCAAATACAAGTAAATATTTTGTTTACTCTGAGTGTAAGATAGACTATAGCCGCAATGTCTAAGATCAAACTAGTGTCAATACCTAAGAAGCTACAGGCCCCCGATCAAAGGGAAATACTAAGGTCTAAGTTATCTCTCAACCTAACATTTAGTCTTTTAAATGAATCACTTCATTCTAAACCTAAAACTAATTTGTAATTTTTTTTGCCATTTAGAGAGTTTTTCTAAGTATGATTTCCACTTAAGTAGAACAAAGGCAAAAGGAAGAGGAGGAGGGTAGGAAGAGTCTATCTATGACTCCTTTATCACCTGGGAGATACAGAGCCTTCCACAATGGACCAGATCACAGAGGTCTTTTCTCATTTCCTAAGGCCAGTTTCCTAAGGCCAGATAGTAAATATTTAAGTCTGGGAGACTGCCTAAAGACTAACTTTTGGGTTTGTAAACAACCATTTTCTAATTACGCTTTACTCTGCCTGGTTTTATGGCCCTTTTAAGTTAGTGGCAGTATTTATCAATTGTAAAGGTTTGTGCTGGAGCATCTGTCAATCAGTAAATGCATCACATGCAATTATTTTGTTTAACAGCCACATTTGTAACTACCCCATGAGCACACATTAAGAGACTCACAGAACTGCAATTATAAAGTTAGCCAAAACAAAAGGAATCTAGCAGGGGCCAGCTATGGACCCCCTGATTTTTCAGGAGTATCCCTCATACCGGACTTTTGTCACATAATATGAGTAGCATGGTCCACACCACTGTGTTATTGTCAAAGAGACAAATTGAACATAAAATGCCTGAGAATATAAAATAATAGGACAGGGCCTCCCCAGTGGAGCAAGGGGCTGAGAGTTGCACTGTGGAGCTTCCGCAGCCACTGCAGCTCTAGCTTGCTCCCCGGCCAGGTAGGGGACCCACATGGCACAACAGACCTCTCCTGCCTCGCCTGCTGCTCCTCCCCTCAGCAGTGTATTTCAGTCAATCTGCCAGTTCTGTTACTTTCTGTCTGGTGAATTCTCTCACCCTATATCCCCAAACCTCTGGCCTATACCCCAGTTCTTGTATGCATAAATAAATATTTTTTTAAAAATAATAATAGGACAAGTGGAGCTACAGTGCAAACAACTTCGTTCTAAGCACAACGGCTTATGAGGACATCACCTGGTTCTTTTAATAAAACCAAAGGATGGAAGGTAACATAAACCCATATTTGTAGAGGTTTGAACCTACAACCCCTAAAACTAACAATGATGTATTTCAACTTTATCACAATATAATTCATTCATTTAAAAGGAAGGCATTGGAAAATCTTATTTATCCCTTGCTGGAAGCAGAGAAGATGGACGAGGAGCTCACCCTGATGCACGTGGAGCATTTTGGATCCTCTCTTCTCCTCCAGCCTTGTTCAGCTCATCCATTTATTCATTCATATCAGTAGCTGATTTTTAAGACTTCTAAAATTGTGTTAAGAGCAGGTCCTTCAATCACTCTAGATAGAATACAATTAAGAAGTTAGAGTGGTCTATAAGCTAATAACCAGCAGAAACTAAACCCAAGAACATGGGAGTGAAGACAGATGTTAAAAATATTGAGGCTTAGTAAATATTATTTTACAAATGGAAAGAAGGGATTGATACAATTTAGGTTATAATCAGCCCACTCTGTTCTCTAAAATGATTACTCTTTGCTCCCTCAGTCCTCTTGTGTAGATGTAGAAAGCAGGGGAGGGCATGGGGAGGCAAAATGGAGGCATGCTGTGAATTAGAAGTGACTTCTCCTTACTTCTTGTCTGCCTACTCTTATGTCCATAGATAGTGCCCAGTTCAAGGAGGAATCAGATGCCAAGCAGGCATCTGACCTAAGACTTTAGGATGATGTGCAGAAACTGGCTTTAGAGAGTACTTGATTAAAAGCCTCAAATTCACTTAAAGTCCTGGTTTTCTGTTAAGCCCTTAATGCTTACAATATTATTTACTTTCCATAGAGGAGGGAAACGGCACTGCCCTAATATGTCAGTGGTTTAGCTCCTGACTGCTAACTTGGCCAGAGATGTATGGGGAATCAATATGTCACAGTCCATTAAAAGATGATCCACTGTTTATGTTTGTAAGCTGTTTAGAAATGCCATTAACCATACCAGAGTCTTCTTAGTCTGTCATCTGCTTCTGAGGAAGCAGAGAGTGAAGAGAGCCCATGGTAACCCACAAAGTGGGAGCTTTTGCCCTTCATCAGAAACATCACTATTCCATGCTACTACATTTTATAGGCACCTTCCTTTCATTTCCTCCTCTAAAGCAACCCATTGCTCTTTTTGACCCAAAAGTACACTGTATCATGGCATTGTCAATGAACTTTCATTGAGAAGGCTGTCCTGAGCAAACTGTAAATTAATCTGTTTTACACTGTGAAACAGAAAGATCAACTAAACATACTGCAATTAACTGCATCCAAGCAAGATTAACAAGAATGAAAAGGGGGAAAAAAGCAGCATTAATGAAAATTAAGCAATATCTCAGTGGAACTAGTAAATAAATATATACCTATATGTCTAATTATAAAGCAGACCCAATTATGTCTCGTTTCTTATTCAGCTGCTTAAATCAAGAGAGTCTAATGTTAAATGAGAAAAATCAGTTCAGGACACCTTGTCATCTGCATTTAATCAAGACTTCTGCGTCTCATGCAAGCTTTCAGGACTGGAAGCAGCGTGTGTGTGCCTAGGCATCTCGTGTGAATTTCCCATGGCGTCCAGTTCAAAGGTCTGTGGATCTTCAGGTTAGGCACAGAAATCCCCAAGAAGTGTGATGACTGTAAAGCTCTTTCCTTGTAGCTTTCACTCCATTTTGACAAAGTATCATAGTAGGCTAATATAGGCAAAGCTTATCTCTAGAACTATAGCTAAAATTATTGATATGCTATTTTTCTGGTAATAAAAGCAATACAGAGATGATCAGCAAAGTATTTACATGTGACTTTGCTTCTTTTCAGCTCAATTTCCTGCATGTTCTATGCATCAAAGTACTCGCTGAAGGTCAGATTTTGAAGACAGACTGGGGGGCTGTCCACATCTGTTTTGTCTAAATAGCTCAGCATGGTTTTTCTGAGTTGTTTTCTCTCCGCCTCCTAAGAACAGTAAGTGAAATCTGAGTTCACCCTCCTTGCTGAGTTCAATGACATGCAGCTAGTGATGAGGGCCCAGAGCAGAAGGGCCTGCCCTGGAGACAGAGAAGAGTCTCCAAGTGCCCTGAAAACTCCGAAAGCAGAAAGGAGGCACATGGGGAGCAGGAGACTGCAAGGGGGTAGTGGGGAGGGGGGTGTCTCTGAGCTGCATGTTTGACCATTACTGAATCCTCTCATGTCACATGTACACTCACGCACCAAGAATTTTGTCAGGATTGGTGAAAGAGAAGTGAAATAACTGTCAAAGAATTCAAAATCCTTGGAAGAAAGATGTTGTGACATATAAATCAAAGTCATTTCTTATTTCACTATTAATTATGCAAGCCTCTCTCTTTTCTTCTTCATCCCACAAGCTCTTGATTCATCTTTCATGAAGGTCTCATCACTCACTAGCACTTTCACCTTGGAAAACAACATTAGCAGCAAGTATTTATTGAACACGGTTCTGCACAGGCGCTGTGCAAGGGTTTGAGAGCGCAGCGAGGCTGCAACAGACCTTCCAAGCTGGAACCTATAATTTAGTATCTTACTGTCTCCGGCCTTCACTTATGAAAAAGTGGCCTTACTTATGAAAAAAGTTAAAAAGAAAAATAAATCAACCCTCCCAGAAAGGTTTTGAGGATCAAGTTACAGTCCTACCTATGACATCAGGTACATATATGTGTTTAGTGACTATACCTAGGAGCTCAAAAATTGTTACTTTTCCCTCACCCCCACTCATAAATGGGAAAAGAAAAACATGTAAAGTCGTACATTTCCCCACGCCTTAACAATTTTTTTTAAAGGTTGTTGTTGGATAAAGACTTAAAACTCTCAGTTTAAAAGAATGAGCTATTTAATCAGACTAGATAGACAACAGGTTAGAAATCACAGAATAAGCAATTCTTTGAGCCACACTTTTCCTTCCTGGATGTCTTATTCCACATAAAGCAAGCCTAAGGGACTGTGGCACCAGTGCTTGTCCCCCACACTAACCTACAGGGCAGCTCTGTGGAAACTGCTGGAGCTCTTCACCTGGCCTGCCCACAGATGAACCTTCCTGGCCTGGCCAGTAGACTTCAGGGCTGTCCCCAGACCCAGACAAGAAAATAAGCAACAGGCCCTTTTCTGGGGCAACACAGATGAGTTCCTACATCCAGAGTAAAGTGAGAGGTCCAAATTTCCGCCACCTCAGTTTTTCCTCTGGCCGTCCCCTCCTCCAGCCTCAGGTCTGAAGTCCAGACATTTAGACAGTTCCACTACCCACTTAATCTCCAGATGTCTAGGCTGCAGAGGCTGCGTGCACATGGTGGAGGCAGGGGCAACACGGTGTAGTAAACATGGCACGACCGATGTGAGGAAGGTGGCCTAGGCCCTCATCCATTAGCTGTTAGGGATAAACTATGAGCCTCAGAGAGGTCACCAGTGCTTTCTGCCTCCCCTTATTCAAGTGTAAAATGAGAGGTGTGGCCTGGATGCCTCAGCAACTCACCCCAGAGGCACTGATCTCTCCTGTGCAGTCACTGGGGAAAAACGGATGGTGTCTCTTCTTTAATGTCCACCCAGAGAGAGGTGTGGATATGGCCTGCAGAAGAGGCCAGTCACTCTTCTACCTTGGGTAATATAAAGACCCCAAGAAAGCAGTTTGCTGAGATAAAGGAGATTGTGTATCTGCCCAGCCTGTGCCAGCTCCCTCACATCCCCTGAGGACACAGGCCTGTGACAAGGTCTAAGACATGGCACTTCCAGTCCCTGCTTGAGGAGGGTGACCTCAAATACCAAATCAGCAATAATTCTGCAAGAAGCCTTTAACATTCAGAGTACTATGTAAGAAAAAAATGGGACGCAAATGGGCCAGGGTGGGTGGGTTTTATCTGATGCACACAAAGTTTTGAACAATTTGCACTACTAAAAGAAACATAAAGAGATTCTGCATTTTTTTTAATCTGCATGTCCTGCATATATAAAATAAGAAGATGAAGACTCTCTGGGTCCACATCTCCAGCTCCCACTAATTAATGGGGTACACAGCTTCTCTCTTTCTGGAGGGAACATGTACTCCCCAATGCTCCACAGTTCCTTTCACCTTGCACTTTCAGCCTGTACTTGAGAATTTTCTTGCATTGGAGAAATAATTTCTCTGTGTATATGAATCCATAAAAAGTGACTTCACTTTTTATTCCAATAATAAAACATATACCCAGAAGATGACTTGTTTTATCAGCAAATAGAGGAGGCATCTTTGTTAAAGTGAGGGATAGAGTTAATGTTTACTGTGCAAACCTTTAGCATGCTCCACTCACTCCTGACTCCTGAAGGCTTATTTATTTCATGTTTTCCCTGGAAAACTTGCAGGATGGAAATCAGCTGGTCTGCAGCTCTCCTCCAGTCCCTCCTCCCCCAGAGTTCTCCAGGTCGTGGTGGCATGGTCTTGGCACCTTATCTTGGCAGGAGTTCTGTTGACTTTGCTCCTTGCTTGCTTCATCACCTGCAGCAAATTTAACAAACCTCACTCATCAGTCTTCAGGCAGGTAAGAATTTGGGAAACTAATCTGTAGCTTGTTTACTTAGAGTAACTTAGAGTACTAATATATGAACTTCTATTATGATTTTGTCCATCTCTCCTACACATGAGGAGATTCTGCACCAGTCAGGTAAGGAACTTGCTCTTTGCTCAGCAGGTCTAGAAAGAGTTTGGGTAGAGAACATCTTTGCTTCTTTTCCTGTGGAGGACAAGGTGACCTTCCCTGTTCCTGCAGCACGCATGCAGCATGTACCCACACGGGGCCCCGGTTGTGAGCTAGCCAGCTCCCCCAGACTCTTCCCGTGACACCTTCATCTAGCAGATGGGGCGGTGCAAAGAGAGGAGCCAGCTGGTGCCGCACAGAGTGGCCTGCTGCCTGCTGGGTGGCCGCAGTCAGCTGAGGCTGATCACGGGTTCTGCCTCCAGGAGTCCCCAGCAGAGCCCCGGCTGCCTGTAGACAAGGACAAGCCAGAAGCTCTCCGATTTTCTGCCTAGGCTGCCCAGTGCTGCCTGGTTCCCAGCATGGAGGACATGGGGAAGTGGGTAAACACTCATCCTAGCTCTGAAATGGATCTAAGACTGCTCTGCCAGGAGGGAGAGAAGTGAGACCAATAATATGATGCATCGAGGATTCAAAACATCCTAAAAAGAGCAAAAGAGCAATCCCATAGCACTGGCATTGATAGAGCAAAAGTATAGCCCGATATGTAGATTCGGGGAGGGGCCTTTAGTCACACTCACTAAATCCTTATTTGATTAGTGCTTACTAATTGCTAGGATCCTAGACACAAGCTTCCCAGCATTCCTGATTAAGGTCCTGTCAGCCGCAAAGGAACTTACCTGCTGAGCTTGAATCAGATATGGAGAAAATCTTGAGAAAGTGGTGCGGGCTCTGTGCCTGCAGTTCCGAGTGAGTGTGCAAGCAGCCAGCTCACCTGCTCGGTGTCCCCCTGTGTTCTTATGTTGACTCTCTGATCCAGTGTGATGGTGTTTGCAGGCAGATATCAGATGGTGACCGGGGCTAGATTAGTGTGGCGGCAGGAAGGGCAGCACAGGAGCAAGTTCGGGACAGCTGGGTGAAGGAAGGAGTCTTGGAGCCCTCAGTGGCTTTTTATACTTTTATTATTGTCAGCGGTGGCCAGGTAAATGGCAGGCATGGGTGCCGGCGCATCTCACCTTCTCGGCTGCTTTCTACTGCTGCTGCTTATCAGTACTGTTGGTCCTGTCGGTTGTGGAGTCCTCACGATGCCGCCCATTTAAGCCCGTGTCAAACTCAGGTGCGCCCACTTGCGCATGCCCACCCTGGAATGCTCGCAGCACCGCAGGTGTCCATCATCACAGTGGTGGGAGGGTGGAAAGACCTGATTCCTCTAGCCCTACAATTAGGTATTGCGGGTAGAGCAGAGCCCTGTGGAAAGAGGAAGGAGACCACTTGCAATCCAGGACACAGCTCTCACCAGACACCGAACCTGTAGGCACATCGATCTTGGATGTCACAGCCTCCAGAACTCAAGAAGTAAATGTTTGTTGTTTAAGCCACCCCAGGCTGTGGTATTTTGTTATGGCAGCCCAAGCGACGAAGATATCACCCAAACTCAATTCTTTGGCAATGAACCTACCAAATGTTCATCTTGCAGAATGGCTGGTTAACTGACGGAACCAGTCAGAAGACCAGGCTAAAAACTTCCACCCTGAGCATGTGCTGATGAAATCTAACTTAGGTTCCAGAACAATGGTAAGAATATGAGTGTTTACTATGCTCTAACACTGCATTGGGTGCATTTATATAGTTATTTAATTTAAGTCTCAGAATACGCAACAGTAGACATTTTATCCATGGAGCATGGAGGCTCAGAGAGGGTAAGAAATAAATCCAGGGTCACCCAGTTGGTAACTGATACAGCCAGGTTTCAACCCAGCCTTTTCTGGCTCAAAGCCTCAATTCTAAGTTGGAGAAATGTTTTTTGGTCTCAAACTGTTAAATTCACCTTGAAACTTTGGAAGCATTTTTTGAAACAGCTGCATACATCATTTCTAAAGAGTATACCTATGGCTACTTCTTGTGTCAGTGCCTCCTTCCAGAGGACTGAGACACATTTGCTGGTGTTAAGACCAGATTAACCTATTTCGGTGTGGTAGCTGGATTCTGACACACTGAAGGGGAAATGGTATGTAAAGGTCAAAAAACATCATTATATTGAACTCAATATTTTCTTTTAGGAAAACCTCAGGTTTTACAACTAAGTATTTACTACAAACACAAGAGAAAATTAAAATTACTGTTCTTCCTTGATTTTAAGGTATAGCGTTTGAATAGTCTGAAATGGGACTATCTTAAAATCACTATAACTTTAATAAGGCAGACTTTTTTTTCCCTTCTCCCCCAGCCCAAGTGAGCATTGACCTTCAAGTCAGGAAAATTCAAAAGCTGCAATTCAAACAACTGTGTATCTTATAATCAACAAGATCTTAGAAAAAAGAAATGTGAAGTAATGATAAGAAGTCTGGCTTGAGGACACTAATTTCTTTTTATATCCCCCTTAGCTAGCACACAATATGATTCCAGCATGTTTGTTCAAAGGACAAACACCTTAATAAAATAGATGCTAAATTTTTTTCAGTAGGGAAAATTTCAAACATACAGAATGCATTATAATGAACTCCTGTCTCCCAACTTCAGCATTTTCAACTCATGACTTATGTTGTTTTCTCTGCCAATCCCCCACTCTGCCCCAGATAATTTTGAAGCAAATCCCAGGTACCAGGGCATTTCATTGGCAAATGCTACTTGGGTATCTGCAAAAGACAAACACTTCCCGTTTGACAAACATCGGAGACAGCATTATCATCCCCTATAAAATCGTCGGGACACCTCCTCAGAAGCAGTATGAATAGTTCCTTGACATCATCCACTCTGCATTCAGCATTTCATTTCCCCACTCATCCTATAAATAGTATTTCTCTTCATGTGTGTGATAGTTTACGTCTCAATTTGGATCCACAGGATCCAAATAAAGTCCATATTCCTGTTCCCTGTTAGCTGTGTTGCTGTCACAGGAGGAGCCAGTGTATTTGGTAGTGTTTCCTAGAGTTTGGCTTTTATTGATGGCAAGACCTTGCTGTTGTGTTGTTTTAATATTTTACATCGCTGCCCCACTTTTTAAAAAAAAATTATTTTTTTATGCATACAAGAGCTGGGGTATAGGCCACAGGTATGGAGAGGTAGGGGAAGGGAGAGGATTCACCAGAGACAGAGTGGGAACTAGAAATGGTAGATTAACTGAAATCCACTGCTGAGGGGAGCAGCGGACGAGGCAAGAGAGGTCTGCTGCGCCATGTGGATCAGCTCCCAGGCCAGGGATTGAACTCCTGCTGCAGTGGCTGCAGATAGTTTCATAGTGCTGCGACTTAACCTCTTGCACCACCAGGGAGTCCCCATTGTTCATTTTTGTACAATGTTTGCTTTCTCCTCTCAGGTGCAGTCTTCTAAAATTCCCACCACCAAGTCACCCATGAATCATCACTATAGTCCCTTCTGCTCTTCCCACACCCGTTTTAATCCCAGATGCTGTTTAATCTGATTCTTTTTCTGTTCTATTTCCTGTAAAGCCATATTTAGAGCTGGATTTTTTTTTTTTTGTGCTTATATTAAGAAGTGCATAACTTCTGTCTTTGGGTATATTAGCTATTGATGATGATTACTTGGGACATACTCTGCACTTTTGAGATGACTGCCCCCTTTACTAAAACTACACGGAAAACATACACTAAGTATAACTAATCTGAAGTGTTAACTATGCTACATTTTCCATCTTAGGTCATTTTGATCACAAGGAGAAAAGGCTTAGCCTGAAAAACAGGAGGCTCTAGTAGAGTCTTCTGCAGTGATGGCAGAGTTCTGTACACTGGCAGCCTTACCTTAATAAAAACAGTGCTGCACAAACCTTTGTTTCAGTTTAAAAAATGAGTGGCCTGAGGACTGCTAGAATTGCTACAACAAAATAAGTGTTTATAGTTTTAAGCATAGCTAGAACATTTAAATGCACACATAAACATACAGCATGAAATTCCATCTTGCTCTTGCTCCAGAATCATCTCTTGGGTCATCACCAGTGCAGCACTTTTTACACATTTCTATTACTTTTTAGCATAGCGAGGGAGTTGTGCCATTTAAGCAAAAGGTCTTCTCTCAGCCCACATGATTTATTTCTGTATCAGTCAGAAGAGTCTGCTTACATTCCCAAGCTAATCAATCACATGCTGTCCCATTTACCATATGAAAACTCAATGCTGTATACACAAAGAGCAGTATGGGAAGTAGGGGCCTTACAGGGAAAGGACCAAACATGAGTCAACATGCTGGAACCTCTGCTGAGCCAAGGCCCAAAGCAGCTGCTTATTAGTGCACCTCTGGCTGTTCGGTTATTTTTGATTCTGTCTACTTCTCTCCCAGTGTAGACCCGCCCCATTATGCTCTACTCTGCTCTTCACTGTGGGGGAGACCGCCAGTAGAATGCCCAGTGCTCACAGCAGAAGCCTTCAAACACGGTTGGCCATTGCTCACGAACTTTCGCCACGATCAAGTGTGTGCAGACAAACATTCGGTGCGGAGAACGTGTGCGCTACGATCTAGAAGTCTAGATACGCACACGCAGGGACATTCATGCTGAAGTCTGATGACAGAACCGCCATCCTGGTTTTGTGTGATGTACTGAGATATTTTCTTTTCTATTCCATTTCTTCATAAGAAAAAATGCTGGTTGTGACCCACTAAATTCATTTCAAAAATCCATTCATGGGTCATAACTTTCGTCTTGAAAACATACCCTACTGTGAAAGTAGAGATGGAAGAGCATCAAAGGAAGATTCTTGGGAATTAGACTGAAGCCAAAAGACTCATAAGAGACTGGAGTCTCATTACTCTGTGAATTGGGTTAGAAATCAGAGCATGTTTATATTTGTCACATAACAGGACATGCTATTTCAGCCTTAGGTGATCCGACAGCACCGTGGACGTAGTATGTGATCAGCTTAATCTAGGGAGTAAATCTATCAGGAAAGAGGAGCCCACCCACCCCTGAAAACCATCCGGGAGCCCTGCCTCTCCTATTGTTGCTGTGATGGACCTGCACTTCTACACTATAATCATCTAACACATGAGCCCAATTCTGTTTTTCTAGCGCAACAGGGCACTCTGTGCATTCTGGAGCCACAAAGGGGAGAAGATATTTGCTCCAACACTCCTGCATGATGAATTTTCCCACCTCTACATACAGCCCCACTTACAGGGCTTGTCTTGGGGGCCTTTTGAATGTCCCCGCTGTGATAGGAGAGCTGGGTTAAAGAGCAACGATGCTGCTCACGCAATCCACACATATCACTCCAGTTCCAGGGGGAAAAAAGATAAGGAGAAAAGAAAACCTACACAGTATCAATAAATTTCCCCTTGAGATTAAGTCACTTTCTCAGATGGTGTTTTTACAACATAAATTTTTTATGCATTTTGCTTAAGTTTTAAGGTATTTGGACAGAAATCAAGTTTCCCTCTGACTTTTATTCAGCACTACCTCCCGACAAACACACACTCATACACACACACATATGCATTGTCTCACACACACTCACACATGCACACACACATTCTCTCTCACGCATGCACCCAAACAGACATACATACCTCACACGTAGAAAGTGATTTCTACATCAAAGTTAATGTCCAATTTACCAGGGCCAAAGAGCTCTTTCTCTCCAGAATATCATCAACTTAGAGGTGTTAATGTATGAATTTAATAATATTTTTGGTAACTGGGAAGGAAGAAATAACCCATGAGTCATGAAAAACCTGAAAAGATTATTCTGATGTTTGTTTATCTTGAACTAAATTTGCAGGGAAATAAAATCACTCTGGCAGCTAAAACTGCACACTCACATTCTTTTGTATGAATTAATTATACTTAACTGCTCTGTAATGTCCTGATTAATTATTTCCTGTTCCAGTCAGTTGATTGTGCATTTTTGATACGAACCCTGCATCATGATGAGAATCTTGGACCTATTTCTCATCTTGCTCGAGGCCCCTGTAGAGCTGCTCTGAACAGCTAGCTTCAAAGGAGACCCGAATCTTCATCAGTGCCCTAGGAGGGCCGTGCCAGCCAGCCACTGTGTTTTTGGCCGAGGGCATGAAATCACCACTTATGTGTAGGCAGCAATGAGCTGGAGAATTTAATGGCGCATTATTTGTGAGAAGCATAACTCTCACCCTGCATGAGCGCTGGGCGCCTTGCCCCCACCTCCAGGCTCTCTGATGTGTCCGGAGTGACAGTATGAGAGAGCTTGGTCTGGAGAGTAGGGTGGGCAGTGCCAGGTAGGTCCTGGAGAAAGGAAAAGTAGAGCATTTCAGTTTCTTGTTGCTGCTGAAACAGATTACCACAGAGTATCAAATGACACAAGCTTGTCATCGCACAGTCCCACAGTTCTCAATTTCAGATGCACTAAGATCAAAATGTCAACAAGGCTGTGTTTCTTCTGAAACTCTAGGACCAACTGTCTCCTTGCCTTTTCCAGCTTCTAAAGGCTTCCATGCTCCTTGGCTTGTGTCTCCTTCTTCTGTCTTCAGGCCAGCAGACCAGTATCTTCAAATTTCTACATCTCTTTCACTTGTTTTCCTGTCTATTTCCCTTAGGCAAGGAGCACAAACTACGCTATAAGGACCCTCATGATGACAGTAGATTTGGATAATCTATGACAATCTCCCCACCTTCAAGACCATTAACTGTGTAGATCCCTCGGTTATGGAAAGTGCATATCCACACGTGCGAGGGATCAGGATGTTGACATCTTTGGGGGAGAAGGTCCTACTATTCTGCATTCTACGCTAAGTATCCAGACCCAGAAGGCCCGAGTCTGAGTCAGGCCCGAGCCTGGGCTGCCTGCTGCCCAGCAACAGGGCAGTATTTCATCATGCCACACAGGGACCAGCAAGAGTGTAGACCAAAAGCCAGGAGGTGTGAGTTCTAATCGTGTCGAGATGACTTCAATCACACTCCAAAGTTTCCCTGCTTTTTACTTGCTACAGGTCGATTTGCATTCAACTTTCCCCAAAGCCACAGTGGTAGCTGTCATTGCAAAATCCCACATGCTAGCTTGTTAATGCCAGTAGGACTGAGATTATCAGGAGGGTGACACCAGGAACCTGTCCCTAGAGTTAAATTATTAAAATCAACATAGGAGGTTGCCTATGCCATGATTAGTTAATCCCAAGCTACCGCTAGCATTCACACACTTAGGAAGATCTGAGGCATACAGGAGGTCAAGGTGGGGCTAGCCTCCACTGTTCCCCTCTCCCCTGACAAACCCATGGCACCTGCCCCCATGAGAGATGGATGCTTCAGACATAGAGTCCCAAGTCCTTAAATTCTCAGGTCATATAACTAATTGCTCCTTCCTGATTCCAGGCTCACCATGAGACCCTGGGATAATTGGGCTTCCCAGGGAGCCCCCCTCACAGGGAGAGGACGGGCTGTCAATCTCTGGTCGGCTTGACAGATCAACTCTGTGCCTCCTAGAAAATTAACAAACTGGCATGCTGGCTTGCATATATTAATGCCTTGGGAGTTTGGTTAGCATGAGTCAGCAATCAAAGCTGTCAATCTCCAGTCTGCATGACAGCTATATGCTCTAATTTCTCAGGAAAATTAGCAAACAGTTCTGCTGGTTATTTTAACTGATGCCTTATGAGTTTAGCTAGCATGAGTCAATATCTAACACTGACCAGCTCAGGACTCCCTCCATCACCTGCTCCCCGCCCCTCCCCCCTGGCCAGCCCTCATCCAGGCCATGTCCTTGTGTATCTGCAGGGGGCCAGTCACACAGAGTGTCATGTGGGAGGACCCCCCTGCTCAGAACGGCTCCCCGGTGCCCTGCTGGGCTGTACTTAAAAGCCACTGCTTCTTGGAAAGCCTCCCATAACCCCTGATTCAGAAGGTGTTCCTTCCTGTCTTCTGGCTTAAGAATCCTGCCCTTCCCTTTCTTGTTTGGCATCCTACCCTTGTTTGGCATCTATCACCACAGACAGTAGGGTTGTTTTACTGGCTCTAAGATACCCGGTCCATTTCATGGTGTTGGCACAAAGCAGGTGCTCAGTAAATAGCTGTTGGACAGATAAATAGTTGGACACTGCCCTCCTCTCGCCTCTTTCTCGATCACGAGAGAGTGGAAATGGATGGTAGCACACTGAAAGATCTGAGAGTAGATGTTATAAATGAAGGAAAGGTCACATTGAAGAGAAGAAAGAGAATGCCTTTGTGGAGTTAACAGGAGACTGTCTTCCCAGGAGCAAAGGCCAGAACAAGGCTGTTGCGGTGCCAGGGCTAGGGGGGTCGGGGGAGGTGCTCAACAAACAGTCGGACATTTCTGAGTTCCTGACATCACCTCAACTCACTGCATCTCAAAGCAAGACCATAATCTTGTTACCTGGTTAAAGTTTGCTATTTCTGGGGGTTTCCTAGTTGAAGTTTGCTATTTCTTTTAACTTGGGAATTATTTAAGATTCCTCACTTTTCCTAGTTCACACCAATTATAGTTCACACCAATGAATCAACCAGCAACCCATGTGGGGTTCTGATGTTACTGCTGTCTTCATTCCAAGTCCCACCTCGTCACTCACCTGAGCAAGCACAATGACCTCCAAATTTGGCTTCTGCTCCTGGGCTCTCACCTTCTCTTACCTCTATTGTGTCTTGAATACATTTCATAAAGAACAAACTCTTTTCATAGCCCTGATTCCTCCCTTTTCTGAATCCTTCAGTGGTTCAGTGACTGCACAGCCTGTGGGTTGCATGCCCATCTGTCCATCTTTATTGCCTACTTCTTCACACCTCACACCCTGATCTGCTTCGAATCCCAGCCCACTCCCTGGAGAGCCCCTTGGCCCTTTCGCTGCGTTTCCTGCTCCCAGGGTTTGTTCAGCATGCACTGTCCCCCACTCACATCCCCCTTGTCTAATCCTGCTCTACCAGTCCCCACCCAACAGAAGTTCCAAGGCTTTTGTAAAACTTTCCTTGGTTATTTTCACCAACATTTCCTTGATTATTTTAACTCACACAGCAGGTGCTAGTGTTGAGAGACCTCTGAGTGCAGCCCCTTTTACAGCTCAGGAAATTGTGGCGGACAGAACTGACCTCTCTCCCTTTCTGAAGCCATCACTTTTCTTTACCTGTCATCATGGTACTTAATTACTTTCTGCCTGAGTCCTCAGTACTTCCCGTTTCATCTTCCTATTAGGAAGTGTGGCTCCAGGAGGACAAGGACATGGGAATCTATTCGACTTCTTCTATAGCAGTCTCAACATCATACTCGGTGAGGGATTTGAAAGGCTCTCAACAAATGCATTGAAAGGAACTCAGAAAAAGTGGGTCATGGTCTTTATAAGGAGATGAAAGTAAAGAAGAAAGGATGTGACTATAGATATTTCCAATCATGGCCAGGTGACAGGGCGACCTGATTCTCAATGACCCATCCCGATTTCCCAGCATCGGTCACCTGGTCTAACATGACACTCCTATGAACTGATTGCAAAAGGTTATTCACTGGACATATTCCCTGGGTGATCAGTGGAGAGAGAGAAATAGTGGCCCTTCCATAAAGATTCCCAGCATCTAAGCCCCATAACCCCTATGGTTATGACCTGATTGAGGAAGAATATTTATGGTTACAATTAAGAACCTTGAGAAGAAATTATCCTAGACTACTTGGGTAAGCCCAAAATCCAAGAGAAGCATCCATATAAGGGAGAGAAGATATGGAAACAATGAGAAGACTTTGTGAAGATGAAGCAGAGACTGGAATTAGGCAACCACCAGCCAGTAACCCCAGGAGTCACCCGAAACTGGAAGAGAAAAGGAAGGCTCCTCCCTTAGAGCCCTGCTGAAACCTTCATTTCAGGCTTCTGGCCTGAAATGTGTGAGAGAACACATTGGTGTCATTTAAGCCAACTGATTCCTGGCGATTTGCCACAGCAGCTTAGAGAGATAGCAAGTACTTCCTTGAAGGAGTACCCTGCAAGTGCATATTTCTTTTCCACCCTGTCCTCAAAAATACTGGCAGAGCAATCAAGGATAAGTGGGTCACATGCCTCAATGTGGTCAGTTCTGGGGTAGTATTCCCAGGAGTGGGGTACACCAAGAGGTAAGGTACCTGACCAACAGGTGCCAGAGGAGGGCCAAAGGCAAAAGGAAAGAACTGCGAGAGACAAGATTAAGGTGGATATCCCAGGAAGGCTTCTGAAAGGAGGAGACCCTGAAGGAGGAGGCAGTAGCTGGGCCAGGAGGCTCGAGGACACGCCAGGCAGAAGCCACAGCAGGGTGGTCTATAGAGAGCCGAGTGCACAGTAGGAGCACAGGAGGCCAGGGTCTAGGTCAAGGTCAAGTCCGAGAGGGCGTGGTAGACCAAATAAAGTCCTGGCTTTTCCTTTCAAGGGATTGTCAGCTGGGGTGGCACCAGGAATAGACTGAGCTTGTGCGTACTCTTCTCTATTGTCACTATGTAGAGGTTTTTCTGGCATTTGCTAGCTGTGTCCAGGGACACTTAATATATGCTATGAATATGGACAGTCCAGTACAAGAATTTCTTGTCCCTCCCAGACATTCAAAAGAGCCCCGCTCCCTTGAAAAAAGCTGCTGGTGGTAATAGGACACCCCTAAAGGGGATAGAACAGGGAAGTGACAAGATGGAATTAGGGGTAGATTGTTGTGGTGTGTGGGATTCAAAAACAAAGGAGTGAGGGCTTGAGAAAAATTAGGAAGCTAAGGTCAAGTACAGCAAAGATGCATCTTCATCAGCAGAATGAGGGATGGCAGGAGGGGAAAGTGCCAGGGAGGGGGAATTGGGAGGCAAATTTGAAGCAGTTAGGTAAAAACTGCAAGAATTTGCATTTTTTTGCTAGGTATTCTTTTTATTGTGATTTTTTTAATTGTCTCAATAGTTCTTAATTCCCTCTGATAACAAAATTCTTTTTCCCCTGCATCTCAACTTTTTAATTTATTTTTTTTTACTGAGATGACATTGGTTTATAACATTAGACAAGCTTCAGGTATACAGCAATATAAGCCAACATCTATATATCCTACTTTATGATCATCACTAAGGAATTTGTCTTTGAATAAGAATACAGGCAGGATTTCAGAGGTGGCTGAGAGAACAAATAAATTCCCTCAAAATGAGAAGGTAATTTGAGTCCCAAGAGCAAAGCAGTCTCATCCATTAATCACACTTAAAGTTTATTAAGGGTGACTTACATATAGAGTCCCCAGTGCCAAAGCCAGTAGACAGGACTTCAGGTCCAAGCATAAGCATGATCTACATGTCTCCACCCCCAAACAAGTCTTCTCACACTTTGCTTATTATGTGATATCATTCTTGTGTAAAACTAATGACGCCAGGTGTCTAGGGGGGCAGGCCTCACATGTGCTTGTTCTAAAATTAATAGACTTGTGTATAGTTCACAGGTTACAGATTCAAAAAAGCATGAAGGAAATTGGCTCTCTTTGTAGGGTGGGGCAATTGCTGGTCATGGGCCTAAGATGGTACTGATATAAGATGGGGACACTTTGTTTTTCTTACTAAGACTAAAAAGATTAACCAGATAATAGTCAATTTGGAATTGTTGATATTACGCTGCCTATGGGACAGCTAAGCACAGATGCCCATTAGTCTACTGAAACCTGCTAACATTTGAGGTTGTGAACATTGTAATCTCTAAGGAGAGTGTTTCTCAAACACACTAACAGAAGGTGGTTTCTATAGATAGACAATTTGAAACCTGGAAAATTACTAGTCTCACCCTAAATGGAATGGATGCTTATAATTTCGTACCATTTACAAGAACTTTGTTCCTTCGAATAATGGATGAGGGAAACTCTTGACCTTCAAATGAGTGGCTCTGTGTGTATTCAGATTAGTTTACAAAGGAGGATAGCTCTCAGGTGCTCCCGGCCACACCACCTCATAACCAGGCATGTTGTTTTTGTGAAACAAATAGTTGGGCAAAACAAAGTCTTAAAATGGTTAAGATAACTGAGACTGCTATAAATGTTCACTCAGCCTTTGAAAGAAGAGTGTAGCCTAAAGAAGGTGATGTTTCATTTCCAGAATATTTTGTTGGGGCAAACCACAGCCACTGCAGTACGAGTTCGATCCCTGCTGCCGGCCAGGGAGGGGACCCACATGGCGTGGCAGACCTCTCCTGCTGTGCCCGCTGCTCCCCTCAGCAGTGTACTTCCATTGATCTACCTGTTCTGCTCCCCGCTCTGTCTGTGGTGAATCCTCTCACCCCCCCCCCACACCTCTGGCCTGTACCCCAGTGCTTGTATGCATGAATAAATAAATCTTTTAAAAAAATATTTTGTTGTTGTTGTTGTTCTACTACATACAGCTTTTGAGATATTTCTGTTGGTTTATGCTTGATTGTAAATAACATTACTACTTCAGTTTAGTAGAAAGCAAACTTTCTAGTACTGTTCATTTTCTTTAGATTCACATAGTTTTTTAAAGTTCCCAAAAATTCCAGGAGTTCAATCTCCCATCTCGATTTAGTAGCTCTATGTGAAATCCAGGAAGAGAGGCACTGAATCTGTCTGGTTTACTTATTTGAATCCCCACAGCCAGCATACTACCTTGTGTGAGCACACACCCAGTAAATATATATATATTTTTTTTTAAGGAAAGCTTCATTTCAGTGAGTGGATATTAACTAATTACAGCATAATTCCTGAATTGCTTTTTGATAAAAATCTTCCAATGGGGAGAACAAGTAGCTATCAGGAATGGGAGCCAGTACAATTGATCTATTCTGGGGAGAAGGAGGCGAGAAAGTCATTTGAACTGAGATCTGAAGGCTAAGATGAGTAGCCCTGAAGGCAGGAAGCAGGACAAATGGAGGAGGGATGGTGAAAGTGCCATGATGGGGACAAAGATGAATGAAGTAAATAGATGAAGAAGAGAGGTTGGCTCCTGTCTGTCTCGATCTCCTGAGCTATAAAGAAGGGTAGCAATCTGAGGTCTACGTCCTTTTAATACTTTCTTATGTTATGGGTTGAAATAATCAAGAAAAGTTTCATGAGGGCCTAAGGATATCAGCCAAGCTGTGAGGAGAGATCAGGCCTAAAGGCACAGCTGGGGAAGGAGGAGGTAAAAGAAAGGACATGCTAATGGTAAAAATACTCTGATCAAAATTATGGGAGCAGAAAGAAGGAAGGGCCTTTGAACAGAGAGGAACAAGATTTGCCTGTACAAGATGGGGAAGAAAAAATCAGGAATGAAGGAAGAGATTGATGGTAGAAAATATTATGTCAAATCATTAACTGAGCCAGTATTAGATGATCTCGTGTAATTTCGCAAAACTCTCTGAGAGCAGATCTGTATTCTTATGGTCCCAGTTTTACAGAGGTGAACACTAAGGCACAGAGAAGTAAGAGCGCACAAAGACACATGATGTTCAAGTGGTGGTCCCAGGAAGGCAACATCAGCCATCTGATGCCCCACTGCCGGGAGGCTGGGACACAGGGGCCCAACTCACAGGTGTGTTCATATCATATCACAGTCCTGCCAGGTGCCTCCAGCCTAACTTAGGTTTTCATGTCCTTTCTCCCCAATAAGTTTTTAAGCCTCTGAGTGCATCAGAGAGATTCTATCCTGCTCTTATTATTTTTTCTAGTTCCGGGCAAGGATTCAACCCTACATTCTCTCTGAGAGAGGAGTCCATGATATCCTTGTGCCTACCCTATCCAGGTCCTTTGTAATTCATAAGCCCATGCCACCTGAGTCTGGGTCAGTCTATAACCTTGAGATTAATTATGGCTGAGGGCCTTCACAGCAAAAATGATCTCTACTAGAAAGTATCTAATTCAACCTATTAGACACGGACTTCCGTAGTACCTGAAAATGAGATATTCAGAGAAAATCATCATTCAGTAGCAAGGACAGAGGCCAAACGACATACAGAAAGAAGACAGCAAGTGGAAATTATACGTAAGCCAAGAAAGAGTCAAAGAAGAAACTGAAATTGAGTGGCTGAATTACCGTACTAGAAAATAGTAGGTCAGAAAGGTGTGATCGCCAGCTCGCAGGGCAGCTTCATGGGTGTGTGACCGGTGCACTTGGCTGTTATTGTCTTGAAAACTCCTAATAATTTTTAAGTAAGAGACTTTGATTTTTTATATTCTACTCGGCCCTGTGAATTATGATAATGGAGGTGACCATAATGACCGGAATAATTGTTATTTTAAAAAGAAAGTCGTGGTTGAAGACTTAGGAAAGCTACTAATACTGTGCTGTTCTCCCCTCTCTGTGCTCATTTCTCCAAATCCAGCAACCCTGGCCTGCGCCAGAGTGCACCCATTATCTTAGAGTCTAGGGCACCTCCTTAGAACACAAGTCACATCCACTCCATTTAAAATCCTCCAGTGGCTCCCAATCCCCTTAGGTCAACATGCTGTGTGATCATGAGCCTGGCGCTCTCCAATTTACCTGTCCTCGATTCAGAGACAGATTAAGGACAGGCATGGAGGGATTTCACCGGAGCGGCCTATGCAAGAAACACCAATATGTAATAGGGCACCAAACTGTTGACAGAGAGTTATCTCCTCTCACAGGTTACTGCACAGTTTTGGAAAGCTTAAGACACTTGGTAGGGCAAGTATGAGAATTGTGATCCTCAAGAATTGGGAAGAGGATAAGCACCCAAGAGGTATGTAGGGGAACGATAGGTAATGACTGGAACGAGATCTGAGGTCAGTTGAGTAGAACAATGACATGGGAAGAGCCTCATAACCTTCAAACCTATGGCTGGGTTGTGTTTGAAGAGCGGAACAAATGAGCACGGAGAGCTCTGCCTCACAGTTAAATGAATGTTGATTAACATTTAAAGAATGAAGTTTTAAAGAATGCCAAATGATGGGCTTCAGGGCAAGACAGCATGCTTTAGTCGAGCTTTGCTCACCCCTTGCTCTTCTTTCTGTCTGGCGTTCTCTCTTTCTCTCCCCCATCAGTCCCTTCCTGCCCCGCCCCACTCCTCAAACCACATTAATTCCTGGAAAATGTTAACTCAGGGACTTCTTAGAGGTTCTTAGATCAGCTTTCCTTCTTCTGTATTTCTGGTCCTCTCAGCTCTGGCCACGATGGCAGGGTCAGATGAGAAAAGGAGTTACTGGAATGTAGGTCCAAGGCAAAATAGACTTCTCTCTGGCTCAAAAAAGAAGATTCTAGGACTACGAAGATGCATGAGAATCATGGTAGAATCTGGTTTCTTGCTACAAGGCATTGGGATGGACCAGACACTTCTCAGTGATGAGGATTGTTTATCTTTCTGTCTCTGCCCTCCTTCTCCCCTGCCTGCCCTCCCAGCAGCACTTAGAGGCTGGAGAGGCAGAGGCTCCTGACCTAGATACTTCATGTTTACATGCCCCAGGGCGTGGTTTTGTTTCGTTTACTATGAGGGATATATTTTTGTGGGAAGGGATCATTTTTTACAAGAACAATGGGGTTTATTTAACAAACAGGGAGATCAAAGAGTTTCTAAGGCCAAGGGATTATATTTTATTCATCTCTGTGCCTGCTTCCTCATCTGTAAAATTCCGATAGCAGTAGTACAACACAATTATAGAGTTGATAGAATTAAATGAGATATTTCATTACCTGGCACCATAATTGCATAAAGCATTTTAATTATTATAACACAGTGTCTCGCACTTGGAATTATTTTGAACCACTCAACCTGACATGTGCTTACGAGATGTTCCTTGCAGTGAACTGAATGCTAAGTCCCAACGCCACCCTGCCATCACCACGTCCTCACCCCCCTCTGACCTCATTCTCCTTCTTGCTTAGATCACATCGACAGTCAAGATTAGAGTGGAAGGAATACTTCAAATTCTTCTTTCTTAGATGCCATAAAATATTTTGAATTACAAACAAAAGCAGAATGCTTTCTGACGGAATCTATATTTTCTTGAAAGACTAAAAATATTTTTCAGTGATACAGGTGGAAGAAGCCCAGTTTGCAAAGCAGGTGAAAGATAATACGAGGTTCTCTGGTGAGCAGGAGACTGTCAGTCCTTGGGAATTTATTGCATGCAGTTCATGAGGCCCCAGGGTCATGCTGTTGGCATTTAAACGTTAGCAAGAATAGCACTGAAAGCGAAGCTGACATATGTATGAATGAGTGGGCCCCTGTGCTGCCTTCCTGTTCTTTTAGAAAGATCAGAGCATATTAATGGGAGCTACTCCTAATTCTTCCTCACCAGCTGCCACGTCAGTCTGAACACACCATCCTTCAGTCCTCTAGATGGCCTATCTGATTAAAATGAATAAATGTTAACAGGGTCCTTCCTCCCTGTCTCCCTCCCTTCTTCCCTCTCTTACTCTTTTTTTTTCTCCCTCCCACTTTCCATTTTCCTTTTCTTTTAGTCATTCACTCAAGAATATTTAAGACCATCTACCACATAACAGACAGTAAGCCATATTGATCTGTTTCTTACATCTAGCAAGGAATAGACACTGAATATTAGTAAATTAGAAGTTGCTAGGAGAGCAAGAAAAGACTGACCCCAGCCTGGTTTGGAGGGTAAACAAAGCCTCCTGGGAGAAACTTGCCCTGTGAGACCTGAGAGAGAGCCATTTCAGCTAGGAGAAACTGGCTGAGATGAGAAGGCAGTGAGGCTCAGCAAGGGCCATGAGAGGGTTGCGGGAACTCTTCTTAGCCAGAGGCCGCAAGGTCCCCATGGGCCTAACTCAACAGCTGCACTGGGGCCTTGGAGTCTTCAGTTCTGCTGAGTCTGTAGGAGAGATGATTTCATTTGCAGGTGACATCATCAGCCCCTCCTGTTGCTAAAAGGAGGGTTTTCTCCCACTTGGGTGTGGTGATTGTCAGCAATGACTTCCAAGTTTGCACACGTTGAAGTCTAGTCTCTGAGAAGCAAGCAACTTGTGCCTGAGACAGAAGTGGAACTAAGACTCTGTCTCTGAAACTCTCTGTGCTCCCCAACTCAAGAGTCCTATGGAGGGAGCTTTCATCCTTAAAACAGCATCTTCATGCACCCCAGAAAGGACTTTAGCTTAGAACAGAATGTGGTTCTCTCCCCAGGCTCCAATTTTTAAAACAAATGCTGAGTAAGCTTTGGAATGTTCAAAACACTCAAGATGAAGAAAAGAGGTTAGAAATTTTTTTAAAGAGCCCTTATGATTTAAATCATGAGTATTTTCATATCTTTGGTTCTTCTATACCTTAAGCAAATACAATTAATTTTTTTTTGAAAAGCAAATATTCCTGGGGTGGGGTAGCCTATCTGCTAGTAATGCTTAAGAGTATATAGATGTTGGGGATGGAGATATTTTCATCTTAACAAGAGAAATAAGGTCAGCACATAAATTACGGGTGCCCATGAAAGTCTGAGATAGAGGAGCATAGATTACATTACTAAATGTAAGTGTCATGCTTTTCAGGATTTTGCCTTGAATTAAATCTTCTAAGACATTATAAAATATCCATCAATCCCCAACCTTGCATTTCCAGTGGACATTTGCATAAAGTTCTCTCTGTGTGGAACATCTTACTGCCTTTTGGTATAGAGTTCCCCTCCTGCAAGAAACCTTGGCAAATCTCTCTTTATTGTTAAATCCTTATTGTGTCAGTACTTGTCCTTAAATTAAGCAAACATTCATCTTTTTTCCCTTCCAAACAGAATTCTTAGGCATGAATAGTTAATTAACTTTGTGTTCTCCACAGGGCCCAGCTCAGTAGTATGTACATCGTAGGGGCTTAATAAATGCTCAAAAACTTGAAAATACCTTCATCCTAGTTTGAGAAAATCTGTGGTACGAATTTCTCCATAAATGGCCATAATGAAGAGTTTCTCAGCTGGAGTCATTTGAAAGATTATTTTGGCCTTGATGAATTTTCTTTGATAGGAAAAGAAAGTAACCCAAATGCTCTTTCCTGTGATAAGAGTCATAATTTCCAGAGACAGAACTGTTCATAGGCAAACATTCTGAATTCTGTACTACGTTCTGAGCCAATTAGCAGCAATTGGATTTATGAATTTTTTATTTTCCTGATTGATTTTCTATTTAGTTTCTCCTGAACAAGTACTTAAAAATCTTTCCATAACATTCACCCTTTTCGTTGATTTCTAGCCCTAGAGAACCAACCTTTCCGCAATTACACAAGCCCTTCACACTTTTTTTTTTTGCATTCCACTTCTTTTAAAGTAGTTTATTGAAATCCTCTCCAGATAAAAACCTTGAAATCATTAAGCAGATCACTGTTCAGAACCACATTAATTCTTCTATTTTTCTTCTTAAAGGAGATGACTGATGGACAGCTTAGAATAGCAATGAGGTATGATATTTATCTATAATACCTCTTCCATGATGAATAACTAATTTATTCAAAATCCTATTACTCGGAACATTTCAATCATGGTAGAATGAGGTCTCTAATTTGAGTCTTGGTTAATTTAGAAATGGTCTCCTTCCCTGAGGACACTCAGAGCTCCTGAGGCCAGCTGGTGATGGGACCTGAATATCAACACTGCAAAGCTAAAAATGTGACTGAGAGCATCTTAGTTCCTTGTCCAGACTAATCTGAGAAGTTGGGGGTCTTACCCACCTCCCTGAAATCTCCAGGGATTTCAGCACCTGTCCCAAGGATCCTCTCCCTGCTCTAAATGTTGCAACCACTGTCCTGGATGGCTTTGGTGTCTACAGGAAACTGGATTTCCTGAGAGCTTAGTGTAGCTGAAATACAAAGGGCTTGGATTGTAGGAATCCCATTTTTGACTAGAACTTCTCCTGGCTTGGTCCTTAGACCTCATCATGGCATCCGCCATGATCTGCCTTCCTTATCAGAGATGAAGCACTTTTGTGTCCTAACCCCATTTCTGAATTCCTCCCTATTCACCCCACCCCCAAGCACAATAAACACAATTTGTAAAGAACTTAATTTAAATCTGATCTTCCATTTCTGAATTCCTCCTTATTCACCCCACCCCCCAAACACAATAAACACAATTTGTAAAGAACTTAATTTAAATCTGATCTTCAGCAAAATGAGAAATCTGGATCTTTTGCAAGAAAGCAAGTTTCTAAATGTGAAAATTATATTTATCATGGCTAAATATCAATGAGAAATGACACATGAGCAGTGAATTGAAAATTTTGTTCAAGCAAGCCGGTAATATTACATACTCTGAAGAAAGCACAAAGATATATTAGAAAGCATGGGAAACAGGAACACAAATACACACACGTTCCTAATGTAAAGTACCGAGTTTCCGCGGGCACCCCAAATAACAAAGAGCGGACACAGGGCTGCAATGGTCATGTAGAGCTTTAGTTACGCCAGCATGCTGGGGCCGACCGTTCAACCATGACACGTAGGTCTGGCTGAGACAATCGACCCAGATAGGAAGTAGAGGTGAACTTTTATAGCCAATTTAGCCAATAGGCTGAGAGATCAAAGCCCGTGCAAAAAGCACAGCAAATAGCTTTAAAGAGAGACATGTTTCAAAAATTTTAACTTACAGGAGATACATTTTTGGCGGGCTCAGGCTTCTGCCCCATACCTGGGTGCACATTCTAAGATAACATTGTTTCATAGCCCTGCCCTTAACTGTCCAGGAGAGCCTAAGGTATGGGATCAGCTGACCTGCTAGATGCTAAGATAACATTCTTGTTTCATCCGCCCTGCCCTTAACTGCTCAGGAGATCCTAAGGTATGGGACCAGCTGACCTACTAGATAAGGCCTGTAGGTCATTTTTCAAGTTTAAACTCTGACTCTAACACTAAGAGGAAAAGGAATTTTTCATTCTCATTTTCTCCCCCTTAGGATTGGTTTAAGGCTTTGCTGCTTGTGAAATAATTAGAGACAAAAAGAGAAGAGAGATATCCCTGGCTCCTGACACTGGACTCCTGAAAGCATTGTAAATTACTAAGTGATAAAAACACCAGGAACATCATTTGTTCCAATGAGACAACCCATCTGGGTGACTTCTTGGATGACACCTGAGTGGGAGCTGGTCACCAGAAAGGCAAAACTCTGACTACAAGCTTTGAATTTTCAGCCCTACCCCTCCACATAGGAAAGAGTGGTTAGAAAGGGAATTCATAATTCATTTTTCCTATGAATAAGCTTCCACAAAATCTAAGTGATATGAGGTTTAGCCAACGTGCAGATACGTGAATATATCTGGGTACCAAGAGGGTGATACCCCCCAAATGCTGCAGAGACAGAACCTCCTGTGCTCAGGACCCTCCAAGAAGCTGTCCCATGTATCTCTTCAGTTGGCTGTTCATCTGCATCCTTTATCATTATCTTTTAATGATAGTAAGTTAGTGTTTCCCTGTTTTGTTAACTGTTCTAACAAATAATTAAATCCAAGGAGTAGAAAGTTATGGGAACTTCTGATTTATAACCAAGTGGGAGAGAAGTTGTGGGTAATCTGGAGCCTACTATTTGCAATTAGCATCTCAAGTGGGGTGGGAGTCGGGGGTTTGTCTTCATGGGAATGAACCCTAAATTTGTGAAACTTCATGTTGTCACCAGATGGATGGTGTCAGAATTTAATTAATAGAATTAGTGTGGATAAAGAAAGAAGAAAGGATATTTCCGATAATAATTTCTCAGTAAGACTCCAAAGGTACCCATCCCCACTTAGGCAAATGCCCAGCCAAACAGGGTCAGTGCAAAGCAAGGCCTCTGAATGTGTACCGCAAGTCAAAGGTACCTTCTGGTGGGAAACCACCCAAAAGTGGTTAGGGAGATCTCAGAGAGGACAGATAAAGGAGAGGTTCAGAATGAAAAATGTACTGAGTAACCCAATGTAAAGTCACCACAATGACTGCCATTATCTCTGCCAAGCACTAGCCGTAAGCTCCCCACATGTCTCTCCTCCACGTGCCTCTTTCAACTATCTCTTCCAAGAGTCTCTTCATGTGTCTCCTCCAAGTCCCTGGATAAAAGTTTAAACCAGAAAAGCAAGAGAGAAGACCTGCCTGGCTTCCCTCTTATCTAGTATGCTTAGCCCCACCCCAGTTTCCTGCTTCCAGCTCAAGAAAGCCCTGTTCCTGCCATACCAGAACTTGTGCAAACCCTGAGGCAGCTGCATTAAGTGGGGGTTGGGGGAAAGTGCCCTTTCTGAGCTCTGCAATGTCCCTCCCCTTTTCACAAGATGCCTCTGTAACACTTTGAGATTTCACGTGTGGATGGCAGGAAAAAGTCTTGGAGATCTTGGAAAGGAATGAAGAGAAAAATGATTAAGAAGGATGCTGGGAATGTTAGAAGAGGAAAAATCATACTTCTTAGTTTTGCCAAAAATGGGCTCTGGGCACCAGTCTTTATAGCTGCAGCCAAGAGAAACATCATCCAACTGTATAATTTAAACAGGAACTGCAGGTAGGTTTTTTCTCCAACTCCACTGCTAGGCGGAGACCAGGAGGCTGGCCCAGCAGACCCAGGATACCAGCTTCCCCACTTCTGACAAATTCCAGTCCCAGAAGAACTGTTTAGGGAATTGAAAACTGGCTTGGGGAAGACTAAGACAGATTCGCTGTTGCTTTTCTCTTGAATGGAATCAGCAAATGCTTTGCCTCAAGATTTATTTCCAGCCACTGACAACAATGTTCAAGACATGCTGGTGGGGAGGAAAATCCTAAATTTAGTAGGTAGCAGTGATACATCCCACAGTTTTTGCTGTTTAATCCTTCTGATGTTAAAGCAGTTAGATGTCTGCAGAGTAGAAGAGAAGTACCTGGATTTGCAAAACAATGCCTTCTCACTTGCTGGAGGTCAGGAGCTAGAATGTCTCCAAAGGAGACACATCCTCTCTCTGGACTTTTCCATTCGCAGGCCTACCATCCTGACAATGCCTTTCTCACAGGGAAAGCACACACAATGGCTTTATAAGGTGGGGAAGAAGCCTGCGGACTCACGTGTTTGCTGTGCTTCTTGCTCACACCTCGTCCAAAGACGAGATGGGTCAGGAACAGAGGGCAGCCCCACGCGCGCCCGTGCGCAAGCTTTGCTCCAGGTAAATACCATTGCCCTGTATCATTTTCTTGTCCAGTCGGAGAATCTGTCTTGGTGACCCAGGAAATGCAGGGCTGGCAGCCAGACGCTGTGCCTCAGACACGGACCCTGCTTGGCAGAACAGCGGTGTGTGTCAGCACAGAATGAGAAGAGGAGTCAGGGCCAGGCGTCTCGCCCGCGCAGCGCTCGGGAGACAGGCGGCGATTAATCACTCCGGCCACATCTATCAGGCGCTGCTCATTTGGCCATGGCTCATAGTCACAGAGCACCGCCAGGGTCTCCTGATAAATCACATCCAACAGTTCTATGATAAGGATGACACAGGTGAAGGGGGAACAAAATGTGTACTCTTAGCCATGTATCCACACAATTAAGAAAGCAGAAGAAGGAAATGTCTGTTGACTGCCAACCGAGAGCTAGAGACATTTACTTCTCTCTCCATATAGATGAAGATATATATATATACACACACACATATATATGCACGTACACATACACACACATAAATTAATATGTAGCTATATATGAAATAGATGATAGAGAATGTCGATATATGTACAATAGACATATCTTATAGAT
This sequence comes from Galemys pyrenaicus, assembly GCA_019455555.1. Classification (NCBI taxonomy): domain Eukaryota; kingdom Metazoa; phylum Chordata; class Mammalia; order Eulipotyphla; family Talpidae; genus Galemys; species Galemys pyrenaicus. Next base: position 6,137,850 of record JAGFMF010011942.1, on the reverse strand, counting down.
ATAAATGTATTATACCTCCACCATAGTCTTGTATAGAAGTCTGTCTCATCTCTGTTTTCAAATGAGAAGACTGATGCTCAGAAAGGTTAAGAAATGTTCTCCTGGTCACACAGTTAGTCAAAAAGACTCAGTTCTAAGAAAATGGCAGAAATAATTAGGTTAGAGAGGAAGATACACAGTAGGGGACTAAATCAGAATGCATAGAGAAGATGAAAAGAAAAAGAAGGAAAAAGGAAGAGAAAGAGAAGAAGAAAAGGCAGGAGCAGAAAGCAGATTGCCCACATTCCCAAAGTCCCTGTGCTGGGCCCCCTGTTTTACCACTTATGAGCTGGTGACTTGGTACAAATCATACAAACATAGTCTCTTAAACTGTAAAATGAGGTTAATAATATCCAACCCACTGCTTCCCTGATTTACTTGGAGGGCAAAATGAGAATCCATATGAAGATTTCTGCAAAAGCCAAGTGCTGTGCAAATGAAAACATTCAAGTGGTGTTTCCCTGATGGGAATTACGAGGCTAGGCCTGAACACAGAATGAATGGGAGGGCCTCCCTCTGAGTGAAGGAGCCACTGCTTCAGGGTGCACCCAATGCAGGTGAGAATCTGCAAGGCCTTTTGCACATGGATCAACCCCACAAAGTAGAGGTGAGCCTTCTGACTCAGCCCACCTGCTCCAGATGGAGACAGCAGGGAGCTGAGCCTGCTGGTCACCTTCCTGCATGGGAACCAAAAGTAATCACCCCCTTTTTCCTGGACCAGGAGAATATCAAGTTGTGCCACTCTTACGTTTTATGCATTTATCAATGACAGCCTGGAAGACAGAGAAGTAAGAAGTGTGGTGATTATTTGAGGGTGGGGAGGGACTAAATTTCTGAAAGGATGGAAACAGGAAATTTGTTAATTCTACATCAGGTATTCTTGTGAAGTGATTTAGAACTGGAGGCATAGTGAAGAAGCTTTTTAGTAAATAAGGTCAAAAAAGAAGAAACCAGCAGGAAAAGTCAGTAGGAGAAATTTCTCTTGTGTTTTATGTAGGACCAAGAACCAGAAAAAAGGAAGAGAGCTTGTGTGGTTTCTTTGAGGTGAAGACCATAAGGTATTTTTGACATTTGAGGCCTTGGGATCTACAGGTAGTATGGTCTGGCCTGAGCAGGAGTTAAGTCCTGACTAAGTCTATTAATTTTGCCCAACTGAAGAAAACCACAAAGATTCATTTGTCAAAATCTGCCTATCAAGTGTGTGCCTCAAATTTTTCTGATTTAGTTTTTCAGTGGTACTGCCCAGAGATACTGGGGAAAAGATAGTACAGAAAGAAAGAGAAAGATTTTTAAAATGTGCTTCTGAGAAGAGGAAGCAGAAACCTCCCCTTTGCTTTATCCATCCTCTCTCGGGAGCATGTGGTCTACAGAACTGTGTCTCCAAAGATGTGTCCACCTACCTCTTCGTGGAACCTAGGAAGATTCTTTAGGAAAGGAATCTTTGTGGGTTGGATTAAATTAAGACTCCTAAGATGAGGAGACTCTTCTGGATTTCCCAAGGGTGGGCCTAAATGCCTAACAAATAGACCTTAGTAGGGTAACACAGAGGGAGACTACACAGACACACAGAAAAGAAGATGATGTGAAGGTGGAAGTACATTTAAGAGTCACGTGGCCTTGCTTGAAAGAATATCTGAAGTTACCAAAAACTCAAAAAGGCAAAGAAGGATTCCCTGCTAACACCTTGATTTCAGACTTCTGCCTCCAGAACTTTGAGAGAATAAAATTCTGTTGCTTTAAGCCAGCCAGTTTCTGAGAATTTGCTGTAGCAATCACTGAAAACAGAAACATGTCGTAATGGAGAAAGGTTACCTGGGGGCTGAAATCACCCTGAGTCTCCTCACTGCCCCATAAGGTCCAAGACTGGGTCACTTGCCAGGGGCAGCAGGAGTGTCCCCTGCACCTGCTCTGTACAGACCCTGGTGTGGGATTTCAGAGCGAAGGAGAGTGCAATGGGCTATTTCCCCAGAGGTGTCCGCTGGAACAGTCAGTGGCAGAGGGGAAGGCCGCCCTTGGGCATAGTAGAAACCTAAATGGGAGATACACATCCAGTTGCTCCCCGGCATGCCTGCAAGTTGGAAATGAAAGCTCAGGGAGTTGAGACTTCTAACTGCACTCAGGCCTGGGTTTGAATCCCAGCTCCCCAGTTCAGAGGCTGTGTGATCCCTCCCCTAGCTTATTTCTCGTCTGTTAAAATGGAAATTATGAAATCACCCTACAGGCATGTTGTAAGATTAAGGGCTTCACAGAGCCCTCAACTTCCTGAAGGAGCCTAGCAAATGCCCTGGGCTATTATTGCCCAAGATTACACAGCTGGGAAGACAGGTCTGTCTGACTTGGGAGCCTTGACCCTTCCAGAGCGTAAGGCTGCCTTATCATGTGGGGATGGTGGTTCTGCATGAAAGTGTTCCTCTCGACTCCCACACAGCACCAGGTCTGTGCCAGCTACTCCCTGCTCTGCTCAGGGACTAGAAACCTGTAAATCTTATTCCTCAGACTCTCCTCCCAGCCAGGTTCCAGTTCTGCACATGGGGATGGGGGGAAAGGGCGGGCTTTCACTGAAGGAGGGGAGGGATTCTCCCTGGCTCCAGGCTGGGGAGCAGCAGTCTCCTGCCCACTCCTGCAGAGGCAGGAGTGGCAGATGCCCACTGGCTCCCATAGCAGCTGAGTAGACAGCAGGGGTACGAGTCTGCAGGGCTCAGGGCAAGTAGGTTCTTCAAGTTTGCAGGGTTGACTGCAGTGCTTGACCCCTGGGAGCATCCCTCTTCCCACCCTATTTTGGCACTTTCCCTCCAACAATTTGGAAACATCCCTTCCAATCTTAAATCCCTCTTTCTTGAAATCTATACAGTGCTTCCATTTTCCCTACTGAATCTGGAACCAGTACATCACTCCTTTGAAGAGCCAAACTAGAGAGATTGTGGGAGGTGGGGGGTGCAGAGCCAAAAAACCATCTTCACCAGGAAATAGAAACTCACACTTTCAATTAAAGGTAAGCCTGGGCCTCCCTGGTGGCGCAGTGGGTTAAGCAATGCACTATGAAGCAAACTGCAGCAACTGCAGCACGAGTTCGATCCCTGCTGCCGGCCAGGGGGGGGACCCACATGGCTCAGCAGACCTCTCCTGCTGTGCCCGCTGCTCCCCTCAGCAGTACTTCCGTTGATCTGCCTGTTCTGCACCCTGCTCTCTGTGGTGAATCCTCTCACCCACCCCACACCTCTGGCCTGTACCCCAGTACTTGTATGCATAAATAAATAAAATCTTTTTAAAAAAATAAATAAATAAAGGTAAGCCTGAAAATGAAACTATGCCAGGGAAAACTCATATTGGCTCGAATACCTATAGGAGATCGTTGATTGTATCCCAGTCTATCTTTAGAGAAAGGTTTGTAAGTGGGGCAGAGGGAAAAAGTGTCAAAATTTCTAAGGCAGGGAGAAGAAACTAGGATGAGAGCTGGGGTAGAGAGAATCTCTCAAAAGTGGCAGGAAGTCTCAGTGGGGAAAGTAGTTTCTCCAGGCAGCTTTGATGGTATCACTTGACTTTGTTTTTCATTTTTAAAATGGTGATAAAATATGCATAACTTAGAATTGACCACTTTCACTATTTCTAGTACAGTTCAGTAGCAGTAAGTATTCTCACATTATTATACAACCATCACCACCATTTATCTCCAGAAATTTCACATTTTTCCAAACTTAAATTCAATACCATTAGAAAATAGCCCTCGGGCCTCCCTGGTGGCACAGTGGGTTAAGCAATGCACTATGAGGCAAACCACAGCCACTGCAGCACCAGTTCGATCCCTGCCTCTGGCCAGGGAGGTGACCCACATAGCTTAGCAGACCTCTCCAGCTCTGCCTGCTGCTCCCGTCAGCAGTGTGTTTCAGTCAGTCTGCCTGTTCTGTTCCTGGCTCTGTCTCTGGTGAAGCCTCTCACCTCCCTGGACTCTGGCCTCTATCCCAGCTCTTATATGCATAAATAAATAAAATCTTTTAGAAAAAGAAAATAGTCTTCAATTCTCTCGAAGAATCTCTTCGATTCCCCCAGCCCTTGGCTTTCACTATTCTACTTTCTATCTGAGTCTGAATATATTCTAAGAAACTCATAAAAGTGAAATCATGTAATATTTGTTTCTGACTTATGCCACTTAACATACTTTCTTCAAGTTTCATCTTTGTTGTAGTAATTGTAGTAAATTTGATTCTTTTTAAGGCTAATTATTCCACTGTACTCTGTATGCTACATTTTTTTTACCTGCTCCTCTGTCAATGGACATTTGAGATGCTTCTATCACTTTGCTCTTATGAGATTTGTTTTTACAAGCATTGAAGCTCAAATATCTGTTCAAATTCCTGCTTCTGATTTTTGGGAGTAGAAAAACTATTCTGAAGTATACTTGTTGGGTCACATGGTGATTCTACATTTAATCTTCCTACAAGGAGTCCCCATACTGTTTCACAATGCCTGCAGCAGTTTACATTCCCACCACTAAAGCATAAAGATTCCCATTTCTCTGCATCCTCACCAACACTGGCTATTTTCTGTATGTGTGTAGTATTATATATATATATATAATATATTATATATATATAATAACCATCCCATCGGGTGTGAAGTGGAATCTCATTGTAGTTTTGATTTGTATTTCCATAATGATTAGATGCTGAACATCTGTTTCTGTGCTTATTGGTCATTCATAGATCTTCTTCAGAAATGTAACTTGAATTTTTAAAGGAATTAAAAGGAGACTAAAGAGCCCTAAGTCTGTAGGAAGAAGAAAAATTGACCTCCCCCCAATATGGACTTCAGAAACTATGAAAAAAAATTTTAAGAATGTGTGAAATCACATTTCTTATGCATATTGGGTGCAAATGAAGGCAGAATGGGACTTTTCTACCTAGTCAAATAAACGTAATCAGAAAGCAGATTCCAATATAAATTCAAACAAGTTGTGAAATAAAATGCATAAAAACACGTCATTTTCTTATTGAAGGATGCATCAAACCCTTTAAAAATAAAACACCCCTTGTCATTCAAATTGCAATTTACACACATCTGGGTTTCAGAGGATGAGAAGTCACACTTGAGGTTATTGGGGTAGGGAGTAGAAACAAATGTGAAGGCAGCAGCCAGTCAGTGAAATGAATAAAGAGAACTCCTTTTTTTTTTTTTTTGCTTGCTGACTTCTCTTTCACATCACACTTGATGCCCACACAGTGGTACTGCAGGAGAGAAGGTTCTCTTGGGCAGAGTGCAGGAGCATCACCTGCTCCCATTCACTTGACATTTGTGTGAAATGGGTGCATGGGAGGGAGTCTGTTTTAAAACCTAATTGCAAGAGAGAGCTTATTTGCTCTCATAATTCCTTTTCTCCTCCTTCCTCATATTTTTACATTAAAGTGTGTGCAAATTATACAGGCATCTGGGACTGACTCACCATCACTTTCTCACAGCATGTATTAAGCTTCATGCCATTCACAAAAGAATAGCAATGAAGTTAATTAATGGCCAAGTTAATTGAATTCTTTATTGCATCAAATTTCTATTTCAATGTTTTTGGCCAAAAAAAAATTGCAACAATGCTAACAGCTACCAGAGTGCCTGGTACACAGCAGATGCTGGATATGTACAAATGAATGAACACATGAAAATATGAGCACCATCATTTCTTCCCTGAATGATTATAATCGCTTCCATATTGCTCTCCTGGCATTCCACTTAATTGCCGGCCAGCCACAAGATCGTGTAATTAGGAGCCTCCTTCAGCTCCTCCTTACTTACTCCCCACTAGCCATCCATCATCAGAGGCTATTGTTTGCCTTCAAGCAAAATCTACACCACTTCTCCTCTCCAAGCTTCCTTCCTTCCTGCCACAGTTTAGTTTGACCTTTGATCAACTGTCACCTGCATATTATAGTTTCTTAACTGTCCTCTTTTTCAACAATCCCTCCATATTCTAATACATCCACTAAAATTTCAACAACGTGATTTTCCTTTCCAAATGGAGTGACATTAAGAGTATCGTTTCTAGACGCTTATGCAAAAGAAATTAGAAGCCTATGTAATAGAAAAAAATAGTCATGAATACATGAAGAATATGTTTTCAACATCACAATATGTTTACTACATCACAATTTATAATACACAAAATTGGAAATTAGCCAAATATCAATTTATACAGGAATGGTTAAAGAAATTGCTTGTCTGTAAAATATTGGGTTGTCAGGAAAATCACAATGTATTTTTGCTTGAAAAACAGAAAACAATACATCATGACTTTTCCAACTACCCAATGGAATACTATGACAAAAAAGTGGATGAACTGGTATGAAAAGGTATCCGTGTGACTGTTGTCCTCAACAGAAAGCTTGCAGAAAGAAAGACGACAGAATATGTAGAGACAGAGCATTTTGCACAGTATCTGAATTGTTTGGGAAAGAGAGAACAGAGAGGGCTGGACTATAATTCTTTGAAAGAACTGCTTACACATTTGACCCTTGACCGGCATCTGTGAGCTTGGAATTCAGATTTCCCACTTCTCCCAAACGATAAAAGTGGCTCTGTGCCTAAGCCGTTTGCATAGTGCGGTTTACGGCTGAACAGTTGCTTTCCTTTTGGCAGTTAGAGGCTTCCTGTGTGACCAGCCCCCAACAAAAGTCCTTGACATTGAGTCTCTGATAAGCTTCTCCAGTAGGTAACAATTTCATGTGTTATCCCAACCCCTTGCTGGGGAATGAGCCTTGCCCTGTGACTCCAGGGGGAGAGGACTCTACTTGCTCCTAGATCTTGTCCCCTGCCCCTTTCCCCTTTGTTGAGCTTTTTGTGAAAAAACATAGCTAAGCATTTGGCCACATGCTGAGTGCTATGAGTGCGCCTAGAAATCATAAAACTTGAGGTGGGGGTCTTGTGGACCCCCAATAAGTGAATACATATAGTTTTATTTGTACATGCATAGAAAAAAGTATGGAATCATTAAGGATTTGTAAATCTCAGTAACAGGTAGAAATTGTCATTTTACTTCCCACTACATAAAATGATGGAAGCTAAAGGAATATGAAAGAATTTTTATTTTATGGTGACTTCTCATGTTGTGATGATACATGTCCTTTCACACATCATGATGAGTCCTCAGGGGATCCTGAGGGAGCCTGTCTCATTTTTGAAACATCTCCAGTGACCACCAGTAAGCCTGGCACACTGTAGGTGACAAAACGATGATACTAATTGAACTGGAAAGAAAAGCAAGCTGAAGAACATAGAAATCATTTAGAAATAATCTGAAAGGTGGTACTTACATGTGGGCTCTCCTTTCCTTTCAAATTTCTTATTTTCAATCCCTTTGATTTGCCAGCTTCCCAGTCTCCCCTACCTCTTTGGAAGAGATAAGTAAAACCCTAAAAAATGTTAACAAGAGTGAGAGAGAAGATACAGTTAGATGAGATTACAATTTAAATTTCCTTTCTTCAGCACAGCCAGAGGCAAGCAACTAGTCCTTTCATTTAACATGGCTTATCCAAAAGGGGACAGTGTGTCTTCTTTCTCAAAGAAATCTCTGTGGCAGATGACTGCTGTATCAAAGGACCTGGAAGTGTGGTAGGAAGGGTATGAAACAAAGGTGGAAACCCTTTCAATTCTCTTCCTTTTGAATATGCAGTTTTGTAAGCTGATGAAATACCTGAGTAGCTCTGGTTCCACTACATGGAGATAAACTAAGTCAAATGTTTATTCACTACTTCAGGCCATTGTAATTCAAGCAACTGGTTGTTCTAATCTTACCTGGATCATAAAAGTAAACCATCATTGATTCAAATCCTAACACTAAATCCTGAAGACTTTTCAGAGTATAGATTTTGAAGGGCTATGTCATAAAAACAAAAAAAAAAAATCATACTGAAATAATTACTGAATAAAAAGTAGGTTGCATACAAGATATTTTTCTCTGAATTTTAAACTCTAACTCAGGATCTGTAATTCAAGCTGGCACTGAGTCAGCATGTTCAAAATATCGTCTTGCTTAATCACAAATAAGCCATTAATCAGACAGTCACAAATTGAGATGACATAAAAATGCATATTTCACATATATGTAATTTTTTTATCTGTACATTATAACCAACTACAAAAACTAAATTCTTGATAATAAGTACATTCAAAGGGTCAGACTGGCCCTATGCAGACTCTAAGAATAATTTAGAGGCATCCAAAATCATAATTTAAAAACCATTAAATTTCTCTCTGAGCTACTGCTACCATGGGTTTCCGGCCAGAGTTGTGAATAGACTCTTTATCCTGGTGAAAGATCAGACCCTGCTTTACGTGCTGAAGCTTTGTAAAAAGGTGAATCCATCTACTCTGGCTACAGAAAGTCAGGGTTCCCTTGACATTTTCATTCCTAATGGCCATTTTTCAAAGGAAAGTCACACTTCAGTTGGTCATAAATGGTTGTCAGGACTTGCCCAGGACTCATCTAGAAACTCCCTAGAGATACGCTTACTAGAATGTGGACAGGTTTCTTCTATATGCCGTAATACAGAGCCTTGTGTGACCACAAAAGTACAAAACAGCATCTGTGCTGTGTGTGCAGTCAATGTGTTTTCTCAATGGACAGGTAGCGTCTCTTTTTAAAAAGTGGGGTGGGGAGATAGTAACATTGACTGTGCAGTCTTTAGATAATTTCCCTGTCTTTTATGTATAGGTTGAGTTGATTAGTGAGAAGTACAGAGGCTTAAGGTCATATAAGTACATTTAGAAGTCAATGCAATGTAGGATGATTGAAAAATGTATTATTTGAGTAATGTCTGGCAGATTCTGAGTCATGCAAGTACTGTGAGTGCCCAGAAAAGGAAGAAAAATGCAAAGGCCCTAAGGCTGGGGAAAAGTCTGTGTAAAGCAGTAGAAAGCTGTTTGGAAAGATCCCAAGAAGCCAGATATTTTTTCTTTATTTATATATTTGACATCAGTTGTAGTCCCCCTGGAATCCCACCACCATTTCACCAGTGCTCCATCACCTCAGGCCCTTGTGCTCTTTCTGCCTTCATCCCAGTCTCGCTTCACCCCTCCCAACAAAGTGCTTCTGATTTGTCTTTGTCTTTTTGTTCTTGTTGTATTGTGAATTTTTTTTTTGCTGTTGTTCTTTTCCTTATTGGTTATCTGGCTCCAAGGAACAAGAGATCTTGTAGGGTCTGTAGCCCTTGTAAAGACTTTGACTTTAAGTGATAGAAAGTCTTTGGAGTGACAGTTTGAAGCAAAGGACTGACATGGCCCGATTTTATTTTAGCAGAATCACTTTGCTATGCTACTTAGACCTCAGAGCAGCAAATGTGGAGGAAGAAGAGAGATGTCAGAAGCTGTTAAAAGAGTTGATGGCATCTTGAAGCAGGGTGGGAGCATAGAAGTGGCAAGAAAATGGTCAAGATGTGTTTTGAAGGTAGAATCTTCAGGAGATGGTGACCAGTGTAACGAGGCATGGGAGAAAGGGGAGGTTTTGGTCAGAAACAACTGGAAGAACAAGCTGACATTGCTGCGTATTCTTTATCTAATTTCTTCTTTAAGTAAAATTGTCAGCCATCTTTTTTTTGAGAGAGAGAGAGATGTGTTGAACAGATGAATTGAGAATCTTTATAGCCATGAGATAATCCCAGTGGTATATTTGTGGACTCTCCCAAACTGCTATCAATCTAAACTAGGGCATGTCGTATAGTGGAAGAACTAAGGAGAGGGCAGGGGCTAGAGCTCTATTTGAGGAACTCAGATATTCCTCAGAAAAGAACTTTCACCAATAGAAAAGAGAGTAATAGTCCCCAGACAATGAAAACAGTCCTTAATAATAGATGATGTCAGCATATAGTTTCTGACCCCCATATTCATTCCAGCCCAGACTTCCACTGACTTCTGCCCAAGTCCTAGAGAAAGAGAAGGATGCATGATAAACAAGACAACAGGCCAAATGGAGTCACTTATGTTGAGCTTCATTCACTCTAACCCAAAGTTAACTTGATTACAATTTCAACTTCCCCAGAAGTGTGACCTTACACCACTCAATCAGAAATCTTGCGGTAAGCACTAGTGAGGTAGGTACCTCCTTTCTGGTAGACCCTTGCCATTCCCCAGAGGAAAGGAACCTCATCGTAACTAACCCATGTTTTGCCAGAAACTTCCTGGATCCCTCTCCCTTCTATCTATAACAGTCCTTCATTTTGTGCACTTCCTCGTATCTCCTTTCTTTTTTAAAGGATTTATTTATTTACACATACAAGAACTAAGATGTAGGCCAGAGATGTGGTGGCGAGGGGGGGGGGGTCAGGTGAGAGGATTCACCAGAGACAGAGTGGGAAGCAGAACAAGCAGATCTACCGAAATACATGCTGAGGGGAGCAGCAGGAGAGACAGGAGAGGCCTGCTGCGCCATGTGGGTCAGCTCCCTGGCCGGGAATCAAACTCATGCTGCAGTGGCTGCAGATGCATCATAATGCTGTACTTAACCTCTTGCACCACCAGGGAGGCCCCCTTCAGAGCTCCTTTCTACCTACCAGTTTGAATACTGCCCAATTCATGAATCACTGAATAAATAAGATCTTTAAAATTTATTCAGTTGAATTTAGTCTGTTAACTATGTGAATAACCGTTGGAAGGCAACAGCTACTACTGAAACCACTATAGGACTCCCTACTGGAGCTCTACCCACTTGGGCCCTTTGGTTAAAGGGTGACACCAGCTGTGCCTCTTACCCACCAACACTCAGGGCTGCCTGGAACCCACCAACAGAAAGTGAAACAAGTCACATAGGGTTTCCCCAGGGAATTCTCAGAAACCATGAGAGCTGCCAGGGGCCAGAGTGCTTACAAATGAGCCTCAAAACGATGAAGCGCAGATTGTGCAACTGGTGATTTTTTTAGGCAGGGAAAGTCCCACACCCTAGTACGAAAGTTGCCAGAGGACTACTCCTGCAACACGAATCTTGAAGGAGAACTGGCAGCGCCCGACCCCCCACTGCACCCCCAGCTGGGGTAGCTCCAGCACAGTCATTGCCAAGGGGTGACACCATGGGGTCACAGGGTTAGTGGAGATCCACCCCAAGGGGGAAATCTTCAAAAGGTTAAAACACTGAGAAGTGGTTTTACCTTTTTTTTTAAGTACAACTATATTGGAATTAAAACTTTTTTAACCTTGCAGGGAAAGATGAAGTTGCAAAACGAGAGCAAACGTGATGTCAGAGTAAGAGAAGGACAAAGGGTTCTGACACACTGAGCCCCAGTTCTGGTCCTCGCTGCCAGGGCACAGCCTCCCTCAGGACTCCAGAACTCTGTGTAATGCATAAATGCAGCGCTGAGAGTAAGTACCTCCGAAAACACTCCCACCACTCCAGGGTCCAAAAACATTTCTCATGGAATATGTTGGTTTTATTTCTACAGATAGAGAAGCTAATGTGCTCCAGAACTGAGGCTTCCAAAGGTGTAAATAAGGAACAGCTCTTTTCTGGTGTTGGGTGGTTGGTGAAAGGAGAAGGTTAACACTCAGAAACCGTTTGGGGTCAGTCAGTTCAAGTCCCAACTTCAGTCCCCAGCCTTGTCCATCTTGGGCAAAGTATTCAAGTGAGTGCTGTGAATCGCAACCCTGGCTGTACTCAGCTTAAATAAAGAGGTTGGCTGAGTCCAATCAAAATGATCTGTTAAAAGGGGGGCTGTCCACGAAGACCAAAGGAATGGCACCCTGGGCGAAGCAGACTGGCAAATGATGGGGATCCAAGAGACAGAGGAGGCTAGTTTTTGTAACGTCCTGGGTTGTTTGAAACAAGTTCACTGGCAGAGAGTGCGAGTTCTGAGTTGGGCGGCTTCTTGTTGGCAGAAGTGGTAGGCAGTTTGCTGTCACTGAGGTTTGTGGAAATCATTCTCCTAACGCTCATGTGAACTGCGCTGAACGGCGATGCGGTGAGTGCTTACCCTCCATGACTCGCTACTCCACGTCAGCACATAAACTTGCCTGGCAAAGCTTAAAACTCCGGGTGCCTAGACATCCGCCAGATCGTGCAAATCAGAATCTGTGGGAGTGGAAGCCCAAACCAAGGTGCTTTTCATCCTCCCTTGGTGATCTGAATGCACATCTGCTGTTAAGAACCATTAGTTCTCAGACTCCACCCCCAGCAGATACCACCACTCCTTGGGCCCTCCTGAAAAGGCTCATGCATACGTACCCAGTACAGCTAGGGCTGAGGACCACAGACTCCCACAGTAAGTCACGAGGTTTGTTAGAATTAAGGGAGATTGTGTATACACACACACACACACACACACAAATGTACTATATGTGTAATGGCTCATGCCTGGTTCTTAATAAGCACTTAATGAACGGTAGGCCTGTTATTTTTTAAATTCTCATCATTGCGATTGTTATTATTAATACCACAGGAGACTAAAGAATGCAAGGAGGGGAGACTGAAGATCATAAAGACAAGCCTAGAAGTATTCTAAGGTGGCAAATCTAACTCCCCTGGGCTTTGCTTTAGCCTTAGCATGACCCAGTGGGACACCAGAACCCTGACTTGATGGTGTCAGCATAAATAAAGAGGTAAACTGAGGCAGACTCAAATTACAAAAAATCACATGTATTTGGGTATAGCAGAATTGTAATTTGGGAAATGCACACTGCCCTCAGAACTTGCCCAGAACAAGAGTCCACTTGAGGGTTTGGGTGGGTAAAGGCCGAAAAGGGGAAGTCCAGCCCGAGCACAGGCCTACTTCCACTGGCTAGAACAAGGGAGTGGTGTGTGGCAGGGGCGGAGTATTCAGGACAGGAGTTTCCCTTTCCAAAAAGTCAGCTGTTTACAGGAAGTCAGTCTCTAAGGTTTTAAGATCCCTTCTTCCAGAAGGAGAGGTCAGGAGAGGCAGCAAACTGCCTGGGTCTGATTAGGAACAGGAAAAACAAGTCTGAAGACAGGCAGCCAGCCAGATTGTTGTTTTGCAAATGTAACTCCTTGACCACTGGGTTCTCCCTGTTATGGAAATGAAATATGGGCGACAGCTCACTTATCAAAAACTGAGGTGCCTGTGGCAGTAGGCTCTTCCCAATGCTCTAAGTGACCCCTGAATGGGGTTTGTTCAAGTCCAAGAGAGGGAAGGCCTGAGAGATGCTGGTCTGCAGGTGTTACAGGGGAGGGAGAGGGGCACCTTAGAACCCCCAAACCTGCCCTCTTTGAATGGGTTTTGCTATTTGCTGCATTAAGACAAACATATATGACTTTTAATGGAAAGGAACTTTAATATAATTAGGGTACAATATAGAAAGGATAAAGACTATAGTTATTGGGCCTCCCTGGTGGTGCAGTGGGTTAAGCAACGCACTATGAGGCAAATTCCAGTCACTGCAGCACGAGTTCGATCCCTGCCACCGGCCAGGGAGGGGACCCACATGGCACAGCAGACCTCTCCTGCCTCACCCGCTGCTCCCCTCAGCAGTGTGTTTCGGTCGGTCTGCTGTTCTGCTCCCCGCTCTGTCTCTGGTGAATCCTCACATCACCCCCGCATCTCTGGCCTGTACCCCAGTTTTTGTACGCATAAATAAATAAATCTTTTAAAAAAACACACAAATAAACCAGCTGAGCTAACCAACTGGCTGAGCAGTTGCCATTTAAAAAAAAAAAAAAAAAAAGACTATAGTTATTTTTTTTTTTTAAAGATTTATTTATTTATGCATACAAGAGCTGGGGTACAGGCCAGAGTCCAGGGAGGTGAGAGGATTCACCAGAGACAGAGTGGG